>CM061529.1:25024996-25624996 GCA_030068015.2 Neoceratitis asiatica | reverse complement strand
GACGGAAGAAGGTGGGTCCTTGTGAAATCTATTACAGCGGCCATTTAAAGGAGCGCAAATTTGGTGTAGGGTTTGTGATGGGAGAGAGGCTCCGTTGCTGAGTCCTGGCATTCACCCCGGTGGATGAACGTCTAGCCGCAACTCGCATCAAAGCGAAGTTCTTCAACTTATCGTTAATTTGCGCCCACGCCCCGCCAGAAGAGAAGGATGATGTGACCAAATATATTTTCTACGAGAGCCTAGAATGTACTTATGAGCGCTGCCCCCGCCACGACGTCAAAATTGTGCTAGGCGATTTCAAAGAAGGTGGCCAAAGAAGGCATTTTTGGCGCAACAATCGGAAAATTCAGCTTCCACGACGAAACATCCCCAAACGGACTGATGCTGATTGACTATGCCAGGGCCCGAAATATGGTTGTCTGTAATACCAGATTCCCGCAAACGAAAATTCATTAAGCTGCCACCAGATCGTAAAACACTCAACCAAATCGGTCACGTTGTGATAGACGGAAGACATGTAGATGCGCGTACATTCCGAGGGCCAAATATCGACTCAGATCATTATCTTGTAGCAGCAAAAATACGCACCCGCCTCTGTGTGGAAGCATCTGAACTGATTCCACGGGTCGAAAAAGGTCATCACCCAGCTTCAGTCATGGTTTGGTGGGGTGTCTCTTATGATGGGGTAAGTGACTTGCATTTTTGCGAACAAGGGGTCAAAACATCGGCCAAAGTTTACCAAGGAACCGTTCTGGAAGCTGTTGTAAGACCACTTAACCATTCCATGTTCCAAAACTAAGCATGGGCTTTTCAGCAAGACTCTGCGCCGGATCATAAAGCTAAAACGATTCAAATCTGGCTCCAAAACAATTTAGCAGCATTCATTTCCTCTGAAGAGTGGCCCTCTGGCAGTCCTGATTTAAACCCGCTGGATTACAAATTGTGGACAGTTTTAGAGGACATGATTTGCCACAAAAGATACTCCAACATTGATTCTCTTAAGACAGCTTTGACTCGTGCTGTGGCCAATTTCCCAATGGAGGAGATGCGTGTGGCTATTGATGATTGGCCAGTCCGACTTAAGGCGTGTGTGAAAGCCAAAGGCGGGCATTTCGAATTAATACAATATACATCAATAAATATGTAAAAAAAAAATTGGTCCAAAAACATTCATTATTTTTTATTTTAGAGCATAAAATGTGTGTAACAGTATTTATGTCCCTACTAAGTAAATATATACATCAATAAATTCGAATCTAGTTAAGAACTAGTAAACACAATATTTATTATACAATTTTATATTAATATTAATAATATAATAATAAATATAAAATGTACATATATAACATACATATTTCAGTTTGAAGACTCGTTCTATTTTCATTAGAATATTCATTTAGCTTCAACTTTTGTACGTACCAGCAGAGCTCACCAAGGAAGCAAAACACTCAAGATGGTCCAACGCTGCTATACAGTCATCATACACTCCTACAAGTAGAAAAACTATCATATGGTCAAAAAACAGCTGAGATCACCTGATCGAAATACTCTATTTTTTCCAGCCAGGGATGTAATAAATATGTGTAGATTTCCAAACACGTGTTTATTTCAGAGTTCTTACTTACAAAATTACAGGCAAGAATTAATGAATATTAATCATAAGAAAATATAGAAAGTCAAAAGAATATGTGAAACGTCAAAAAGGAAAGGTTGCCAGCAACTTATGACCTTTGGCGTTGCCACAGCTACCCCTTTCCTAATTTTGTAGTATTCCAAATTCCAAAACTACTTTAGTGGCTAGGTTCAGCGATGGTGAAAACAGGTTTGAGCCTTTCAGTGGAAACATTGATATCTTTGTGTTCCATCCTGATTGTGTAAACTCGATCAGATGGTCTAGCCACCACATGGTAGGGTTCTGAGAAATACGTGTGTGCACTTATACAAATTTTTTGCTACAAATGGTTTTATTTTGCTATGATGCGCGGCGGCAACTGGACGAAGCGAAAGCATATGCTCTCTGATACTTTTGATGAATAGGTGATGATCACTTGATTTATCTTTGTTGTCAAAAAATTCATTGGGTAATCGTAGGTTAGCTCCATAAACAAATTCTGCTACCGAACTTCGTACGCCCTCTTTAAAACTTGTTCGTAGTCCCAGGAGAACCACAGGTAGGATTTGGGTCCATGATTTTGTGTTATGACACATGAGAGCGGCTTTGAATGTTCTGTGCCAACGTTCGACCATTCAGACTAGTTTCGCCAATGCGTTAAAAAGTGCAGACTCGAACTGCGTTCCTTGGTCAGTAGTACAACCAAAACAAATGACCCAGTGATTCCAGATTGCTTGCGCTACTGTAACTGCTGTCATATTACGCAGTGGTACAGCCTCAGGCCATCGAGAAAATCTATCAATCTATCATGGTCAAATCGACTGTTGGGCATCAGAATTTTTATTGAAAGAAAACTAGTATGCCTGTAAACTTTGGAACGCTGACAGTGCATGCAGCTTCTAGCCCACGCTGTTATGTCCTTGTTCATACCTGGCCAAACATATTTGGAACGTATTTGCCAAAGGGTTGATCGTGAACTTGGGTGAGATTGTCCATGAATGAAACCGAAAACCTGAAGACTTAAGTTTTTTGGTATATACAGACGGTCATTACCTGTTGATGTGTCATAGTAAATAGGTATTCCATCCGCCGAATGTTTTCTGCTCAGCGTAAGAGAGTGATTGCCCTCCAGTAAGTGCTTTAATTCGTTGTCTGTTTCTTGTGCTTGTTGTAGTTGTCGATTGGTAATTGCTGTAGGCATGGAGATAGCGTTCAGTCTCGACAATGCGTCTGCTACTGAGTTTTGAAATCCCGACAGGTGTACGATATTCGTTGAAAACTGGGAGATATAGTTCAGCTGACGTAGTTGGCGGGGTGAAGCCTTATCCAACTTTTGCGCGAAAAGGTATACCAGTGGTGTGTGATTCGTTCTAATGACAAACTGTTGGGCTACTATAATATGGCGAAAGTGCTTTACGGTATCATAAATGGCCAATAGCTCGCGGTCATAGGTGCTATAGTTTTTTTCCGTTGCCGATAGCTTTCTTGAAAAGAATCCAAGAGGACATAATACAGCTTTCATTTCTTGTTCTAACGCAGCTCGAATGGCTATATCGAGAGCATCACAAGTCAGAATAAGTGGTGCATTGCTCGCTGGATGTGCCAGGCACACCGCTTTCGATAAGCTACTTTTGCATGCTTCAAATGCTTTAACTGCTGGCGGTGTCTAATTGATTCTTCTCTTATCCTTTTTCCTTGAGTGTCGTAGAAACTCATTTAATGGGGCTTGAAGTTGCGCTGCGTGAGGTATGCAACTACGGTAATAGTTGATTATACCCAGAAATCGTCGAAGGTCTTCAATGGTTTCAGGTAAATTATATTGCTCAACAACAGCAACCCGATCTGCTAGTGGTCTATAACCTTGAAAACTAATAAAATAGCCAAGAAAATTTACCTCGTTCTGGCCAAACTTACTCTTACCTAAATTAATACATAATCCATTTTGTTTGAGAAGAGAAAATACTGTTTGAAGGTGCCGCTCGAGGTCAGTATCTGTTTTTCACATTACAAGTATATCGTCTACATATACAAAAACAAAATCTATGTTTCTGAAAATTGAGTCCATGAAACTCTGAGATATTTAAAAAGTCCAAAAGGAGTGCAAACGGCTGTTTTCGGAATATGTTCATCCGCAATTGGTATCTCATGATATGCTTTTACGAGATCAATTGACAAAAATATAGTGCTACCATGAAGCTTTTCAGCGAAATCGTGGATATGTGCTATTGGGTACCGGTCTGGTACGGTCTGGGCATTAAGCTTTCTGTAGTCTCCACAAATTCGCCAGTCACCATTCTTTTTAGGCACCATGTGCAGTGGACTTGCCCATGTGCTATTAGATGGACGGCAAATACTTTTCTTAACTAGTTGTTGGAATTCTGCTTTAGCGGCAGCCAGTTTTTTTTTCCACTGAGGCGTCTTGGTTTGTCTGCGACCGGTGGTCCTTTTGTTTCAATGTGATGTCGTACTGAATGCGACTGAATTACGTTAGGATTGGTGCTTAGTTGAAAAACACGTTTATAATCCTGTAGTATATTTTGTTGCAAGTTTTCGTTAAGAATGGCCACGGAATAGTTCGGTGTGTTCATTGTAGATCCTTTCACTGTTTTTTTAGTTTTCCCATCAACAAGAGTTTGATTTGAGAGATCTAGAATAATGTGAAAGTGTGACAAAAGATCTGCACGAATTAAAGGTGTTTGAACGTTCGTTACAATAAATTCCACTTAAACTTGCGACTCAGTCCAATATCGAGCACAAGTCCCTCTCTTCCAAATGTGCGAATCACAGTTTGATTACCAGCAGTTAGTTGCGGGGTATCTTTGAAGATATATTTGTTAATATAAGAAGCAGGAAATACAGATACTACCGAACCACTGTCAATCGAGCACAAGTCCCTCTCTTCCAAATGTGCGAATCACAGTTTGATTACCAGCAGTTAGTTGCGGGGTATCTTTGAAGATATATTTGTTAATATAAGAAGCAGGAAATACAGATACTACCGAACCACTGTCAATCAAAAAGTATTTTTTTGAAACGCGATCATGAACAAAAAGACGTGTCTCTATTATTTCTATCCTGGGTGGACTTAGTGACGTGCAGCGTACAGTTTTTAAATTGTTGGTACTTCTGGCAGTGCTATTAATCGTATTGTTGGAGCTGCTGCCGTCAGCCGAGGCAACAACTGACGACAGCCCCGCTAGTTTTCTGCTTTCCTCCAGTGAATGCAACCAGATCGACATTTTTTTGCAGCTCTTCCAAATTTTTTATGAAAGTAGCATAAATTTGAATCATCTTTTTCATTTTTTGTGCGATGGTTGGAATTTAGGTTAAGCGTTTTAAGTTCTGCCTGAATAGAATGGATTTTACTGATTAGAGAGTTAAGTGTATCAGTTACATCGGATAATTTAGGATTTTCGTAAGTTGACAATTTTCAACTGCTTTATGGTACTAAGCGCCGCATTTGTGCCATCATGACTGATGGTTTCAGGTCAGCGAATTCATTGCCATGCAAGTTTGTTAAGCTTTGTTTCCGGAGAATCGGTGAATTTTTGAAGAATTCGTTGCTTCAACGTAACGTTCTTGTTGTTTTCAGGAAGATGCAATATGAAATCTTCAGAGGAAGCGAGAATATCATCTTCTAAGTGGATGGAAGTTAAATCAAATTTGTCGTCTTCCGTTGCGATATTATTTAGTCGAAAAACGCGTTCTAGTTGAGCAAACCAAAGTTGTGGATTGCATCTGTTGAATGACGGAATAGATAAATGCTTGGAACCAGCCTTTGACGATTGTTGTCCAATGCGGTTATATTCGGCCTGCAGATAATTCAGTAGCTTTTTAATGTTATCCAGCTCTGACATTTTAGTATCTGTGATTTTTGAGCGTAGATTGTAATCTGCCGTGCAGATAGGGGTCACGAATGTAGATTTCCAAACACGTGTTTATTTCAGAGTTCTTTTTTACAAAATTACAGACAAGAATTAATGAATATTAATCATAAGAAAATATAGAAAGTCAAAAGAATATGTGAAACGTCAAAAAAGAAAGGTTGCCAGCAACTTATGAACTTTGGCGTTGCCACATATGTATGGTAAATGTAGAACTTAAACAAATTGCATGATACAAAAATTAACAAATAAAAAAACAAAAACAATTCTCAACAAAAGATAAATTAATTTAAAAATTCAATAAAAACCAAACTTTTTTGAAATATGTGTATCAAATAATTCAATTGCATGCATTCTACACAAACTTCTAAGGAGTATATATGTAAATATCTAAAACGAGCACAAATATTTAATTAATAATTGCCTTAATAATGTTTATGTATACATAAAATTACTATCAACAAATTGTTTTTTTTTTATCTTAAACTTAATGTAAACTCTGTAAACAAATTTAATACTTTTACCGAAGACATATTTAGCACAGCAATACTCTCAACTAAAAACTTGCGGTTTTGCTCAAAATTCAGGTAAATGTAGCAAAATAGTTGATGCTTTTTCATTTCATTCCATTCTTATTGCAATTTCTTTCTTTCACACAGTGTTCTGTTAGACATGCATTGTGTGTGAAAATTATAAGTTTTGTTAAATATATATACACTTACTTTCGGTGTCGGATACAGTAATTTGGATTACTTATTTGATCTGATATTTAAAAAACTTGCTTTTGTTCATTGTTATATAGGAATGGATCTGGAAAAGCTAATTAGAGGATTATAAAGTTGATGGTACCGATGAACAAGAACAAAGTGATGACGCTTCAAATGATGAACTTTGAATCATTTTCGATAAACAAAAAATGCAAGAAGTGTTGTGTTTTTAAAATAAATTAAAAATAATAACTATTAACTTAAATTTTGTTTTTGTTTTTTGCAATAACGCAAGTATCAATGTTTAGTATAACTCATTCAAGACTTCAAGGAAAATGTTTGAAATAGATTTTTTTCGGATTTTTTCTTATATCATACCCACAATTGCCTTAATTTTCTTTATAATAATGCATTTTCAACACCACCAGAAGATATGCAAACCTCGAAGAAATTTAATAAAAAATTTTAACAAGAATTAAAGCTAAGTTGTAGTCAAAGCTAAAACATTTTTCGAGAGCATCTATTACCAAATGCCCATTTCTAAACTAAATTTTGTAACTTAACTCATAGATGCACTTCAAAATATCTAAATAAGAAAAAAACTGACAAAAAAGAAAGATTCAAAGGGAAATCAGGACAACGAAGAATGCCAACATTTTCAGACGGATTATGGGACAACGCTCTTAGAATTTTTTTTTGAAACACCCATGTATATTAAATCTTTTAATTTAAAAGTACGTTCTTATTCTAATATGAAGGCACATTAGAGCATTGATAAAAGCCCTGCGGGGGAGAATTAACGCAGTAATAAAATGGTTCGATGATCTTAATTTTTTGATAAACCAATTATAGGCAGCAAGAATCGAAATTTTCGCAAAATATTTCCTCTGTTTTTTCGGGGAAGCTAAAGACTTTCAAAAAAGGTTACATGATTGCATTTATTATATTCGTTTTTCATTGAAAAAAAATCGTGGAAATACGCAAAAGAATTTCAACATTCATTTATATTAACTTCTGGAACTTCGATATTTTGAAGTACACCTAGGAAGCTTTGAAAGGCTTGCCAAGAAGGAATCTGTCCGAACTAATGTTTGAGCCCATCCTGACAAAGGTTTCTTGTCTTGATGTTCTGTGATCCCTTGATAGACGTACAGAAAATATCAAATATTTATTACTTAAATTTTTATTATTAGTTAATTTTATTAAATATCAACCTATAAATATATGTATATATTAATAGATCAGTAAAATGGACTCAACCCGTGTTGAATGAGAGAAATGATAGCAGTGTACATTTTAATAGATAAATGTTCAATATTATATGTCATTTATGTATCAATATATCAATCAACTGGTAATACTTTTCTTCTTATTATGTATATAAGATGTCTCCTGGTCTACTTAAGATTACTAAAGAAATAAAGATGTCACAAAAGTAAACCTTAGTTATACCGCTTTTTAAGGATTTATTTATTGTTCATTCTTTTTATTAACCTATAGTACACAGGACGCCTAAACAAAAAATCTATCAATGTAAATATCTTAAAATTCTAATACCATTGTATATTAAATAACATAAATGAATGTACAAATAATATTGTAACGTTTTTCGTAGTTACCCTCGATGATTTCCCAAATCCTTTCAGTTCAATTACTAGATTAATAAATAATAGTCCATGATTTCTTCGTTTGGCCTCTTAATCGTCAGGAATTTACTCAACGTTTATTTAGTCCTCAATAATTACAATTCTTTGCTATACACAATGGTGTACTTTACAAATCTTTCTCACCCAATTCTTTACTTTGCACCAGTGTTGTTACAACTAAGCCTTCAACTCGACTACCTGTAATAGCTGCTGCCGCTCCTTTTATACCTAACTATGGTCCAAACATTTTTTCCAGGTGAACCGCTTTCATCTTGGTCTGGATTCGATACACTACGTCGTTCAGCCGTTTGATTACTTTGTAGGGGCCTTCCCAATTGCATTGAAGCTTCGGGGACAAGCCTTTCTTCCGTTGTGGGTTGTACAGCAGCATTAATAATCGCCATTTTGAAAACCCTCGGAGTTAATCGCCTTATTATATCTCGCCTTTATCTTCCTACTCATAATTTCGGTTTGCTGTCTCACAAGAGCATGCATCTCTCTGAGCTCTTCCTCTAGGGCATTTGACGCATTCTTCAAAATCCTTCTAGCATCACCATTTACTCCAAACTTCAATTCATTAGGCAACAACAGTACACTAACAAAGAGGATCCTTGCAGGTGTTTTACCCATTCTTTCGTACACCGCTGACCGATATCATCCTGATGTTTGTCTACGTCCTTCCGTAAGTGTTCTTCCAGGGTTTGGTTGGGCCGTTCTACCATGCCATCTGATTTAGGATGCAGAGCAGTCGTTCGGGTTTTTCGAATACCCAGTATTAGGCACATCTCCTGGAACACTGCCGATTCAAAGTTCTTCTCTGGTCCGAGTGCAATTTTATAGGCGCACCGTATTTGGTAACCCAATTTTAAGTGAAGGCATCCGCTACTTTTTTGGCTTCCTCGTTTGGAACTGGGTAGACCACCGGCCATTTACTAAAATAGTCTATAACCACAAAAACGTATTTGTTTCCTTGCCTGTTCATAGAGAATGGATCGGCTACATCCATGGCAACCCGCTCAAATGGTGCACCTGTGTTATACTGCTTCAGCTGCCCATGACTTCGTGATTTTGGCCCTTTAGCTGCAATGCACTCCTTGCAGTTAGCAATCCACTCAGCGACAGATTGACTACCAACCCAACAGAATCACTGCTTGATCTGTTCCAGCGTTTTCGTAATGCCAACGTGTTCTCCACTACGACCATTATGGAACTCCTTGAGAACGTCCGAGATTCTTAGCCTCGGAACTGCCTTTTCTTCCTTATTTGGCCGTCTGTGCATCTCCAGTCCATGCATTAAAAGTTCCAAATCTGGATCTTCCTGCTGAAATTTCCGTGGATGAATTGCCTCCCTCTCTTCTGCTGGGATTGTCATTAATCGGGCGTCTATTATGTCTTCTTTGCCTTCCGCTTTGGAGCAGTGTTTACATTCCAAGCTACATGTTCGACAAAACATGGCTTCCGCATTCCCATGAGTATTCTTGTGGCAATGTTTGGTACTATCCACCAACGCTGATAGCTTTCTCCGAGGTACGCAGTAGTTCCGCTCTGGTTTCCCAATAGACCGACTATAGGAGGCCAGTATCTTCTCCTGCCTATCAGTCAGTTGTAAAAGTACACCTCCCAGGGTATATCCACTAGCAGCTGTACCCGAAATGAATGTTGCACCGGGTACGCTAGCATAGGAGCAATGCATAGCTTTTCCTTCAGAGCTTTGAAAGCTCCCCCTTGTTCTCTGTTCCATTCAAAAGATCTATTTTTCTTGGTGAGCTCATGGAGGTTATTAGCAATACTGGCAAATCTCGGAACAAATCGCCGATAGTAAGTACATATCCTCAGAAAACTCCGTAATTCTTGGAAATCCCTGGGCTTTGGTAAATCCTTTACTGCTTTATCTTATCTTTTCTTTTGCTGTACAGACGCCCTCGGTTATTACCTGATGGCCTAGATAATTAACTTAATTAATTGTCCAAGTGTTCTTCAAAGCTTTTACCTAGTACGATGATGATTAATTTTTCAAAGGTTGCAGGAGCCAGAGTATAAGGGAGTATGGAGGCTCTTTTTTTTTGACATTTGATGTACAAAATTCAACTCTCATCCGTACTCGTTGCAAAATAGCATCACCAGATGTCGCAGGTATCATATGGTATGGTGAAATGAGATTTGCTTGCAAGGGCTTGCACAGCGGCAATTTCCTTTACACTGTCTACCCTTTTGTTTGTCCTTGGTAAGGGTAATTTGCATCTTACTGCCGATTCTTTATTTTCAGTCCTTTTCGGGGAATTGGTAAGGATAAGTTGCATTATACGGCCGCTGCTTTATTTTCGGTCCTTTTCGGGGAATTGCATTTAAATTGTCACTTATTTCAATCTGTTCTTCGTATTTAGGATTTTCGTCACACTGCCCTCCACCTAAGTCTGATCGTCCCGATCAGACATACTATCTGTTCCAAACGCCGCGAGCCTTTCAAGGCGAACCACTTTCATTTTGGTCCTTGGATTCCCAACAGTCTGAATTCGATACTCCATACTATTTATTCGTCCAATTACTTTGTATGGACCTTCCCGCTTGCTGTGCAAGAGTTTCTTCCGTGGAGAATCGTGCAGCATTACCAAATCTCCTTTCTCAAAGCTTTCAGGATTCCTCGCCTTAATAAATCCTTCTACCTTGTTGTTCATAACCTTAGGGCGTTGCTTTTTTGCGTACCTCTCTCAACTTCTTCATTAGGGCACGAGACATCTTGCTATTTCCGTACGTATTTCCTTTCTGCTGCTCGTTCTTTACCAAGGGCACAAAATTACTGTTGTACGCATGATCGTGGCCAATACTTAGCGGCAACTGAATATTTCCATACTCCATCTCTATTTCTTTAGGTCGATCTTCATTCCTTGACCAAGGAGAAAGTCCACACCAACTATGACTTCATCTAAGATTCCCGCTACTAGGAACTCATGCAACACCGTCATATTCCCGATGGTGACTTTACACGTGGCTTTTCCCAGAACCCCGGCGTCCTCACCAGTTAATGTTTTCAACTTAGCTCCATGCTATGGACTTATTTCCTTGGTGATCAAATCGGATCGAATGATGGAGTTTGACGCGCCCGTGTCCACAGTTAGTTCTCGCTCATGTCCATCCACATATCCGCTGATAGTAACGTTGCTCGCCTTGTTATCGATTTGTTTCGTAGAACCCATATTACAATGTTATGTATGAGCCTCCTCATGAAGATATCCCGTTACCGATCACGCCACAAGAGCATGAACGGCAAACGGTACGTGAAGGTATGCACCGAGTCAGCATTTTCTAAGCTACTCGGTGTGCACCTTGCTTGCCGTGGGATAATGAGGTGCAGCTGTACTGTGGCTGGCTTTGTGAATGTGAACGATGAGCCTCGATGGAGCTGCACTTGAATATGTATCTTCAGTAGTAGTTCGCTGTTCGTATGTTGCAAACCGCGTCAGAAGTAGCATGAGTTTGTATTAATATTAATCAAATAATAAAGAATCTAAGTTTTAAAAACCAAAAATACTTAAAATTTAACTGGCGCAGTCTTGTACGAACCTACTGTCTGCTGCCAAATAAATAAAAAATAAAAAATAAAAAAGTAAAAAGCAACCAAAACCAAATTAAAAAGTGACTAATTTTATAAAATTGTAAGAAGATCTGCTCGCCAAGCAAAAATAAAAAAAAAATTGAAGGAAGTTCCGCTCGCCGAGCCGGAGCGAAGCCAACGACAGCAAAAATAAAATAAAAACTTTTGAAGGAAGTTCCGCTCGCCAAGCCGGAGCAAAGCCAACGACAGCAAAAGAAAAAAAAATTTAAGGAAGTTCCGCTCGCCAAGCCGGGGCAAAGCCAACGAGAGCAGAAATTCAAAAAAAAAAAATAAAAAAATTTGAAGGAGGTTCCGCTCGCCAAGCCGGGGCGTAGCCAACAATAGCACAAAGTTTTGAAAATGGAAGGAAGTTCCGCTCGCCAAGCCGGGGCGTAGCCAACAATAGCACAAAGTTTTGAAAATGGAAGGAAGTTCCGCTCGCCAAGCCGGGGCGAAGCCAACGAGGGATTCAACCGGCAAAGGAGAGGTAGGTTTAAAAGTGAGCTAAAAAGATCCGTGTAGAATAAGTTATAGTTGTGGGTGACATATTATAAGTATTAGTTATAAATATAAGTTATAATTAACTGCAGACAATACAAAATGGCTCAACAGCTGGTAACGTTGGAACAATGAGTCACCAGCATTACTGCTTTATTGCAGAAAATGCAGTGCAACAAGCGCTGACGACGAGGCAGAGGATAGAGAGGGATCTCAAATATTTAGCCCCATTTGAGGGGAATTCGAAAAAATTGCCAGCGTTCATTGAGGCAATTGAAAGGGTACTTAGGGACTACAGGTCACAGGAAGAAACGGTTTTTAGGGTAATTTTTGTCCCCTCCCCAAAACTGGCAAGAGTGTAAGGACAAATTAAAACAACACTATAGACCAACTAAGGATCAAATGGGGTTGACTCAAGAGATCAATTCTTTGAAAGTGGGAAGTATTAGTGAGCTAAATAAGAGGCTGGAGGACCTCATCGATTCCATTAAAGAGTATAGTGCTTTGGCCAGTGAAGGAGAGCCAATGAAGGAAATTTTTTCAGGAAAGTTGATCCAAAGGATCAAACAAATAGCATCAGGAACATTTGCGTATGCAATTAGGAAAGTCACATCTTTGACTGAATTGGCAAATATCGCATATGACTTTGTGGGCCTCGATGAAGGGAACTTGAATTCCGCATTAATGAAAACAAGAAATTTCCCGCAAAGCAACGGAAAAGGGTGCCATGGCTGCAATATGTCAACAGATTTGCAGCAGCGCCTGGTACTTTCCGAAGGCAACATCAATATCAAAATAATTCGTCTAACAATTTCTCAGGGCGGTTCCAAAATGTTTCACATAATAATTTTTCAAGACGGTATACAGCTCAAAATAATTTGCAGCAAAATCATCGACGTAATGCAGGTCAGTGGGGCTACGGAGTCCAAAACACACCGAATTTTTGTAGACAACAAAGTTTTGGGATCCAACAAACGCAAAATTTTTCGGGTCAACAAAACGTAAGGGGTTATGCGACAAATTTCTCAGGCCGTAACCCCCGGAGTAATCAAAGGCAAGGAAATTGGTCACAGCAATCGAGAGATAGGCAGATGCCTATGGAAGTTGATACAATAAGTAGGTCGGGCAATCCTGTTGAAGAAGAAGCCCATGTCATCGAGGAGTTTCTTACAAACTAGCCTCGGGAGACAAAAATAAAATTTTGATAACACTTACCATGCTGGGTAAAGGGTGGGTCACACTGGTAGACCCAGGCTCTACGATTAGTATAATGAAAAAACAATCTTTTCAAAAATACAAATTGCCGGTAATTGAAAAAAATAATACAATAATTAGTACGCTAAATGGTAATATATGTAAGTGGGTATAATGAAAAAGTAAAAACTGTCTGTCCGACCGAATTTAAATTTCCACAAAATGCGAGAATGAAATGGGTCATGATGGACTTAGTTAAGCCATATGACCTCCTATTGGGAAATGATTTTATTTTAAAAAATGTTAAAAATATCAATTTTGTCCAGCTGATAGTTGAACTTAAAAACGGTGTCATACTTCCATTCCACATGAAAACTGTGCAAGAGCAAGTTTGTTCACTGGATATAAGCGATGTCGGAGATATTCAATTGGGTCACCTTAAGCCAAATGAGAAAATAATAGTAAATAAATTATTGAATGATTTTGAAAAATTATTTTATAAAGAAGGAGACTCTCTTGCAACTACAAAAACAGTTGTTCATGAAATAAGGACTACAACAGACCAACAAATAAATTCGAGAATTTAAAGATTGCCACCAAAACACGAAGAAGAAGTTCGTAAGCAACTTGCCGAACTGGAAATTCAAGGAATTATTAGAAAAAGCAAAAGTAGAAGAAGAAGACAGCATTTGTTACTCCGGCAGGACTGTACGAATATGGATGCCTTTCGGGCTGAAAAATGCCCCAGCTACTTTTCAAAGAATGATGAATGATATTTTAAGGGACTATATCAACAAAATCGGTGTGGTCTATCTTGACGACATCCTTATTTTCTCCACCTCACTGGAAGAGCATAAATGTTCACTAGAAAATTTTTTTTACCATATTGCAGCAACACAACTTAAAAATTCAAGTCAATAAGTGTAGCTTCCTAAAAAAAGAAACACAATTTTTGGGTCAGTCTTGCCAAAGAAGGCATTAAACCTAATGCAGAAAAAATTCAATCAATACAAAAACTTCCAAAACAAAAACAGAGAGACAATTGAAAGGTAGGAAAGGGAAAGGGATAGGAAAGGGCGCAACAGGCTATTACAGGAAATTTATAAAGGACTACTCTAAATTGGCATACCCTATGATAAAGTATTTAAAAAAAGGTATAAAATAAATACAAAAGACCCTCAATACATAGCTAGTTTTCAAAATTTGAAGATATTAACATCGCACCCAATTTTAAAATTTCCCGAATACGATAAAGAATTTACAATTACCACTGATGCAAGTGATTATGCTATTGGGGCAGTGCTGTCGCAGCAGGGTCAACCAGTGTGCTATATTTCAAGGACACTTAACAATCATGAGCGAAAGTACGCTACTACAGATAAAGAATTTCTTGCAATCATTTATGCAGTAACATATTTCCGACCATATATTTATGGAACAAAATTCAAAATAATAACTGATCATTGTCCGATTAAATATTTAAATAACAAATATAAAGGCGAGGAATTTTCACAACGCCATCAAAGGTGGTTCTTAAAGTTGCAGGAATATAATTATGAAATAAAATACCTAAACGGCAAGGACAATGTTGTGGCTGACTTTTTAAGCCGTATAGAAAATTCACCTAAAATAAATGAAAATAATGAAAATGAGTCAAATTTTTAAATGTCAGATACGATCCATTCCGCAGAAGAGGAATTGTTGGAACATTTTCCAATAAAGGACGAAATTGTTAATAAGTATAAAGTTCAAATAATCTTGGACTGTAAGTCCGCTGAAATGCAAACCATTCATAATAAGAAAATTTTGGAGATCGATCCAATGGAGGAGGAAAGCGTTGTCACAGATATTTTCAGAAGGTACATTAAAAACGGGAAAGTAGGAATTTTTTCAGAAGTCTCTGAATCAGACTACCACACAATTCAAAAAATACTAATTTCATTTTTGAAACAAGAAAATCACACTCAATTTGTAAAATGTACAAAACGAGCATCAGAAATAGACGATGAAGAAGAACTTCACAAACAAATTTCTCTTTACCATAGTGTCGAGTCGATGCACAGTGGTATCAACGAAACTTATAATTCCCTGAAGGACAAAATATACTTCCCAAAATTTAAAGAACATATTCATTTAATAATCAATAACTGCCAAAAATGCGAACAAATAAAATATGATAGGAATCCCATTAAATCGAAATTCAAATTTTCAGAAACCCCTAAGGACAAAAGTGACATATTCCACATAGACATTTTTCATTTTAAAAAACAAGCCTTCGTTACAGCATTAGATAAACTCACTAAATTTGCAGCAAGTTATAAAATTACAGACAGGAATTGGCCATCTAATTGAATTGAATTGAACACTTTTCAAAATTCGGTAAACCTAAAAAAATTATTATGGATAATGAGTTCCAAGCTGAACAGATTTTGGCATATCTGCAAGGTGAAGGAGTTGAGGTTCATCTTACGAAACCAAACAGTCATACGGGTAATGCGGACGTTGAGAGGTTACACTCAACCTTGTTAGAGAAGCTAATAGGAATTGATGACCCTGACCTCACGACAGAGATGCGAATGCATATCGTTATAGGGAATTATAACGATAGATATCATTCAACCATCAAATGCACTCCTCGGGTGGCAAAAGATGAGGCACCTTCCAACATTTTGTACGATAGAATAAACCATTTCAAAGCTAAAATTATCAATAGACGAAATAGAACAAGGGAAGATTATGAGGAGAATAGGGAAATGGGTCCAATAAAAAATTATAAGAGGGTACGTCACAAAGACCAACCTTATTTTAGAATCCAACCACTACAAAATATTCATGTGACAAATATTAAAAGACCACATAAATTTGCGACAATAGAAAACTTGGAGGTTGGTGAGGAAGATGATAGATTTAGCTTTAGGGCATGGATAGGAGAAGCTAACGAAATTTAACTCAAAATTTTATTAATGCTTGTGTCCTTGTTTCGGAATTAGATGATGGCTGAAACAAGGAGATATTGGATAGCCATAATAGCATGGGCAGTAATGAACTTGGTACACGGCCACTTATTAGTGACCCCAATTCTTAATGAGGATGGGCATACCATAGGGCACATCGGCCAGGTAGAGGTCGCAAACCAGACAAGTAAGATTGTGCATATCATTTGTCCAGATGAAATTTGGAGGTGGTGAATAAGTTAAAAGCAAATATTGAAGGAACAGACATAACAAAAAAGAAAATTTGCTTAATGAGATAGCGATTTTAGAATCCAAAGTCAGAACCATTAGGCCTAATCAAGTTAATAGAAAGAAAAGGGGATTAATAAATATAGGGGAACAGCCTACAAGTGGATGTTCGGTGTAATGGGCGATGAGGACAGACAGGAAATTTTGGATTATTTGGATGTTGAAAAAAGAAACGATCATAATATTATTGAAACTGTAAATAAACAAGATTCCATAAATAACCATTTTAACAGTACAATAAATTTATTGAAAGCCACTATTGAAGAGGATCGAGACAAAATAAATATATTCATAAATGATGTAAAAAAAAAGAAAACTGAGACATTGTAAATCAATTAATTTTTAATGATCTAATGAACAAGATAAGGTATTTAGAGAATAAGATAAATGAAATACAAAATAACATTGTGGCAGCAAAATACAATCTAATTCACCCAGGAATACTAACGAAGGAAGAAATTGATTACTTTCAAATAGATTTTTATAAACTTAAATTGTCAAAGATAGGAGTATTAGCATACCAAAATAATTCCATTATAATTGCAGTAAAAATACCAAAAAATTATATAGTCGCAGATTTAAAAATGATTGTTCCACTTCCTAATAAAAATAATTTAGAAATAGATTCTGAAATAGAAAATATTGTAATTATAAATACAAAAGAATACACATATGTAAAGGACGCAGAGCTTAAGGATTTAAAATTAAGTAAAAATTGTGTTTTCAAAAATTTTTGTATATTTAAATTCCAGGATTGAACCTATTGAGGATGACACTGTATTGGTCATGAACGCTGTGGGGGAAGATCTAATTCAAAATTGTGATAACAGAACATTGAATCTAAACAAAAACTATCTTTTGAGTTTCACAAATTGTAAAATTCACATATACAACCAAACTTTTAAAAATAAGAAGGTCATATTTACAGAACGATACAATTATCCTGCCAAAGCATTAGATCCGATGCTGGAACTGGATATTCATGTCCAGTTCAAAAAAATCAATGTTACTAATTTTAAGAATATTGAAAAAATTTAAGAATTGCAATACCACAAAAATGTTTCATATGGTATAAATGCATTCGTACTGATAGGTCTGACTGTCCTGGCTGTATTGTTGATAAAGTGTTTGAGAAAAGATAAAATAAGTTTTAAGACAGTTAATAAAAGGATTCAGGAGAATCCTAAATCTGGCAGGGGAGGAGTTATGTATGAGCCTCCTCATGAAGATATCCCGTTACCGATCACGCCACAAGAGCATGAACGGGAAACGGTACGTGAAGGTATGCACCGAGTCAGCATTTTCTAAGCTACTCGGTGTGCACCTTGCTTGCCGTGGGATAATGAGGTGCAGCTGTACTGTGGCTGGCTTTGTGAATATAAACGATGAGCCTCGATGGAGCTGCACTTGAATATGTATCTTCAGTAGTAATTCGCTGTTCGTACGTTGCAAACCTCGCCAGAAGTAGCGTGAGTTTGTATTAATATTAATCATATAATAAAGAATCAAAGTTTTAAAAACCAAAAAGACTTAAAATTTAACTCGCGCGAAGTGTGCAGGCCTCTTACAGTTGTAGCAAATCCTGGTTCTCGTCAGTTTGGCGGTTTTCGACGTTTCCCAGATTCCTTTCATCACATCTGGGCTTTCCAACTTCGCACAGTTCGCTTTGTACACTTCTGATAGCGGTTCTCTAATTCAATCTGATAGATTTGTCTTCTATGCTCGCTACCATAGCGTCTTGCCACGCCTCGCATTTGTGCCTCATAGTCATCTCTCTCGTATGCAGGAATTATTTGCAAAATTTCCGTTACAGGTCCCTTCAATGCCATGAATAGTGCAGCTGACTTCTCCTCCATGCTCCTCCATGTAATTTGCTCTAGCCGTCTTTTCAAACCGAAGCTTAAAGATGTGGAAAGGGGTGGTGCCGTCAAAGGATGGTGCTTTTATGCTAGGGGTTCTCCTCGAAATGCTTGGACGATTCGAAAGCAATTCATGGACACGTCCTTCCAATTCGCTAACTTTGGTCGCAATTAGCTCCTCTACTTTGCTTTGTCGACCTTCTAACTCAGTGACTTTGGTCTCAATCAACTCCTCTATTCTTTTTTGCCTTTCCTCGAGTTTGTCCTGTCTCTCCTTGAGCTCTGCGCATTCTTTAACAATATTCTCCTGAAGCTGATGAGCCGGGATGAAATACGCGCTTCTTTGTCTTGCATTTGCTATGAAATGTGGGCATTCATTTGTGACATGTTGGTATCCTGCTCATCAAACTTTTGTGACATCTTGGCATCCTGTTCATCCAACTTCTCTAAAATGTTGGTATTCATTTGTGACATGTTGGTATCCTGTTCATCGAACTTTTGTGACATCTTGGCATCCTGTTCATCCAACTTCTCTGAAATGTTGACATTCATTTGCGAAATTGCTGCCAATAACATGTTCATGTCCATACTCGTAGATGAGCTAGGAGCCTTTTCTTCAACTTTAGTTGCCGACTGCTCTGAATCTTCCGTAGTCTCAACATCCTCTTCCTTCTCCATTTCGTTTTTGGATGTCTCCTCGTCCTCACGGCAGAATTCATATTCGCTCAAATCTATGCTTTATGCTTCCATAGCTTCTCGCAGCCGTGATTGTAGCTCAGCCTTATTCCCGGTTGAAGTTAATCCTCTCTTCGCCAATTCCTTTTTGAGGGGTAGTATCGTTAAATCTTGAATCTTGACCATTTTAAAATTTTTTTTTTCCGGAATTTGTTTAGCAATCCCACTTCTGACACCAATTGTTATGAATTTACTAAGTTCGCCTCGATGATTTTCCAAATCCTTCGAGTCGGATCGCTGGATTGCTAAATAAAACTCCCAAGCTTCGTTTGTTTGGCTTCTTAACCGTCAGGAATTCATTTGTACAGTAATTACAATTTTCGTCTTTAGCCAACGGCTTATTTTACAATTCTTTATGATACACACTTATTATCTGCTTCACTCAGCTCATCCGTTTCTAAAACACATACAGCTCACAGCAATGTTAACTCCACTAAGTTGTCTACTCGTCTCCTCTTGTGATAGCGGCTGCCGCTCTTTTTATACCTGTTCACGCGCTTAAGAATAGGCTGATTATTCGTTTGCCTGCGGTAGCTGCAGCTGTTCCGTTTATCCTTAACCGCGTGTAATTTCCTTTACGCTGTCTACCTTTTTCTTTGTCCTTAGTAAGGGTAATTTGCATTATACGGCCGCTGCTTTATTTTCGGTCCTTTCCGGGGAATTGCATTTACATTGTCACTTATTTCAATCTGTTCTTCGTATTTGGCATTTTCGTCACAATATATTATCGTAATGTAAAAAAGCCATTGCCCACATTCATGCGATCTTAGCTTAGCAACGTATAGGGGAACAATAGCCAAATTTGCCACCACATTGTATCATCACGTTTCCCACATTATTAATCGATTCTCGTCCACCCAAGCCTTTCCTAAAAAAAAACAACAGTAAATCGTCTTCCAACCCTTGCATCCATGCCTCAACGTTGGCCTCAATATTCCCTTTCTTCAGCCCTTCGTTTACGTTCTCCTGAATTGTTGTTTTTGCTGGAGCTCGTCTTACATTCCCCCACGAAGTGGCTTGGCTTTCCACAAGTGAAACATTTGCCAGCTTGATTTTTGACACCAGAACGATTCTTTCCATCTGTTGACTTTAGGGTTTTCAGAATCTCATTCATCACATCTGGTGTTTCTACTTCCACTCGACTGACTTTGTAGACTAGCCTGCTTCTAAGTGAAGCCGTTTCACGCGTTTGGGCATGGGCGACAGTCTCAGAAAATGTTGATTGTGGATTTGCGTATATCTCTCGTTTGGTGTAGATGTCCTTTATTCGCTAATGAACCTCTGTATTTTTACCCTTTCGAGGTGTTCACCAGATGCGTCTCGAATAGATAAATGAGCCAATCTCTCAATTTCGGAAGCGTATTCTTGCAGAGATTCGTTGGGTCTTTGATCGCGCTTCTCCAACTCCATCTGGTAAATTTGCCTCCTGTGTTCGCTTCCATAGAGTCTTTCCACGGCACGCATATTCTCTCTCATATTCCGGAATATTTCATCAATGCTCCAGGTATTTGCCTTGGTCGTCTTTTTCAATTTGAAGCTTAAAGACCTGGAAACGGATTGTGACATCAAAGGAGGGTGTTTTTACCCCGGGAGCATTCATCGAAGTGGTTGGACGATTCAAGTGCGAATCGCGGACACGACCTTCCAAGTCGTTGATCTGGTATCAATTAGCTCCTCTATTTTGTATTGCCGACCTCCCAATTCGTTGACTTGGGTCTCAATTATCTCCTCTATTCTGCCTCTCCTCGTCCTTTGTCCTGTCTATCTTTGAGTTCTGCGCATTCTTTGACAACTCTCTTTTGAAGCTGTATGAGCCGGAATTAAATACGCGCTTCCTGGTCCTGCATTTGCGTTGAAATGTGGGCATTCATTTGTGACATGTTGGCATCCTGTTCATCCAACTTCTGTAGCATCTTGGCAGCTACTCTGAAAGGTTGGTATTTATTTGTGACATTTTGGCATCCTGTTCATCTAACTTTTGTGACATTTTAGCACCCTGTTCATCTAAATTTTGTGACATGTTATCCTTTATTTGCGAAATTGCAGCCAGTGTCTATAATCGTAGACGCATTTTCTTCAACCTTGGTTACTGACTGCTCTCTTTCGCGGCGTCAACAGCCCCTTCCTTCTCCATATCTTTCGTGGATATCTCTTCAAATCTCTGCCTTCTATGCCACAATTGTAACGTTTTTCGCAGTTACCCTGGATGATTTCCCAAATCTTTCGAGTTCAATCACTAGATTGCTAAATAATAGTCCAAGCTTTTTTCGTTTGGCCTCTTAATCGTCAGGAATTTACTCAACATTTATTTAGTCCTCAATAATTACAATTCCTTACTATCCACAGTGGTTATTTTACAAATCTTTCTCTTACAATTCTTTACTCTGCACCAGTGTTATCCCAACTTAGTCTTCAACTCGATTGCCTGCAATGGCTGCTACCGCTCTTTTTATACCTAACGATGGTCCAAACATTCTGTTCATGCGCTCAATAATATGCTGATTATTGTTTTCCTGCGATAGTTACAGCCGTCTAAACGATGGTTCAAACATTCCGTTCATGCGCTAAATCGTCCACCTGCAGTAGTTGCTGTCGCTCTTTTCGTCTGTCCTTTACACGGGGAATTTCCATCATACTGCCACTTCTGTTGCCTGTCCTTAGTACGGGGAATTTCCATCCCACTGACACCTCTTTTGTCTGTCCCTAGTACGGGAATTTCAATTATACTACCACTTCCTTTGTCTGTCCTTAGTACATTTGAATTTCCATCACAATATTTTATTGTATTTATATAGACATATATATACATATATATACATATGTATATACAAAGTCATAGCTTTTTATATGCTTACTAGCGGACCCCAGCGTGCCTTGCGTGCCTATAAAAAAATCAAGATAATCTAATTGAAATTTTGAAATTTCGATTTTGTTTGGGAAAACGAAATGAAAAAATCTATTTAAATTTTTTTTGCAAACTTTTTTCTATTAATTTTTTTAATTTTTATTTTTAGATTTATTTTCATTTTCTTTTTTCACTATTTCTCTCTTTCAACACCACCTACAACATAATGTACGCGTATATTGGAATTTTCCATGTATTTATTGTTCTTGCATGTATTTTTTATTGGGAGCGACCAATGTTCACTAAAATAGTCATATCTCTGGAACGGCTACGCCAATCTGATGAAAACTTACACAATAACCTTCTCTTAATAGCCATTTATAACTCCTAAAAATTTGGTGCAATTTGGTCAGGTGTTTCTCAAGTTATAGGCGTTCATCAAAATTTGCATTGATTTTTATATATATAGATATGCTAAATAATGGTAAACAAAAAATTCCAGTCTAATTATTTTAAAAAAACTAAAAGGACATAAAATTCTAAAATTTATTTAATTAAATATATACCTTAAAATTTTATTTTTTCATTTAAATTTAAATAAAAAGGTAACAAATTAGCGGGTGCATAATATCTCAAGGGTAATTCGTTGGGTAATGAATGCACTTGATTACTATAACTAATAAACAACAAGCCGGATAACAATTATATACATTTATTTTCAATATCCAGTAGCCAAAAGATGGAGTAGCTAACAGTAGCTCACCGGTTACAGATCAGATTACAATAACAGGTAATTAAAGGATGATTTGTTACTTCATCCTTTAACTACATTTGTTTTCGATAAACAGTAGCTAAAAGATAAAGTAACATATGCAATTATTTTTTCAAAAAAAACTATGCGTTATAAATTGAAGTACTTCCCATGAGTTTTACAGGCCGAGTCCTCACGGATGCTTTTCTATACGTGTGCGCAAATTTCTTTTTTCGCATATACATTTCCTATTACTTATATAATCTTATATATTTTACTCCTTTTAATTCGCTTTAAATATACCATATATAACATGCCATACAACTATGCAATATTGCTATAGCATATTTATTCGATATCCTAATGCATATCGTTCCCTTTCTGGGGAAACCTCGTAACTAAATTTTTTTCGAAAATTGATTTTTCAGTACAATATCCTTTTTGGCACCCCTGTTACGTAAAACATATCCCTAAATGCTTGATGATACAATTTTTCTGGATTTTTTTGATTTTCTCGTATCTACACGTTCGTTTTTAAAAACCTCATATCTGCGTGAGTACCGTCCGAAATTTGATATGACGTTGCTATATTTTGCCTGAATGTTTGTAAACAAAAACAAACTTGTTCCTCACATTCCTTTTCTTAATGAGTTCTTACCACCGATCTTTGTATATTTTCTTTCAACGAGTCTTCCATTTTATACTGTCGTTTTCCTCCAAACGCTAAGATATTATTTGATTGTATGGTGTATGGTATTTTTGCAGTATGTAAATGGCATTATCTATAATATTGTGGCGAATATGCAAAGCGAATGTCAGATGAAAGACAGAGAGGCCGTTAACTGGCATGTTATAGAGCGTGACAATAATTAAAAAATGGTAAATATCCAGGATTTAACGATATCTCCTCTCAAGATGGAATTTGCAAAGCTTGGGTTATCTACAACAGGAATTAAGGCGGAGCTGCAATCACGGCGCGAGAAGCAATGGAAATCGAAGGTATCGACTTGAGCCAATACGAATTCCGTCGCGAGAACGAAGATATATCCTTGAAGCATATAGACAAGGAAGAGGCTATTAATTCTGCGAAGGAATTGGAGCAGCCATCAAGTAAGATTCAAGAAAAGGCTCCTAGTTCATCTACGGGTACATGAAGATGTTATTGGCTGCAATTTCACAAATCAACGCCAACAGTACACAAAAGTTGGATGCACAGGATATCCGTAATTCACAAAACATGTCTGCAATGAATGACACCATTACATCACAAATGCAAGACCGACTCATACAGCTTCAAGAGAGTTTTGTCATAGACTTCGCAGAACTGAAGGAAAGACAGAACCGAAAAACGGCAATACAAAATAGAGGAGCTAATTAAGACCGAAATCAACGAATTGGAACGTTGATTTGCAACTGAATCGTCCAACCGGATTGATGAACGTTCCCTGAGTACTAGCACCATCTTTTGACGGCACAACTCCTTTTCAAATATTTAAGCTCCAGTGGCAGCACTTGAGGAAAAATCAGTTGCTCTATTTTTTGCGTTGAAGGGGCCTGCAGCGGAAATTATGCAGACAATTACCGAATATGAGAGAGATGATTACGACTCATCAATGCGAGCTGTAGAAAGGCGATATGGCAGCGAGCACAGGAGGCAAATTTACCAGATGGAGCTGTAACAGCGTGACCAAAAAGACAACGAATCTCTGCAGGAAGATGCTTCAGAAATTGAGAGATTTAGCATCGGGTGAGCATCTCGAAAGTGTAAAAATCCAGAGGTTCATCAGCTGAATAAAAGACATATACACCAAGCGTGAGAACCATGCGAATCCAGACTCCACCTTCGCTGAAACTGCCGCGTATGCCTGCGTGAAACGGCAGCACTCATAAGAAAACCAGCCTATAAAATGAATTGGTTGGAGGTGGAAAGTCCAGATGATAGAAACGCTGAGGTTCACAAAGGGGAATATTTGTTTTGGTGCAGCCGGTAAAAAGATCAGTATCGGGGAGAACTTCAGCTGTGGCTCCAACAGACAAGAAAGACAACGAAAACGATGTTCAAAAGCTGAGGGTATAATAGACATCCGGCGAATGACAATTAAAAGAGCAGAAAAGTGGGAGGCAAGCACCTTAAGAATATGTCAGCAGGAAGATTTGGACCTTGAACTGGTAATGCACGGAACAAATGGCAGCGGAAAGTCCTATCGCGAAGGCATACTGGGCACAATTGGGCAGTTTAGATTTGATATCTGGTTCTTTGCTTAGAGTATGGTTAAGTTAAGAATTCCGGATATTCTTCCCTAGTGGAGGTCACCTAGGCATTTAGAAAATGCTGGAGAAGGTCAAGCAGCGTTTCTATTGGGTTGGTTGTCGTCAATCGATCGCTGAGTGGATTGCTAGCTGCAAGTAGTGCATGGGAGCGAAAGGGGCAGCATCAGGAATTCATTACAAATTGAAGGGCAGATATGACAAAGCAATGAACTCCGAGGGCTTCCAAAATGGAAATTTAGTGTTGCTATAAAATCCATAACGGAAGAAAGGCTTGTCCCCAAAACTTCAATGCAATTGGGAAGGTCCATACAAGATAATCAAACGAGTAAACAACGTAGTGTATCGCATCCAGACTTTTGGGAGACCCTTGCTTCTTGGTCCACCTAGAGAGGCTTGCTGCGTTTTGAACAGCAAACGTGCCTGATAAGGACAATCAGACTTAATTGGAAGGCAGTGTGGCGAAAATTTGAAGCGAATGTCAGATGATGTCCTCAATTCATATATAGAACACGCCAGCTATCGGCTTCTCTCTTTCATCTGACATTCGCTTCGCATTTTCGCCACACTGCCCTCCACCTGTTCCAAATGCAGCAAGCCTCTCTAGGTGGACAACTTTCATCTTGTTTCTTGGTTTTCCAACGATTTGGACTCGATATACTACGTCGTTGAGCTTATTTATCACATAGGAACCTTCTCAATTACATTGAAGTTCTTCCGTTGTGGATTATATCAGAACAATAAAACTCCATTTTGGAAGCCTTCCGAGTTCAACGTCTATTATGCCTTCAGCTTTTGAGCATCGTTTGCGTCGTCTTTCCTCTCTGTTGGAGCCCGACTGGCATTCGCTTGCGAAGTGGCCTGCTTCTCCGCTTTTGAAGCACCTTCCACCTTGATTCTTGACACCAGAACGATTCATTCCTTCTATCAACTTCAGAGTTTTCAATATTTCAGTCCTCACATCTGGAGTTTCTACCTCCAAAGGCTTCACTTTGTAGGCTGGCTTATATAGCAGTGCCGCTGCTTCACGTGTCTGAGCATACGCAACAGTTTCAGCGAATGTTAACTTTGGATTCGCATAAGTCTCTCGCTTGGTGTACACGTCTTTAATTCCGCTGATGAGCCTCTGAATTTTTAATCTTTCGAGATATTCACCCGATGCGTGCCCAGTGGCTAAATGAGCCAATCTCTCGATTTCAAAAGCATATTCCTGCAGAGATTTATTGTGTTTTTGGTCACGCTGTTCCAGCTTCATCTGGTAAATTTGCCTCCTGTGCTCGCTACCATAGCGTCTTTTCAGGGCTCGCATTAGTGCGCCATAGTTATAACTCTCATATTTGGGAATAATCAGCGAAATTTCCGCTGCAGGTCCCTTCAACGCAACAAATAGCGCAGCGGATTTTTCCTGATGGTCCAATTATTTAACTCAGCCGTCTTCTCGAACTGGAGCTTGAATATCTGGAATGGAGCTGTGCCGTCAAAGGATAGTGATTCTACCCACGGGCCGTTTATTGATCTGGCTGGACGATGCAACTGCAAATCTTGGACACGCGTTCCAATTCGTTGAATTTGTTCTCAATTAGATCCTGTCTTTCCCTAAGTTCTGCATTTTCTCTCACCAGATTTTGCTGTATTTGCGCGATTGTTCCTTCTGTGATTGATATCTGCTCCGTCTGTTCAACCATTTGTGATGTAATGCTGGCATTAATTGCAAATATATTTTGGGAATTACGGGCATCCTGTGCGTCCAGCTTTTGTCGCGAGTTGCAGCTCTGCCTTATCTCCTGTTGTAGATAATCCACGCTTTGCCAGTTCCCTTTTGAGAGGAGGTATCGTCAACTCCTGAATCTTGACCATTTTTCAATTATTATCCTTTGGGATTTACTTAACAATCCCACTTCTGACACCAGTTGTTACGATCTTGCTGATTAACCTCGATGATTTCCCAAATCCTTCGGGTACGATCTCTGGATTGTTAAATAAAAATCGCCAACTTAATTTGCAGTTCCTTTATTTATAAAGAATTTATTTAATGTCCTTTTATTACTCAGTAATTCACAATTCAATTTAAAATGCACTTTATTATTTACAATCGCTTGTATACAACTTTCACAATGTACGGTTTTATTACTTTACTGTAATGTATTTTCCAACGCGTTTACTTTACGACTGTTTACTTACTGACTACTCTGCACTTGTGTGTCGCCCTTACTCACTCGGTTGTTCGCCTCCAATCGCCGAGAATAATCGAATCTTTCTCTTTACGAATGTTCTCGAATGACGCTAGAACATGCCAGCTATCGGCTTCACTCTTTCATCTGACATTCGCTTCGCATTTTCGCCACAATATGTATATATGTATATGCTACACATTTAAAAGGTATGTAGGTACTAGAAGATATGCAAGATCAGTTGCTTTTCCATTCTTCATGGGTTTATAATAATTTTCTTTGCTAAGAGCAGCTCTGTAGGACTGAGTTTACATACGAATATTTCTGTCGCGGCAATGCTTAGTTTGATGGGGAGAGGGTGACGACGAAGGGAGCAGCGTGGCGACACTATTGTGCTCGGTTGACACGCTTTGTTATCTTATTCGCCGCTGTAAAATTTGTAAGTCTTTTTCACATTTATATTTACATTCTCTGAGTGGTTGCTGTTACGATAAGTTTAAAATGAATGTTAGAGGATTTATGAAATTTAAAATTTAAATTTGTATATGTAAACGCAAATTTATCAGTATTTATATATACAGTTGAATACATATGATAACAGTTTATATTGAAAAATATGTAAAAACTTGTATAGGGATAGAGTGTGTAGTAAATTGCGAAAATGAAAAGAAATGGAATGGCAGAAAATTGTCATGAACAAAGTTTCCCAGTGTGAACGTGATGGGCAATACCAAAAGAAAAATTGCCGATAAAAAGCGACAAAAATATTTGTGTGTAAACTCTAGTCTAGCGCACGAGAGCGAGTGAGAGTGATCGCCACTTATTTTTATTTTCATCTCAACGTTAGCTTTTGTTTCAAAGATTTGGTTCGTACAGCTGAGTTTACACACGAATACTCTTGTTGCTTTTCATCGGCAATTTTTTTTGGTGCTGCCCTCCACGTACACACGGGAGAACTTTGTTCATGGCAATTTTCTGCTTTTCCATTTCATATCATTTTCGCTATTTACTACACACTCCACCCCTTTACAATCTTTTACATATTTTTCAATAAAAATTGTTATCATATGTATTCAACTGTATATATGTATTTGTATACCCTGCCAGCCAAAAATGGGTAAAAAACTAGATAATTTGAGCAACTGTTTATTCAAAACTTGACAAAAATCTGGGTAACAGAATAGGCATTTTATTAAAGAGACTGCAGATTTTACCCACTTTCCTCTTGTACATGCGACCTTACATCCTTGTTACAATTATTCAATCACGCCATTAAGGAAATATGAAATAAATTTTTGTTCTCAGCCGGAGCATGCGCATGCGAATGGAAAATATTTTTAACTGTCAAAACAAATTTTGAATTTTTGAAATTCTCTCTGAGTATTTTTCTTTCCTGCTTACAAACATATGCATACATATTTATACATGAATGTAAATTTAATTTCTTATACAAAAAAGCCTAAATTATACAAAAAGTTTACACATTATTCTTAGATGACTACTCCGAAGTTTCTTGATGTCTGCATCAGGAAAATCTGAAATGAAAAGACAACATGCATGTAATTCCCGCAAATCCGCAAACAGCAAAGATTTTGTTTCAATAAAACAAATTTTTATTTTCAAAATAACAAAATTTCAGCTAGAGAAGTGCTGTCAAACAATCATATTAGTATTTTTGACAATTGACAATGATAAAATTGTAATTGTGTGGGTGAAAAAGCGAAAAGTTTTTAATGTGTTTGTAAATTTTTTGATTTAAAGTGGAAAGTGGGTAATCTCGGCTGGCAAAGGTACTAATCTATTTACAATTACATACCCAAATTTAAATTTTAAATTCCATAAATTCTCTAACATTTATTTTAAACTTATCATAACAGCAACCATTCAGAGAATGTAAATATAAATGTGAAAAGTAATGAAAAATATTACAGCGACGAATAAAATAACAAAACTTTTCAACCGAGCACAACTGAGTCGGTACTCTGCTGTTTTCATCGTCGCCCTCTCCCCAACAAACTAAGAGTTGCCGAAAGAAAAGTATTCGTGTGTAAACTTAGTCTACGCAGCAGTCCCAGTCGAGAAGACAAAGATAAATACAGATTATCTTTGTAATTAGCACGCACTCTATTAAGCAAATGGTAAACGATCCGCACATGGCAAATATTGTATTTGATTGCATTACGGCAAAGCGGAATGAAAATTTGAAAATTGTTTTCAAAACGACTGAGTAACGCATGGTTGACCTGAGTAAAAATATTATAGGCTATAAACCTGAACCCGTAGGCAGTATAATAAGGCTGGCAATTGTGTTGATAAAATAATTCAATAATTGTGTAGATACATAAGTGGCATTGAAAATGGCAACAGTTGAGTACATTGTTAGTACAACGGGTAGTACGGCAGACGATAATGAATTACAGTCAAAAGAATTAGGCAGTTCTTCGTCACATGCTAATTTGTTCAATCGGACAAATACAATAGCGATTTCGTCAGACAGAGCAAATTCTGCGACTGGTTTGACCCATGAATGTGGAGTATTCGGTGCTATTGCTTGTGGCGATTGGCCTACTCAGATTGATGTGGCGCATGTGATCTGTCTAGGTTTGGTCGCATTACAACATCGCGGACAAGAATCAGCTGGAATGGTGACAAGTGAAGGCAAATGCTCTAGGAATTTTAATACACATAAAGGTATGGGCATGATAAGTACGCTCTTCAATGACGAGTCTATCAAGAAACTTAAAGGCAATCTTGGCATTGGTCATACACGCTATTCGACTTCTGCTGCATCGGAGGTTGTTAATTGTCAACCGTTTGTAGTGCATACACTACACGGCGCCATTGCGGTGGCACACAATGGAGAGCTAGTAAACTCGGAATCTCTTCGACGTGATTTGCTAAGTCGTGGCGTGGGATTATCTACTCACAGCGATACCGAATTAATCAGCCAGTCATTGTGCTTGTGCCCGGATGGTGTATCTGAGGAAGATGGACCAGATTGGCCAGCTCGCATACGATACTTTATGCAATTAGCCCCGCTCTCTTACTCGCTTGTGATTATGTTTATGGATAAGATTTACGCCGCGCGTGATCCATACGGTAATAGACCACTCTGTCTTGGAAAAATAATGCCTATTAATGGGGATACTACTGCTAAAGTTGAGGACGTACCTGCTGATGGTTGGGTAGTTTCCAGTGAGAGTTGTGGTTTCTTATCAATTGGCGCACGATATGTTCGGGAAGTAGAACCCGGTGAGATAGTGGAATTGACCCGGAACGGTTTCCGCACCATTGATGTTGTTAAACTTCCCGACTACAAGAATGTATCATTTTGTATTTTCGAATATGTTTATTTTGCGCGAGGAGACTCAATCTTTGAAGGCCAAATGGTATATTCAGTACGCATGCAGTGTGGTAGGCAATTGGCACGTGAAGCTTTTACCGATGCTGACATAGTTAGTTCTGTTCCAGAGTCAGGTACAGCCGCGGCGCACGGATATGCCAGGGAGGTGAGTGTATGATGAATAATGTTTCAGCACGCATAAATAACTTACTACGTACGTAGCTTATCAACTATCATCGTTTTTTAAATTATATATATATGTATGTATAATAGCTCTGTTTAATTTTTTTTACGCGCAACTGTAACTGTTTAAAATTTATTTGGAATGCTAAGTATCGTCGCATGTAAAATTAGTTCTTCCAAATTTATTTTTACATAAGGGGGCTTCTCTATGTCTAGGAAATGCATACTATTGTGGCGAAAATGCGAAACGAATGACAGATGAAAGAGAGAAGCCGACAACTGGCATGTTCTAGAGCGTAAACGAGACGATTGTCGTAATGACGCGATTATCGTAACGACGCGATTATTCTGGGGGTTTCGTTTTCAAGCAGCAAACAAGTATATAAGGACGACATACGACTGCAAGAGTAATCAGTCGTGAATTAAACTCGTTGGAGATTACATTACAGTAAAGTAATAAAAACAGTACATTGTGAAAGTTGTATACAAGTGATTGTAAATAGTAAAGTGAATTGTAATTGAATTGTGAATTACTGAGTAATCAAAAGGACATTAATTACATTCTTGGGAAACAATTCCTTTATGGTCCCAAACTAGGGGAAAAGCTAATGATAAGGGATGGTAGGGGTCCCTCCCCCATTCTAAAACTGAAAACCAAACCACTTAGAAACCCTTAGTTTTCGAGGTATTTAAAGTTAAAGTTGCAAAAAATATGAATTTTTTCCTTAGTTTTTGCTTATCAAAGCAACTACCATAAATTTTGGTGATGCCACCTGTAAAAAAAAAGTTTCTAAAAAAACAATAAAAACATAAATTTCACAGTATTCTTAAGTAAAACACCTTTATAAATTAGCGGCCTTCGGCCGCACTATATTGGCGACCTCCGGCCGCACTTGGGAAAATAACCCAACACCGTTTTCATCTTGAACAGTTTTCTTAAGTGAAACACCTTTATAAATTGGCGGCCTTTGGCCACGCTTGGAAAAATAACCCTCCTCCGGACCAACACCGGCTTCGCCTTGAACAGTATTCTTAAGTGAAACATCTTTATAAATTAGCGGCCTTTGGCCGTACTATATTGGCGGCCTCTGGCCGCACTTGGGAAAATAACCCAACACCGTTTTCATCTTGGACAGTTTTCTTACGTGAACATCTTTATAAATTGGCGGCCTTTGGTCGCGCTTGGAAAAATAACCCTCCACCGGACCGACACCGGCTTCGCTTTGAACAGTATTACCATTAAAATTAAGTTAATAACAAAAATCCTCCAAATTTTTTCCATAAAATTTTATTAATTTTTTTCTGTGGTCATGCACCTCTGCATCGTACAATATTTTCTTATTAATGCCGTATGGCAATACCCATTTACTGTCAGTGTGAAACATTACAATTGCAATTCGGCAAAGAAAAGTTATGCATAAGTAAAATTGGTTTTTATTAATTTAATTAAATAATATATAAATGTAATAATCTGTGAAATAGTGAATAAAAATATCAAAGAAACTTTCTTACACCATATATAAAACATTTGAGCGCGTGTTGTATGAAAAATTTGCAATACAATAGTAAATTTTTTAACAACAAATTATGCGCATCTAAATAAAAATATTATGAAAACTAAAATCAATTCACATAAATAACATCTATAGTAACCACATTTGAAAGTTTCATAAATATAAGTAAAGTATTTTGGCTAATATAAGCATTGGAACCGGAGAGGAAACCTCAGCCAAATTCTTTATAAATAAAGAAACTGCAAATTAAGTTGGCGATTTTGTTTAACAATCCAGTGATCGTACCCGAAGGATTTGGGAAATCATCGAGGTTAATCAGCAAGATCGAAAACTATGCAAATATTTCCTACAGAATTGTGCTAGAGATCGAGAACAAGGTCCTTTTTTTTTTCTTTTTGCTAACTGTGGAAAGTAAATATACATAGGTTTGGATATAGGATATTTTTCCTATCGTAGTATATTTTTTTTGCATGGGTTTTGTTGTTGTGCCATTGCAAAGAAAGGAGAACTTTGCTATCCGTGCACCGTAGCATGCATTTCCTAGACATAGAGAATCTCCCTATAGTTTCTTTGACTTTTTGACCAAAGATAATATGATACGAAACCCTTTATCTCGTGAGGGCGTCGAAAAATGTGGATTTTTTATAACATTTGTCAACGATGCCACTAGGGGTAAATTATAGTTGGGTGTAATTGTATCAAAACTTGGAGAATACTGTCCACGCTCTTAACCCGTCATTTAATTTACTTAGCATACTTTTAAAATCCAATATTATGAAAGTTACTGGACATTTGAACGCGCTAGCTAATTTATAAATTAATACAAATGCTTATTTATTATTAATGTTACGTATCCACATGGAATTACGCACCGAAAGAAAAGTCTCATGTAAAATTAACATTTATGCATTATCAATTTCACATTTCGGCGAAAAATGTCATCTTAACGTTGAAAATTATTGAAGCAGCAGGTTTCACGTTAAATTGATATGATAACTATTAAATCAACATTGTCATGTATTACATTGTCATATCAATTTCTCATGTTAATAATACAATTCACCATCAAACATTGAAAATGATCAAAGTAACAGCTTTCACGTCAAATTGATATAAAAACTGTTAAATCATTATGTTTAAAACACTCTTCTGTTAAAAGGACACTCATGTTCGCGCGTGCAAAGAATATTTATTAAAAAACGATAGCTCCATAGAAAATCGCATTAAATCGTTGTGTACCCATTTTAAAAGTATAAAAAGTGAGAGTATTGATTAAAGAACAAAGTGAAGACATTAAATAAAAGCGAAAATGAGTGATAATTGCTTGTTACTTGGCGAAAACGTTTCGCTGGTAATGGGTAACGCTGGTCAGCATTTCTTTCTAGAAGAAACACCTGTACTAATTGGTGAAAATGAGCAGATTGTGACGCAAGGTGCTCTGTGTGGAAATTTACAACTGGTAAGAAGTGATTTTTTATAAACGACTTGTTTTTTATATGGTTAATTGGAAGGCCATCCATTGAAAATGCTATGCAATTCTCAAGCTTTTGCTCCTGCTCTGAACATGTATGGCGCATAGAGCAGAGCCGTAGCATAATACATTGATAACATTCCTTACGCTCTGCTATGGACTACGTAGCGTTTTAGAGCGGGGAATATAGCAGAAAAAATGCAGAGCCTAAAAGTTCTATCACTTGTTTGTGCTACGGCTCTGCTCCTTACTCTGTTTATGGTCAGAGCCGGAGCAGTAGCAGGGCATATTTTTCGTTGGTATTTCTGCTCTGGAGTACCTTAAAGCTGAACGACATTGACTGACCTAAATGCATATCATGATATTTTTTGCCTAGATTGTCCAAACTCAATAGCGTTTAAAAAACTTATTGAAAGAGATGAATGAAGTTTTATGGTAATGGTTTATCTTATTTATAATAAAAATCTCTTGTAACTATTCAAGTTTTAACTGACCCAAATAAAGCTTATGGAATCACATATGACCGGTTGAAGTACATAAACTGCGACGACTTGGCGTTGGCATTTCCAGGCAACGAAAATATAGGTTATAGAGCTGAACTTAGGGAAAAAATTATGCTTTGGAAACACAAGAACGTAATATATTTCTTTATGAAGTTTTAAATAGTACCTATATTTAAAAAAAAAACAGGCCATAATAGAAAAAAAAAATTAACAATTTTCTGTTTTAGTTTCCAGAAGAATCTCTTTCGACTCTTAGTATGAACTCAATTGTACAAAATTGGCTTGAAAATCAGCCTCTTCACTCACCAGCTAGCAATTCCAATTCGGCGAAAGTTACGGTAAGGATTGTTTGGAAGCTGTGGATATTCTTTAAACTTCATTTTCTTGCAGAATGTAATTTACATGGTGAAAAACTCAAAAAGCGGCCAATCTCTACTAAGCTTGTATCAAATGAAGAAAAAGTTGGATATGGATGATAGAAAAAGATTGCTTAACATTATTGTGGAAAACTTCTTCGATTCTAATTCACGAAAGTACATAATACCGCGTCCATATCATATGAATAAATTGGCTGAAGAAGTTGTAGAAATTTTTCCGACAGAAAAAAAGGAAATATATTACATATCTCGCAAGGACGGACGGAGAAGCAATGCGTCTGGTATTTTATACAATCGCTTCAATAACTTGAGTCCACTTATTCATTTGTACTACATTAACGAAAGAACCCCTGTCATAAGAAATAAGAATTTTTAGTTCCTGTTTATTCATTAAAAAATATGTAAATAAATGCCTATTTATAAAAAAAAATTAATTTTATTGAATTGAAATATAATAATAAATATACTAAAAATAATTTCAATTTGATGTGGTTTTCATTTCAATTCAACAGTTTTTAAATGTAGACTTAACGTTACTTTCACGTAAGTATCATTTCCAATTAATATTTTTAAAATGTTTCAACGTTGCTCTACGTGAGTATCACTTAAATATCATGTTAATTATATATGAGTATCATATCGATAATACATGATCGTCATTTTAATTGTACGTGTTTCATATTAATAAATTTCACGTAAAAATGATAGAGTCGAAATGATAAAATAGTATTTTTTTGGTTCAGTGCGTGAATAAAATACTATAAGTTTCGCAAATAATGTTGATGATATTACATAATAAGTGTTTTTGTGTATTAATAAATATTTTTCGTAACTATTTAAATATTTACTACTATTTTTCAATAAAGTTGCCTCATATATTACGCATATGCACATATGCCAATATTATTTTAAGTAATTTAAACTATATGTGCGCATTGGTTTCATGTTCTTTCGCCGGCAAGGCTAATTTACAAACCTTGTTTTAACTTGGAATAATTTATATAAACTAAAAAAACGCACTATTTTTTAAATAATTTGTTGGTGGATTGTATATGGAAGCTCGCTTTTACCACTCACAGCTGAGTGGTGATGCCACCTGTAAAAAAATGTTCTTAAAAAAACAATACAAACACATATTTTACACTTTATACACCGGCTTCGCCTCGAACAGTATTTCCAATAAAATTAAGTTAATAACAAAAATCCTCCAACTTCAAAAAAAAAATTTTTTTTGTGTTCATGCAACTGTATCGTACAGTATTTTTTTATTAATGCCGTAAGACAATACCCATTTACTGTCAGTATAAAACATTACAATTACAATTCATGAAAGAAAAATTATGCATAAATAAAATTGTATTTATTATTTAAATAGAATAATATATAAAAGTAATATCTCTGAAATAGTGAATAAAAATATAAAAGAAACTTACACCATATATAAAACATTTGTGCGCGTGTTATATGAAAAATTTGCAATACAATAGTAAATTTTTTAACACCAAATGCGCAATTAAAAAAACTATTATGAAAACTAATCAATTCATTAATATAATAAAGTATTTGGCTAATATAAGCATTAGTACCGAGATGGAGTGCATAGCCTAAATGAAAGAAATTAATAACGTTTTTCATTTGCAAATCAAATTTACGAACTTTATATGTCCGGAAACGGGAAACGACATTCACGCGACACAGTAACATAACATTAACGATTCGCAGCATGGCACTAAAGCCTCAATAAAGACGATCGCACCGGTTATCAATCTCGTTTTGTGTGTACTTTTTTAGTTTTAATTATGTATTTATGTGTATAACATTGTTACGATCTTGCTGATTAAACCTCGATGATTTCCCAAATCCTTTGGGTACGTTCTCTGGATTGTTAAATAAATATCGCCAACTTAATTTGCAGTTTCTCTATTTATAAAGAATTTATTTAATGTCCTTTTATTACTCAGCAATTCACAATTCAATTACAATTCACTTTACTATTTACAATTACTTGTATACAACTTTCACAATGTACTGTTTTTATTACTTTACTGTCCAATGCGTTTACTTTACGACTGATTGCTTTGGCAGTCGTGTGTCGCCCTTATATACTTGTCTGCTTCTTGAAAACGAAACCCTGAAATAATCGAGTCGTTACGATAACGTCTCGTTTTACGCTCTAGAACATGCCAGTTGTCGGCTCCTCTCTTTCGTCTGACATTCGCTTGTACTGTTAAAATTATGTTTTTCAATAAAAAAAAAACTTGTAAAAAAATCTTCATATGAAAATTGAAAATAAAGTCATATTGATATATGTACATATGTAAATGTGTGTATTCCCAGTTGTATGTATACGAAAAGATGCATATTAGTATTACCCAGTAGAAATTGTATGCATAAAACATCGACGAAAGATGCATGTATGTATGTACTTCAATTTCATTTTTACACGGAGAGCTCCTAAAACAACATGCATATTTTTACTATTCAAAAGTAATAAAAAGTATGCATAAAATAATTAATAAATTAATAACATTTCTCTTTGATTCACACAAGTTTATTTTGTTTCATACAATTTTTTGTCATACTACATTTGTTGTTTATACATGCTAATTTCTATCCGTTATTGGTAATTTTCGAAAAAACTCAGACGTTGTGATATTAATTTTCGTTCGTACATGCATATGTATATTCATTCATACAGACAGTATACTCAGCAGCAAATACAAATACATATGTTACACGTAGACCATAAAGTCTGCGTTCACCCAACACATTTTTTAAAGCAAAGCACAAACACAATCGAAATAGTTATTCGGTGAAAATTATATACATGCATTTATTCTCAATTCAAAATGCAAAAACAAAAGCCTATATTCCTATTTTTATTTTCGAGATAACGGTATCCAAGTGCAGCAACAAGTAAACATTAACGCTAACGTAAGTTACTTTTCATGAAAATGTTTCTTCTTTTTGGATATTTTCTATTATCTTTTATTCTAATTAATCATTTAAAGAGTTCGTGACTTGTTTAATATTAGTTTACATAAATGGAAACCAAAAGCAAAGAAATTAGTGCGTCAGAAAGAATAATAATTATTAAACTGTGGAAAGATGGCGAAATTTTCCGAAAAATTGGACAAACTATTGGAAGAATGTATTCCTCCGTCCAGTGCCCAGTAAATAATTCCAAGCAAATCGGTATTTTAACGTCGCAACCCCGATCTGGACGCCCAAAAATATCAGTACGTAAAGAACGCAAAATAATAAATCTGGTGAAAGTTAATCCGTGAATTACGTCCACAAATATAATTGAAAATGTAAATAAAACGTTTAAAAAAACAATTTAAACAACGTTTAAATAAAAAATTACGTAAAGCTGGATATCATGAAAGCGCATTGAATTTGCTCATAATTATATAAATAAGTCTCCGGAATTCTGAAAACAAGTCATTTTTTCGGATGAGATCAAATTTTCTATATTCGGCATAAAAGGTCACCAAATTGTGGGGCGCAAATCAGGAACTGCCCTTGAAAAACAAAATATTGTTGTACAGTGAAATATGGTGGTGGAATTATAGTGTGGTGGTGTATGGCGGCTAATGGTGTGGGTCAGCTTGAACTTATCGAATCAACAATGTATAATGGTTGTAGTGCCTACGTTTACATGTTGGTACACTTAGATACCGTTATAACGAAAATGAAAATGGAAATATAAAGTTTTGCTTTTGCATTTTAAACTTAAAAATAGAATGAATAAATTCATGTAAAAAATTTAACAGAATTAACTATTGCAATTTTGTGTTTTTACTTTACTTACAAACATCCGTTAGATGAACGCAATCTATGTGTATATCGTATGTTTATAATTTTATTTTAATTGTTGAAATGAAGCAAAAAAAGTTATAAATATTTTTTATTTGAACAATATATTCTTTTATTTAAGTAGTATTAAAGTAGTTTAATTTTACATATGTATTAATGAACCCTTCGTGCTTCATCACACATACATCATGCACACTTTTTGTATGCATACAATTTCTTTAAGCCGTGTTTATACATAACTATTACATTAATACCACAAACTCTGGTATATATTTTTTTTTACATAAAGTACATTTGTTGTTGTATTAAAAGAACAAATGCAATAGAACTTCATATTAAACCGAAATAATAATTTAAAAACCTAACGGCCTGTACATGTTTGTTGCAAAAAAACTGAAATTTAGCTGGTAGGTATGTATGTATGTATATAATTGGAAAAAACGTTATTTAGCGTTATTACATACAAGCGTAGACCAAAAAGTGCTTTTTTGGACTTGAGCGGGGCGTAATCTCTGACTATAACTTATAATAATTCAATACAATTATATAAAGAGATCAATAATATAATAAGAAGTTTAATATTTTGGATTAACTGCATCATTCTTTACGAGGCCGATTATAATATCTGAATTCATCCAAATTGGAAAGACCCACAGCACGTATGGCCGGTAAACCAGTCTTTCATACATTCGACCGTATGTTTGGGATTGTCAACTTTAATGGTATTTCCTCCTCATCATGGGATAACATAATGGTCTGAATAATGTTTTCGAAGACAAATCTTGGAAATACCAAGTGGGACCAGGTCGCTCTCCACCTGACCTTTTCAACGAAGTGAAATAATATGGTCGGACGAAGCATGCGTGATAACCCATTCACCTTCATTAAATTCATCTATAATATATACATATATTTCAAGCCTTTTTTATCGTTTTTTTTAAATTAAAATAGAAAATATAATTAAATGTGATTGAAATAGTGACTCAATAATTTAATTTGTAAAAAGTAAAAGTTTGTGCCATAACAGTCCTTTTTAATGCCTCAATGTATATTTCTTTCGCGGAGCCATTGTTGATGCTAATACATTTAAACCACAGCTAAATTCAATACTTGCAAATTAGAAAACATAATTTAAAAAAATAGTAGAAAGAGGGTACCTAACCGCCATAACAACTTTGTCAATTGTTTTATTTTATGTTAGAGAATGGATTTGTTTTAATACATGTGGTTAGAAAATGGTTTAAAATAAAAATGTATACCTACATTTTTCAGCAAAGTGATAGTACTTTCTACATAACAAATACAGGCGGTGTATGTAGAATTTAATCCATTAGAGTACCTATTGGATTACTAAAATGTAACGCGGAGTTGAACCAACTCATACCTTGTTGTTTGACGATGTTTGTTCGTGTTTCAATGATAGAAATTACTAGAAGAAGTTCCAAGTACACAAGATAAGTTTTACATACAGAAAATGTCTAAAACTGAAATTGAGTCAGTTGTATTTTGTTGGTGAGCTCTGTTGATACAGAAGACGTGCATAAATTTGAGCTAATATATCCAACCCAAACAACATATACGAAAATTGAAATATATAAATAAATTTTTTATTATATATATTTAATTTACTATCAATATAAATTTACCAGCATTTCACCGTAGCGAATTATATGCGAAACGAAAAAGTATATTCTCGACTGTTGTTTTTCGTAGATACTCCATAGTAGTATCCAAACTAAATGTTTTGTAGAGGTAGAGAGTATGGTCTAGAACTGTGGTTTGATTTGGAGTATTTTATTTTCGAAATTACGATTTTTACATCTTGCTATATTTAACGGTGATATTAAATTTAGAGGTGTTGGTAAATATTTAAGAGACTTCAATGACTTACATCGACCTATAGTTTGCCTTCAAACAAACAGGCTGATAAAGCGAAATCCACACATTTGCAAAATAAATTGTATTCCCTTCACGAATCAACAATTTTTTTATCCTTCCGCTCAAAAGAATTAAAAATGTTTCTATCATGTGTTCGAAAATACCCGTTTGAACTTGTTGATAATTCTGCATATGCGCAACTGCCATATTACCAACATAAAACATTTTTTTTTTTTTTAAAATTGGAAAACTTATTTATGGAAATAATAATTTTATAATTTCTTATGACATATGTATGTATCTATGTAATTACATATGTATGTATATAAATAAAACATTTATTTATTAATTTTGATTTGTTCATTCATTTGGAGAGAAGAGCTTCTAAAAATGCTAGAAAACTGAAGTGAATGATTTTTTATAACTTATAGGTCGGTATGCAGCTCTAACGAAAACCAAAAACTCCATATAAAAAAGTCCAAAAAACTTATGAGCAAAAAAAATTTTTATGGAGCGCTACGCACCTCGAACAAAAAAAACTATTTTCTGATGCCTATTTCTACGAAAGCACGGCAACATAGGTTTCCGAGCGAAATAAATAGTCTCACATATATTTCGTGGCAAAAAAGAAGAAGGCTAATTTTCAAACGTATTAAAGAAAGCTTATAGAACAAATTATGTAATATTTTTAGCTTTTTCATCAATTTCTACACCTTTTATTTATTTTCAGCCATGGAAAACGTTAATATACATAAGCAGCGATAAATTTTTACCGTAGATCGCGGTTTTTCGCTTTGTTTATTTACGTTTACATATCTTCTTCTTATGTAAAGAGCTGCTCACAATAGAAAATCAATCTGTCAAATTTCCGTACCTACTACTTCTTCCTTTCGTTAAGGTCGGTATGCGCAGAGAACGTAGAAGAACGAGAAGGACCAGCGCGTGTCGTTTGTCAAATCGTTCCGATTTTCCAATTAGCCTAGAACAGCAATAGGGAATTCACACCACGAAATCTCAAGGGCACTTTAACAGTGAGTTTGCAGAAATAATGCTCAAAAGGAGAATGATTGTGTGCTAAATGAGAAAATACATGCAAAGTAAATGTAAAATTGATAATGCCTATGCAAGATAAATGTAAGAATGCAGATGGTTATTTTGAACTTTGGTTTTTGGCTTTTAATAATTTTCAAATTTCATTAAATATTCCTAATATTTATAAAATCATATTTTTTCCATATAAATATTAATTTCTTATATTTTACTAATAGTTTTTTTAATGATAAAATATATTTTAATTTTTTAAATATATGCATGAAATATATTATATTTTAATGTTTTATTTAACTATAATATTAAATAATTAATTATTTTTTGAGCCAAATATAAAAATAAATAAGCAAATCGAAATTCATTCATGCATATCGACATATGAGCATACAAAAAAGCGTAGTAAGAACAAGCAGGCATGCTCATATGGATATACATACATATTTATACGCACATAAAATGATATGTATATACATACATACATACATATGTTTATATGTGCATAAGTTAAAGCGTACACATCCAGCAGAAAATACCGCTAGTTAACTTTGCAAAAAATGCCCTTCTCATGGCAAACGCAAATGCCTCCCTTCGCGCGTCTCTTCCATAAACCGAAGTGCCAAAAATTAGAAGTTGAAGAATTTTGTGTCTTCACTGGACATTTGTAAAACGCACTCTCGATAATCTGAACTGAGTTCTTTACATTTGTTAAACGAATGTTTTAAAAAGCACCTGATTATTTTTAAATATATTTTTTTTTCATTAAATTTATGTTTAATACTTCGATACTATCGAAAATTTTATAGAAACTAGAAATCAATGAGCAATTATTTATGTAAAAGTACTGTAGCTAGATGCACACTGCATGGTTCAAATGTGATGTGCATATTCGTGGTACACAAAGTTCACTGTACCTGATTTTCTACACCAAAATGCAAAAAATAAAATAAATGACATAAAAATCAAACATTCTTGAAAGCAGCCTCGCTTGTGGACAAAAAACAGGCTTGTGGAGGAAGGCAAGGAATTTCTTGCTGGGCAATATGAGCTAATAGGCGAACAGCGAATTTAGCAGCACGAGGCCGATTTGCTTCATTTTAGCAGACGAAGTGAATTTTAGTCGAAGTCCCAAGAATTTGAGGCAATGCTTGTGGACGGCATATGAATGCTACGGGTTCAAGGGAAAAGGGCATGCAAATGTATGCTGTTGTTGCATAAGCTATTTGCTATAAGAAGAAGCAACTACAACAAATACCGCATGCAAACCCTCTTTCCTTCTACTCTTCATCCGCAAACACATTCCTCGCGACGAAGTCAAATTTTACCAAATATTAAAAATTGATGTTTGCTGACGACAATGCGAAAACACATACATTCAAGCATTTTAATACGTATACGCGAAACATACACAATCATAACAATGCGAATTCCCTTCCTTCATGCATCCCCCAATCCAAAAACATCTTCTCCGCGACGATGACAAAATTTATAAAAATCAAAAATTTAAGTTGAGCTGAAGCAAAGACAAACACATTCAAAGGTCCATGTATGTATACGAAAAACACATATGTATGTACATACAAAAGGCATGCCAACTTCTTTCCTTTGTGCTCCGTCATCCACAAGCATTTCTTGCACCGATCGAAAAATCTGCCAATTTAATAAAAATTAAAATAAGAAAAAGGAGTTAGGATTTGAACTCAAGGAACTTTTTTCGTGTGCCAGCACAAGGCAGCAGCTTGCTTCATATTGAGGTAACAGGCGAGCAGCAAATATAGAAGAACGATCGTAATTTTTGTATGGTTCGCTTCCTTTCGGTGGTTGACACTTGACTTTTTGCCGGAGTCAAAGCAACTTTTTGTTATTGTTGCTTTTGCGTAACATTTCGCGACCATGTTTTTTGTATTTGTTTTTTTTTTTTTGTCACCGTTGCGAAGCAGCAACTGTTAGCATGAGTATGCGGGGCATGTGTGCGGCGGTATTTTGAATGAACGCACTTTGCTTAGTTGTATGGCGCATGAGTTTATGAATGAAAATGTTATTGTTGTAATTTGCTAAGATTTTTGTGTAGTAAACGAAGTTTGTATGTATACGATCTCTGATGCAAATAATAATATGTTTGTATGTGTTTGGACATGCGTGTATGTATATACTGATTTCTTGACAAAAATCAATTTTTTCGATTGCGGTTATACTTGTACATATGTATGTCATATCCAAACTATTAATTGATACTTTAGAATTTATCCTTAAACTTTTTTCAGGTTTATAAATTAATAAAATAATAAAATTATTAATTGCAAATATAAACAACCCTTTTTTTCCGACGGCAAATCAACATTTTTTTCATCAGATAATTGAATTTTGCTATCAGATTATAAATATATTAGGAAAAAACGTAGGAAATCTATTAATTAGTTTTATCTGTTTCATCTCTATTCTAAAAATTTATTAATATTTGTATAAAATATATTTTCGTTTATTTTGATAACAAGCATACGTAAATTTGTTATCTATGGTTACCATATAACAATGTTATTTAGAAACATTTCTGAGCATATTTATTATTACTACGCTAAGATATGTTACGCTCCAAAAGCCAATTTTGTTAAATTCTGGCGGGAGTGGTGAAATTCCCTTGAGATGTTCTGGCTTATTCTTAACGTTTTAGACGATTTTTCGTAATTGGTCCTTCTCTGTCTTCTACGTTCTCTGGTATGCGCCTCTAGCGAAAAAAGCTCATACATTTCTTGGATGGGAAAATGTAGTAGGCATGGAAATTTGACAGATGATTTTCTATTGTGAAAAGCTCTTTACAAGCGAAGAAGATATGCAAACATAAATAAACAAAACGAAAAACATGAGTAGAGCGCAGTAAATATTTGTCGCTGTTTATACTTATATATTCTTACCTTTTTCATGACTAGAAATAAAAAAAGGTGTAGAACTTGATGACAAAACTAAAAACATTACATAAATATTTCTTGCTTCAATACGTTTGAAAATTAGTCTTCCTCTTGTTTCTCGTGAAATAAATATGAGACTATTTATTTCGTTCTGAAACATGTGCCAGTTAATGAGTCTAGAGTATCATCGATCCTGGGCAAAGGATAACTGTTATTTGTCACATCATTTAATCTACAATAGTCCACGCGGAACCGCAACTGGCCATCTTTCTTCTTCACAATTACTACCGTCTAGTGGAACACTTCGAGGAGCTTGACGAATTGGCCTAGTGTCACCAGTATCAATGCAGTGTTTCACTACGTTGGTCCTGCTTGGTTTGTTGCCATCCTTGTCGAATATATTGGATTATTTGCGGATAAGCTATCCTTGTGTTTGTACTTGCTTTCCAACCCTTGCCAATGAAGCCGATTTCAGATGAATATCACAGTTGATAATGGCTTCCACCTCTTGGCATTGCCCTAATACTGTTCGTCCATGAATTTTACTGGTGATTTGAAGTCATTTAATACTCTCACTGGGATGCGTCCATTCTTTTGTGTTCTAGCCAGGGTTTTACCAATAAGTACGTCCCGTGTAGAATTTTGTGCTGCTTCGACAACCCACAATTTGTTTGTCCCACAATCTCCATCAATCTTTGCCCAAACAACTGATTTTGACTGGTTGAATCAGTTCACTGCATTCTTGCTGCTGTATGTGTAACTATAGCAGATGCTTAGTGGTACTTCCATGTTCTTATATTCCATAATTTTGTTATTCAAGTCGATCTTGATACCTTGATCCATCAAGAAGTCCACTCCTATAATTACCTCATCTACAATCTGCGCGACTATAAAACTGTGTAACACCGTCACATTCCCTATTGTAACCTCACATGTTACTTCTCCCACCACTTGGGTGTCCTCACCAGTCGTCGTTTTCAATCTCCAGGTAATGGTCTCACTTTTTTAGCGATCAGGTCAGTTCGAATTATGGAGTGTGATGCGCCCGTATCCACTGTTAATATTCGCTCTCGTCCATCCACATATCCACCAATAGTAATGTTGCTCGTTTTTCTACCAATTTGCGAGACGGAGATTATGGGGCATTCAGTTGCAGGAGCCAGCATACGCCCCTTTAGACTGGCTCGTTTTAGTTTAAGGACTGAGAAGTTGATGGTTCATTTTCGTTGTGCTTCCTGTCTGTTGGAACCCGTCTTGCATTCGCGTGCAAAGTGACCTAGTTTTCCAAACTTAAAACATTTTTTCAGCTTGGCACCAGAACGCTTCATTCCTTCTATCGATCCCCCTGCGGGTTAGGGGTTCAAGAATTTACCCGCGGTAAGGCATGCCTGTCGTAAGAGCCGACTAAAATCCATAGTTCCCGCGACAGTCGGGTCTTTATACCGGAGCGACCCGGATTTCTTATCCGGCCAATGACTGTCACTCCCGCAATGTTCCCCTAAGGCCCATTTGGAGAATTTTCTGCGGCTACAACGACAACAACAACAACATTCCTTCTATCGACTTCAGAGTTTTCAATATTTCGTTCATCACATCTGGTGTTTCTACCTCCACTTTATTGATTTTGTATGCTGGTCTGCTTATGAGCGTCGCCGTTTCACGTGTTTGAGCATACGCAACAGTTACAGCGAATTTTAACTTTGGATTCGCTTATGTCTCTCGCTTGGGGTATAAGTCTTTTATTCCGCTAATGAACCTCTGTACTTTCACCCTTTCGAGATGCTCACCCGATGCTAAATGAGCCAATCTCTCAATTTCTGAAGTATATTTCTGCAGAGATTTGTTGAGTCTTTGGTCGCGCTTTTCCATCTGGTAAATTTGTCTCCTGTGTTCGCTCCATGCGTCGTAATCATTTCTCTCATAGTCGGGTATAGTTTGCAAAATTTCTGCTGCAGGTCCTTCGAACGCAACGAATAGTGCAGCAGATTTTTCCCCTATGCTAAAGTTATTTGCTTTAGCCGTCTTCTCAAACTGGAACTTAAAGACTTGGAAAGGAATTTTACCGTCAAAGGATCGTTCTCGGTTTACGCTCTAGAACATGCCAGTTATCGGCTTCTCTCTTTCATCTGACATTTGCTTCACATTTTCGCCACATTATTAAAAATTTAATTTTTATAATTTCTATTGAAGCAAAATAATCGCGGCACTTATGTTATTCAATTAGTTTATTGTTTTTCTTAGTTTTTGTCGTGTTGGTGTTAGGGGATTAATTAATCTGCAACATATGTACATACATATATATTCATACATGTCTATGATATTTGTAATATTAGAATGTAAAACTAATTTAATAATGTATATTCTCTTTTAATGCTTTCTGACAGTCTGGATTACCTTTCGCCGAGGTACTTTGTAAAAATCGTTATGTGGGCCGTACCTTCATTCAACCATCCACACGCTTGCGTAAATTGGGTGTTGCTAAAAAATTTGGGGCTCTCTCAGAGAATGTAGCTGGAAAGCGACTCGTGCTGATTGATGACTCGATTGTGCGTGGCAATACAATTGGACCGATTATTAAGCTGTTACGCGATGCGGGTGCGGCGGAAGTACACATACGCATAGCAAGTCCACCGCTGCAGTACCCCTGCTATATGGGTATTAACATTCCGACTCGCGAAGAGCTCATTGCCAACAAGTTAAATGCAGAACAATTAGCGCGACATGTAGGCGCTGATAGTTTAGAATATTTAAGCGTAGAGGGACTAGTGAAAGCAGTAGAATTAAATAAACAGGTTTCAAATCCCCGCAAAAGCGGATATTGTACTGCTTGTTTAACCGGCGAATATCCGGGCGGTCTACCGGAGGAGTTAAGCTGGTAAATTGTAGAGCCCTTGGGAGATAATATAATATATATATATATATGTGTGTACTCACTTACAAACTGTCACAAAATATAAAAGTGGATAATAACTTTTAAGAAGCACTCGAAAAGCCTTTTTATTTATATATTAAAATTATTTCACATATACAAAATTACCTGTATAAATTAATCATTAGGGGGATTCTTTATGTCTAGGAAATACATACTATGCTATCCGTGTGCAGTAGCATGCATTTCCTAGATATAGAGAATCCTCCTATTGATTATATTTATTAAACCATGCCCTTTATGTATATTCCATGTACTTTAATACTTGAACATTTTAGGCAAAGGGGCTTAATTTGTTTAATTTTAATATTGTACAATTTAAATCTAGAATAATTAATAATATAAACAAAAATATTATTCTTGTTTAAATTGAATTATAAGCAGCTGCTGTTTCGTTGGAAAGCGTTTGTTCTTTGTTTATCGTTCTCTTTAAATAAATTTCTTGTGCTAAATTACCTCGATGATTTCCTAAATCCTTTGAGTCCGATCACTGGATTGTTAAATAAAAGTCGCCAACTATGTTTGTAGTTTCTTAATTCTCAATACTACTTTATTACACAATTACCAACAATCACTTATATTACAATTTTCACAGTGTAATATTTTTAATTTTTATCACGAATGAGTTCACTTCATGATTGATTAGCTCTGCAGTTGTGTTTCGCCGTTATATACTAAATCGATTGTGTGCAACTAACGCATTGACTGGTCGAAATGTTCACGATTCACGCTCTAGAACATTCTAGTTTTGGGTTCTCTCTTTCATCTGATATTCGTTCCGCATTTTCGTCACAATACAATATGTTCGTACTTCTCATTTATTTATTTTATTCCCGACAATTAAGCTACATACATTCTTAAACAGATTGGATTTTGCTGTAAACATTGTACAGACTAAAATGCAGTTGACTAGAATGTAACTAGTTTGCATTTTTAGATTAACTAGTTCATCTTCTATCTATTTCCCATATAAGCAACTGGTATTTTTAACATGGCGAGTATGTGTTGAACTTCTAATTCACCAAAAATAAAAGTGAAAATAGAAATGTAAATGAGTTTGCCCCGCAGCGAGATTCAAATTGTGAACCTCACGCACTACGATCATAGGTTCTAACCATTCGGTCATCGTGACGATGTAAAGAGGAATGACATAATGCACTACTCATCTGATACTTAACATACATATGTGCATAAATTTTGTTTGAAATGTAATTTTAAAAATTAATTTTTTGGTCTCATATAATACAATATTTCAATTCAGTACTAATATTTGTAGTATTTGTAATAGTAAAATTTTCAAATGATTTCTTTTTCACGATGAGTCCGTTTAATTACATGTTTTATAAAAATAAAAGTTAAAAAATATGGTACTCATTCCCCCAGCTCTAATTGACTGATACCATTCCGTTAAACTGGGAATATGTTCTTTAGTACCTCTTATAATTGGTTCTGATAAAGAAAAGAACGATTTATGAATTCTAAATTCAAAAGCTTTGTATTTATTTATATTTAGTTTTAAGTTACATGGTTAAAAATAGGCTTCTATGGGAACCGAATACCCAAAAAATTCCATAATGCCCCCTTGTGCATACCTCAGGCTGGTGTGGAAAATGCAATATTCTAAAAAAGTTAAACCTGTAAAACGATATAAAAAGCAATATATGTACATCTGTTCAAACCGTCTTATTTTTCAAATAAGTAATAATTTTTTTATTTACTGAAAATAATTTCAAGTTCATCAGTATAAAAGTGTATGTATATTATACATTCGCATATGCAATTAATACCTCCAAACATATAACATATGGCTGAAGCATTTCGCATGGCACCTGGATCAGGTTTTCCATACGCCAATTCCATATACACGGCTTTCAATTTTCCGAGGTAAAATTCATTTATCATTTAGTGATAAAATAGATTTTGCCCCTCATTTACTCACGTCGAATCAAATAAAGGTGAGTTAAAAGAAAGTAACCATCTAAAAATTTGAAGTACGTGTTTGAGAGTATTTGTTGCTGGGAATATTTTAATATTAAATTATCTGAAAAGCTTATAACAAGGGGCACAACAAGCATATTTTTGCAACGATAAATGTACAGGTGTTATAATTTTCAGAAGCAAAATATATTTATTTCAAAGACATGTCACACACATTGTATATATGTTTTTCTAATGAGCAAACTCATGTCCTTCAAACAGTTAACCAAAAATTATAATACTGTAAAAAGTATAAAAATATGTTTGCCATTGCCCACATTCAAGCGATATTAGCAACGTATGGGGCAACGTATTAGCAATGTGCCACCACCTTGTATCAGCGTTTCCCACATTATTAATCAATTCTGGTCCACGCAAGCCATACCTGAAAAAAGTAAATCTAAGAATTAGCTCTGCGTTATCTTTGAGCCTAATACGGCATTATGTAATTAAATAAAATTTCATCAGCAGCTTTGTTTCCCATGACCAACACTTACCGTAAAGCGGAGAAGTCGCCAAAGAGCGTACCACCTGCATTTCCACACCTATAATGGACCTTGTGCTTGGTTGTAAGCTACACTAGGCAGCAAATGTTGTAAATTCTCAGATTTATTCTCCTGCGAATTACACACAATTTTGTATTGTGCTGGTCAATATCGCACATCTTCGTTGTATTCTGCAAACTTTAGTAACAAATATTATTAATGTACAAAGTTTTAATAATTTTATTACATACCTTCATTTGCTAGCGTCTACAAAATTCTTTGAAAAATAATATTTATGCGAAATTCATTCCGACATTTTTTTTGGTGAATTTCCATGTAGCTAAATTTGAGCAAAAAGGCATAAAAAAAACTTCAAATTTCGCGATTATTTCAATCTAATATCGAAGTATGTACTTATATAGGGTGTTTTTTTACAGAGGTATAGAACTTTAAGTTGGCATTACTTTTCAAGATGGCGACCGATTTAACAGCTGTCAAGTGATTTATTCTCAGCTTGGTATGGCAATTCATCATGAATAGACTCACGCCTGAACAACGCTTGCAAATAATGCAATTTTATTTCGAAAATAATGGTTCTGTGAGGAAAACGTATCGCGCACTACGTCCAATGATACGCGCCAATGATTCCACCAGCCCATAAAGCGCACCAAACAGTCAGTTTTTCTATGTTTCAACATACACTTGAGGATTACCTTCACTCCAAATGCGGCAGTTTTGTTTGTTGACGTAGCCATTCAACCAGAAGTGCCCTTCATCGCTAAACGTACACACACCCTATATATAATTTTTTACGGGGTTATATTTCCTGTCGAAAAAAATATAAAATAAATAATGAAATTTTTAGGCAAAATATAAATAATATAAAAAAATTGTTTAAAATGAACAGGATTTTTCAAAAAGATTAGGTTTTCGAAGGAATTGTAAAAACTGGTGTGTTTGCGAGCAGAAATACCAACAAGATTGAAATCAATCACTTCATATGCACAATTTCCTATATTCCACAACATTTCGTAGATCCTATACAGTTTTATTAATTTAAAAATTATGAATTTAATTATTATTGTTTATTCGCTTCAATTTTAATAAATTTCAATGATAACTTCATTTTTTAATATTTTTTTTTGGCTATTAGAAGTCCTTAATATTGCCAGGTTTTCTGAAAGAATTTTGTAATTAGATTGGCGTCTATTCACTATTGTACATACCATCGTAGAGGTTTAAAAGTATGGAATCTTTTGTATTTTGGCGATATCTGCCAAACACGCACTGGCCTGTCAATCTCAGGATTTGGCTGTCGGAATGACGGAATGTCGAACCAAAAAGGAGAATAAGGAGAATCTGACAATGCGAATAATGATGGATCGAAAGAAATTTAAATTGCGAATTGTTGAAAAAAAAAAGTGAAAGAAAAGGGGTTGTTGTACTTCGTTATGTATTTGTTGAACATTTAACTATCCAAAAAAGTAACAAAGGAAAATTTGTTAATAACAAGGTCCGTATTATTATTTTATATTTTTTATAATTATGTTCAGTTGATAATAGTTATTGTTCGAGTTTTGCTTTCATACTTAAGCAGTAATAATTCAAAAAGGAATTTTACGAGCTTAAAGCTCTCAAAGAGCGTCCATAAACCAGTTAGAGAATAAGTTTAACTGCTACGTGAGTCTCGCAATGGGAGGAAGTAAATGCAAAGCTATGCAGTTTTCTTTATTTCAATGATGAGGATTTTCAGAAAAATAATGAATACATTGTTTCAAAAATAAAGAGCTGTCAATAAATTTATTTATTTAACAGTGGCAAACAAACAACATCACGTTTCATTGAGCTGTGGGGAGGGGCCCTAGGAAAGCCTACGTTAGACTATATGAAAGGAGTGAGAGGTCAGAGAAGAACTATGATATGGGCTCGGTTGTTAGTTTATAGAAATTTTTATTTTAATTCTGACAGAGAATTTTCCATTCTCAGAATCTGTTTAACGATTGGATTTCCTTTAGATCGCAAGATTTTTAGAATAAACTGCATTATGCTTTGTTTTCTAAAACGTTATCTGAAACACTTCTTATGCAAATAAAAAAATCTTGCACATCTGAGTTCACAATTTAATTTTATCACATAAAAACGCCTTAATAATAAAATTATTATGTAACCTAAAAATATGTGAATTTATTTCAAATATATCTATCTTACATACATGTATTTTAATTCAACTTAAATAAACTTATTGAAGATTTTTTTTAAATATGCTTTAAAAAGTACCCCTGCTAGTTTCACACACACTCAATTTTGAACTCGGTCATTCGTCTGGCACGTATAGCGAGGCTAAGACGTATGCGAATCCATAGCTAACATTTGCTGAGACTGTTTTATATGCTCAGGCACAGCAAACAATCGCGCAAAGCGAACTGTGCGAAATTGGAAAGTCCAAATGTGACGAAAGGAATCTGGGAAATGTCGAAATTCCTTAAGGAGAAATGTTATAGGGGCACAACCACCAAAATAATTAGGACCAAGATTTGTAACAAATGTAGAAGGCCAGTACACCAGACAAGTAGAAGCACGAGAATACAAAGTCTTTGAAGGTTTGATTATCTTATATGGACCTTTCCAATTGGATTGAAGTTTTTGGGATAAACCTTTTTTCTGTTGTGGATTTTATAACAACACTAAATCTATGGTGCATCTGAGTTATACTGCTTTATTTGCCCATGACTTCGTGATTTTGGTTCTTTACCTTTAATACACTCCTTGCAACTAACAATGCACTCAGCGATCGATTGACGACAACCAACCCAATAGAACCGCTGCTTGATCTCCAGCGTTTTCGTAACCCCTACGTGCTCTTCGCTAGGACCATTATGGAATTCCTTAAGAACGTCCGGAATTCTTAACCTCGGGACTGCTATTATGCTTCGACCGCAGTGAATATGGCCACACTTTATCATACTCTATGCATACAGATAGATATATATATATATATATGCCTTCGCGATGGTACTTTCCCCTGTCATTTGTTCTTTAATTGGTCGTCTGTTGATCTCTAACCTGTGCATTAATAGTTCCAAGTTCGGGTCTTCCTGCTGAAATTTCCTGAAGTGGCTTGCCCCCCACTCATCTGCTGATGTAATCGTCATAAGCCGTACGTCTGTAATGTCTTCCTTACCCTCAGCTTTTGTGTTTACATTTCAAATTACGTGGTCGACGGGACATAGCATCAGCACTTCCGTGCGTATTTCATTTGCGGTGCTCGATGGTGAAGCCGTAATTTTGCAGTTTCTCAATTCACCGAGCTAGATGCCCTTCCGGATTCTTGAACTGTAGTAACCACTTCAGCGTCCATACAGATATTTGTGGAAATGTTTGATACAATCCACCAACGATAGCAGTTCTCTACGGGCCACGCTGAAGTTCCGGTCTGGTTTCCCAATAGATTGGCTATAGTACGCAACTGTCTTCTTCTGCCCATCAATTACTTGTGAAGTACACCTCCTATGCCATAGCCACTAACATCTGTAACCAGAATAAATTTGAAACCGTGTACGCTAGCATAGGCGCAGTGCAGAGCCTTTCTTTTAGAGCTTGGAAGACCTCCTCTTGTTCCGTTTTCCACTCGAAAAATCTATTTTTCCTAGTGGGCTCATGCAGACTATTAGCTACGCTGGCGAAATTCGGTACAAAGCGGCGATAGTAAGTACACAGCCCAAGAAAACTCCATAATTCATGCAAATTCCTGTTCCTTGGCCAATCCTTCACTGCTTCCCTTTTTTTCCTTCACAGTAAAAGCGCCTTTCGTAGTTACTTGATGACCTAAGCAATTTACCTCCTTCTTGAACACAGATCACTTCTTATGACTTAGTTAAAGACTAGCGCCAGCAATTCTCTGAAAAACTTCATTCAAATTATTCAGGTGTTCACTCGTTTTCCCAATAGGATAATGTCGTCAAGATACACCAATTAAGTCTTCCAATGGTCTTTTGAGCACATGGTCCATTAGTCTTTCAAAAGTGGCCGGAGCGTTGCATAATCCAAATGACCAAAGGATAACTGTCTTTCTTTGACACATTATTCAGTCTTCGATAATCTACGCAGAACCGCAACTGGCCATCTTTCTTCTTCACAACTACTACCGGTGAGCTCCATGGACTTGCTGATGGTTCCATAACACCGCTTTTGTTCATTTAATTAATTATTTGGCTAACAGCGTCACGGTTGGCTAGTGGGACGCTTCGAGGAGCTTGGCGAATTGGCCTAGCGTCACCAGTATGAATACAATGCTTTACAACGTTGGCCCTGCCTGGTTTGTTGCCATCTTTGTCGCATATGTTGGCGTATTTGCGGATAAGTTGACTGGCCTTGTGCTTGTATTTGTCGTCTAACCCTTTCGTTCATGCATTTATGTCTTCCTCCATGCCTTTGCTACCAATGGAGCCGATTTCAGATGCATCATTTCAGTTGATAATGGCTTCCACCTCTTGGCATTCCCTTACTCTATGAATTTTTACTGGTGATTTAAAGTCATTTGATACTCTCACTGGGATGCGTCCATCCTTTTGTGTCTTAGCCAGGGTTTTACCAATAAACACGTCCGGTGTATAATTTGTTTGTTCCACAATCTCCATAAATTTTTGCCAAAACAACTACTTCTGGCTTTGGTGAGCTCAGTTTACTGCCTTCTAGGACCACTTGCTTGCTACTGTATGTGGAGTTATAGCCAATGCTTAGTGGTACTTCCATGTTCTTATACTCCATAATTTGGATATTATTCCCTCATTTACAATCTGCGTAGCTATAAAGCTGTGTAATACCAGTACGTTCCGTATTGCGGCCTCGAATACTACTTCTTGCTCCAGGTAATATTCTTATTTCTTTAGCGATCAAGTCAGCTCGAATGATGGAGTGTGCCCGTATCTATTCGCTCATGTCCATCCACATATCTACCAATAGTAGTGTTGCTTGTTTTTCTACTAATTTGCGAGACGGAGATTATGGGGCATTCAATTGCAGGAGCCAGCTAACGCCTCTTTCGGCTGAATTCACCTTCTTCAGCCCTTCGTTTGCGTTCTCCTGAATTGTTTTTTATGTTGGAAAGCCCTCGCGAAGTGGCCTGGTTTTCAACAATTAAAACATTTGTCAGAGTGATTCTTCTTTTTTACACAATTCTTTCCATCGATCGACTTCAGAGTTTTAAATATTTCATTCATCAGATTCACATCTGGTGTTTCTAACTCCATTCTATTGACTTTGTATGCTGGCCTGATTATGAGTGAAGCCGTTTCACGTATTTGGGCATAAGCGAAAGTTTCAACGAATGTTAATTCTGGATTCGCATACCCTTTCCAGTTGCTCCGCAGATGCCTCCCCTATAGCTAAATGAAACATGTTCTTGCAGAGATTCGATGGGTCTTTGGTCGCGCTTCTCCAACTCCATTTGGTAAATTTGTCTCCTACGTTCGCTACGTACAAAGGATGGTATTTTTACCCTGAGCTACTCTATTTTGTCTTGCCGCCCTTCGAGTTTGTCCTGTCTCGCTTTGGACAAAGCTCTCTTGAAGCTGTATGATTTGTGATGTAACGCTGGAGTTCATTGTAGACATATTATAAAATTGCGCCAATAAGATGTTCATGTCCATACCCATGAAGGAGCTTGAAGCCTTTTCTTGAATCTCACTTGTCTCTTAATCCTCGAAAATCGTATTGGTTCAAGTCGATGCCTTCAAATTTCATTGCTTCTCGCAGTCGTGATTACAGCTCCGCCTTATTTCTAGTTGTGCATAATCCTCGCTTAGCCAATTCTTTTTTTAGAGGAGGTATCGTCAAATCTTGAATCTTGACCATTTACTAATTCTTATTCTTTGGGATTTATTTAACAATCCCACTTCTGACACAAATTTTTATGATTTCGCTAAATAACCGCGATGATTTCCCAAATCCTTCGAGTCCGATCACTGATAAAAAATGTGTTAGTTTTTCAATAGTCTTCCTAAGCATTTGCTTACTTACAAGGGTCATTACGAATTTAACATCCCTTCGTTGTGTCTGAGAGCGGATTCAGCGCTATGTTACGAACCGATACCGCAGCATAGACTGAGTTTACACACGGATATTTTTGTTGGTTTTTATCGGCAATTATTCTTTTAGTATTGCCCTTCATGTTCACACGGAGTAACTTGGTTATTGGAACTTTTCTGTCACTCCATTTCCTTTCACATATTTATTTATAAATATATATATTTTTTTGCGGATGAGGAAAAAAATGCCTACCGCATCGTCATGGTGTCGTCACATCAATGATATGTGCCACTTGCAGGTCACTAAAAAACTATCCTCGAAGGAACCGTCGCCCACCCTGGGACCGTTTTCGCATTACATCAGGGTGGCGTTCCATGTTTCTGTTTGTAAGATTTACATCTCTGCACCTGCGTCAAGGTCCCGCTTTTTTATTACGGAGTACATTCTCTACGTTTTTTGATATTAATCGCCATTTTCTGTTACTTCTGCTAGTGTGGTCCTCCGTTCTTGCCACCGTATACTCTTAAAAATGTGTGATCAGCATCATCATGTTCTAAGTCGTCGTAAATGCACTTAGGGGTATCTGTTTTTCCCTTTCTGAAGAGGTCCTTTTTAAAATATCCGTGCCCGGATAGCATTTGCGTGACATAGAAGTTTACCTCCCCGAAGTCTCCGCTGATCCATTCATACAGGTTTTTAATTAATTTCTGCGTCCCACTACCTCTAGATTCATTTGTCCACCTATTTTGACCTCACCTCTTCTTTGATCTTTATATCAATTCTATCTTGCCAATGACATCAACTCCCAGATCTTTATTCGCCAGAAGGTCGATTGGTATGCAGCCGCTTATTAATAAAATTGCCGGACCTGACACTGTTCGGTAGGCTGAGGACATCCTCAGGGCTGCCAGGCGTTGTACTCTGCTTAGCATATTACATCGATGGTTGATTTTCAGCGTTTCTGCCCAGACTTCTGCACCATTTAGAAGGAAGGTGGTCGACAAGAGCAACTTCCTTTTTTGTTGTGTTGGTCCTCCAATGTTTGCCATTAGTCGGCTAAGTTGCGCTGTTATCTTTTTTTTTTTGGAAATATAGTCTGCAAACTTATTTTCAGTGGAATTTGCTTATTTGTTAATAGCAGAAGCTCGCTTTTCTTCGTGGCTAACTTGAGACCGTACGAGTCTGGTCAGATTTGAGTTCTTATCAGTACTTGGTTTAGCTTCCTACGCTCGTCCTCGGTGTTTCCTGCAGTTACAACTGCAGCAATATCATCTGCGCAACCAACTAAGAATGTGTCGTCAGGCATTTACGACGGGATATTAGATGTTGACGTTCCAGAGAACTGGCTCGAGTATGGATCCTTGCCCTTGAGGAAATGTTCTTTTCTCGGGGGCCATCGGTGGTCTGATATACTAGCGCCCGGTTTTTTAAATAGCTTCTTATCATTTTCATAATGTAGTGAGGTGTCTTGAAAACCTTTTCTAGGGCGTGGATCATTTCGCTCTATTTAGCACTGTTAAATGCATTTCGAACGTCCAGCGTGGCTAGGAGTACAATGCGTTTAAGATGATGACATCTATGATGGGTAGTTTCTAAACTTTTTATAACGTCTTGTATGACGCCTAAAGTTGACAGACCGGGTTGCTGTTGGGGAGAGGCCTCTTGAGTTGGAGATAGCTGTCTCTATCCTGGGCTTGATTAATCTCTCAAGCAGCTTTCTTGCTGTGTCGAGCAGACAGAGTTGAGAGCTGATGGGGAATCAAAGTTGCCTTTGCCTTTACTGATCAGTATAAGCTTCTGTTTTTTCCATACCTGAGGAAACAATCCTGCGTTCAAGCAGGTGTTGCACATATTAAGTAGTACATGGGGTCGTTCGATAGAAATTAACTTCAATATTTCTGCGGGAACTCCATCCGGGCCCGGTGCTTTATTTTTTTTAAGTTTTTTCGCGGCTTGCTGAAGTTCTTCTATTGCAATAAGTGGTATGTCTAGGGAAGCATTTGCATATTCATGTTCTTCCCTTATAGCGTCATGTTCTGGTAAAAGTGCATTAACGATATTTATCATTTTGCTGGCATTTGGCTCTAGTGTTTGCATTCGCGCCCCAAAGTTTTTCATAGCAATCTTATATCCCAATCACCACGGGTTTCTGTTTATATCGGCGCAGAGCTTATCCCAGTTTTTCTGCTTGCTGGCACCGATAACAAGTTTCAGTTCCCTTTTTGCCGTCTTGTATAAAACAACTTCCATTGAGGCGTTTCCACGTCGCCTTGCTCTGGTGTACCCTCGTCTCAGCTGGAGGCATTTACGTCGGAGATCGCCAATGTTTTCTGTCCACCAGTATGCTGCAGGTTTCCGTTTATTGCCTTTTATTTTAGACATGGCCTTAATTCAGGCTCGTACTATTCGGAGTATGGTTGTCTATTTCTGAAAGCAGGCGTGTGGTGTTAAGTTTTAGAACATTCCATTTGCGTGTGCTGATTTTTCTTCTTTTTTCTACTTGGATGTTATATGTTGATGTTTCGAAGGACATGTACTGGTGATCACTTCCAGTGTAGTCATCGAGTATTCTCGAGTTTCTTTTGATCCCGCTATGTGGATTGACGTTAGAGTGATAAACTACTAAGCCAAGTCTCGCTGGCATTTCTAGGATACGCTTTCCTCTGGAGTTTGTGGTTGCTGATCCCCATTTAATAGATTTGGCGTTGAAATCGCCGACTATTATCAAGTTGTTTCCCAAAGTCCGAGCCGTGTCATCGATAATGTCAAGTTTTGCCTGGAGTTCCGGAATACTATAGCTAGGTGTCAAGTAACAACGTATTAGGGTATAGTTGCTGAATTTGATCCAGACGAAACCTTTGCCGTTCCAGCTAGATATCGTACTCAGCTTACTTCCAAATGGAAGCCACAAAGCGGCGGTACCACTACTATCTTTTATCCAAGTTCCATTTTCCTTTCTTTTATACTGTTCACTTATGATGACGACATCATAGCGAGCCTCCAGTGTCATTTGGGTCAGGAGGGCATTTGCAGTTTTGCATCTATGCATATTAGCTTTCAGAGCCTTCATTTACTCCGAAATTCTTTATATATCGCGCACTTGGCTGATCCCGGTATGTGGTCAATTTGCTCGAAGTTGGCTTCTTTGCAAAGGTAACACTGTGGAGATTTATTACATTATTTGAGCCTATGACCTAACTGTCCACATTTTATACAGGCGCCTAGTTTCTTTCTGTCCGCTTACATTACAGTCCCAGGATAAGAGGCCTGAACCGAAACAACGGTAGCATCTTTTAATATTTTCTTTTAGTCGTACTCTACAGTTGATCCAGTCTATTTTTATGCTGGAATTTTTCAGCAATGCTTCGATCTGTTTGCTCGGCATTGTTGCATAAGCTCTAACTTGCTCTCTAGTGTTCGGAGTGTAGATGCTTATTTTAACGTCAGCTATAATTCCTCGCCTTATTTAATGCTTACTGGACTTCATTTTTCGATGTAAGAGAGTCGAGGTCTCTTATTTCTATGGTAGCGTTCGGCTTAAGATCTCTTTTAGAGTAGCCTGCAACTTTCTCTTGTTTTGCGTATCCCTTTTATCTTTATATCGGACTCGTCTGTCTTGATTTTGCTCCGGATATACTTAGGACTTTTGCATAGCTTATGCCTTCTGCTGGCTGTATTATTATTACTGCCTCTGCCTGCGTTTTGGGTCTGCTATGGGGTTTTCTTTTCTCTGTTTCATTTATCCCTTCTACTTTCTTTCCAGAGGGTTTAGGGGTGCTTTTAGATGTGTGTTCACTTGCATCGGGTTTTTTCTTTTATGGCATTACTGTTTTTCATTGCCGGTCATCTAAGTTTTCCCTTGGCTGCTTGTTGTTCGGCATCTATCACGGCGGGCTTTGAAGAAATCGTTTCCGGTGTGTTATAGGAAGCGTTACTGGTTTTGGCCAAAGATGCGCGCCTTGACTGTTTTTCAATCATTCGCCAATTCCTGCGGTAGCACTTAATTACATCAAGTAGTTCTCCTAGCTGCGATACCCCATCTTTTACGTCAAGACTAACGTTTTTTGGTTTTGCCATTGCTTCATTTTTTGCAATACGCCTCTGCATTTTTCGACGGACTGTTCTTCTGTGAGCCTCATATTCTCTATGAACTCCAGTTTGTTGGAGTTCTCGTCAACCGGAAAAGGTTCAGCTCTCATTGGGGTGCTGCTTTCTTATGATGACTTTAAAGCTTTCGCTTTTGCGACTGACGGTGCCAGTTCGGCTTCTTTTGTAGACTCTTTGTGACGGTTCTCATATCTCCTTGGGACATCTGGAGTCCTTCTCTGATGTGAGCAAGGTGTAAGTTGTCTCCGAAAAGTGTAAGTGCGCCCCTCACTTTCGGCTATAGGCTGTGAGTGTTCTTGTTGTTGCTGTTGGTTTTTTTTATTTGTGGCTGTGTTCATTTTTTGGGTCTCCTCTCCAAGCCGCTATCTCCGCACGTTGTACAGTCGCCCTGTCAAAGGGCCCGAGATGGTCTACGCATATGGTAGAACCGGCAAGGATTAACACAATTCATTATGGGAGATTGTGTGCAGATCCAGCCAGGCACAATATCAGGAGTTTCATCTCAACTGAACCTGTGCGGCCAACTTAATGGCGTAGCATATGAGCATATTTTTCATAAACAGAGGTGCAAGTTTGAGTTAGAGTTTCATCAAATTTATTATTTGCAATTATGTTCAGACAACTAATTATTACTTGTAATAAGGGGTTATATTTATAGTAAAGTTAGAGCCAGACCTAACTTACTTAGAGACGGCTCTAACTGAAAGTGTACTTTATCTTTGTCATAGTCGACATAATATCAGCTTTTTCACGTGGACCGGCCTTAAAGGAAATGATGTTAGTATAGCTGTTGCTAACTCTGTGAAATTTAATTAAAGCTCAATTCGGATCGTTTTCATTTTCATTATTTTGAGAAAATCGGCAGAGATTCGATATTTGAACTACTTCATACTTAGCGGGCTGCGCCAATCTCATGAAAGCTTACACATTAACCTTCTCCTATTACCCCCTTATAACTCCTAAAAATTTAGAGCAATTTGATCTTGTGGTTCTCAAGTTATAGGCGTTCATCAAAATTTGCATTGATTTATATATATAAAAGATATTTAAATTGCGAGAAAACCAATTTGAATTGAGATCGCTTAAACAAATTCCCAAGTGACTAATAATGTTGCAAAATAAAAAAGCGCTATTGCCAAAAACCTATGTGCCATTGAAAAAATCCAAGGGAAATTTAACAGATTGGTTTTCTATTGTGAACAGCTATTTACATACATACGATATGCCAAAGTAAATAAACAAAACGAGTAGAGCGCGGTAAATATATGTCGCTGATTATGTATACTAATGTTTTCTATGACTAAAAATAAATAAAAGGTATAGAAATTGATCAGAAAATTAAAAATATTACATAACTTGCTTTATAAGCTTTCTTTAAGACGTTTGAAAATTGGTCTTCCTGTTTGTCGCGAAATATATGTGAGACTATTTATTTCGCTCGGAAACCTGTGCTGCGGTGCTTTCGTATTTTTTTTTAAACTTTTGAAATAAGCAGTAGAAAAAGGAAATTTTTTTCGTTCGAAGTGCGTACTGCTTCGTAATAATATTTTCGCGCAGTTTTTATTTCCTTTTTTTATATGGAGCTTTTGGTTTTCGCTAGAGCAAACTTCAAAATTTAAATACACTTTAAAATGGAACAGTTAAGCTGTTTGCAGATGAGATATCATTGCGTTGCGTATCATTTCCAACATTCCAAGCAAAACGGAAACGCTCATGGAATGACACAGTGAACATTTTCCTTAACAAACGTTTTTCTATCATAAAGTTAAAAATCATTTTATTAGGGGTTATTGAACATATGACGCATATAGTTAGATTTCAACGATTTATTTTATGTTATATGAAAAATATTGTCAGATGAAAGAGAGAAAGAATGTCAGATGAAAGAGAGAAACCGATAGCTGGCATGTTCTATATCGTAAAGCGAGAATATTTATTACCGATTATTCCAGGCATTAATTCTGAAAAATAGATTAGCATATAACGGCGAAGCAAACAACTATAAGTAGAGCAATCAGTCATAAAGTGAACTCGTTGGTGATAACAATTCTAGCAAGTACAAATTTGGGAAATCTTCGAGGTTATTTAGCAAAATTGTTACAATTGGTGCCAGAAGTGGGATTGTTAAACATATCCCAAAGACTAAGAATTGAAAATGGTCAAGATTTAGGATCTGACGATACCTGCTCTCAAGAGGGAATTGGCAAAGCGAAGATTATCTATAGCGGAAATTAAGGCGGAGCAGCAATCACGGCTACGAGAAGTAATGGAAGTCGAAGGTATCGACTAGGGCCAATACGAATTCCGTCGCGAGAACGAAGAGACATCAATGAAGGAAATAGAAAAGGAAGAGGCGATTGATTTTACGAAGGAGTTAGAGCAGCCATCAAGTAAGATAGGAGCAAAGGCTCCTAGCTCATCTACGAGTATGGACATGAACATCTTATTGGCTGCAATTTCACAAAATATGTCTGTATTTCAAAGAATTCAAAAAATATGGATGCACAAATCGAGACACAAATACAGCAAAATTTGGTGAAGCAATGCAGAACTTAATGAAAGACAGAATCGAGTCGAAGAAAGGCAAGATAAAATATAGGACTAATTAAGACCCAAACGAGCTCGAACGTCGTGTTCGAGATTTGCATTTGAATCATCCAACGATAGCGATGAATGCCATCCTTTGATGGCACAATGCAGAGAACGTATAACAACGAGAAGGACCAATTACGAAAAATCGTGGAAAACGTCAAATCGATGCTAGAACACGATGAGTGCATAGGGTTGTATTTTTAGCATTTCCCCACAGCCCGCCAAAAAGTAACAGAGTTTGCTATTGATGCATAACATTGATGAGAAAATGAATGTAAATTTCCTGTATCCAGCTAACATTGGTGTATGTTAGCTTTAGATAAAGAATTTTTCGGCTTCTTATCAAATAAAGGAAAATATTCTTTACAATATATTAAAAAAAATTTGGGTTAGGGATGAAATTATGAAACTTTATCAATATTTTTCATGCCATTTTAAAATTTCTACATTATATGATAGAAAATATTTCATTTTTACTCTCAATATATGTTGATATGCCGTCGGCATTTCGCAATAGCGTTTATTTGTACTCTAAAATTTCAATTTAAAATTTGATATCCTGTAATAGACATATGTACATATACTCTTATCTAACTACTTATATGCATATGTATCATGACATATGTACATTCACTATCGAAAATAATGACCTGTGTCAAGAAATCTTTATACATACATACACGCATGCACACACACACACATTTGGATGTACACGTATGCATTCATACTTCGATCACTCCATCCCTCGAAATTATTCTTTGCCTCTGTCGTACAAAAGTACAAAACTCAAATCGAATACAACAATAACATTTTCATTCATAGACGCAAGCGCCGTACAACAAAGCAAAGTGCGTTTATTCATAACACCACCGGGCACATGCCCCGCATTCCCATGCCTACAAGTTGCTTCTTCGCGAAGGGAGACAAAAAACACAAATACAAAAAATCATGGTCGCGAAATGTTACGCAAAAGCAACAATAACAAAAAGTTCCTTTGACTCCGGCAAAAAGTCAAATAGTCAATCAACCACCGAAATGATGCAAACCATACAAAAAATACGATCGTTCTTCTATGTTTGCTGTTCGCCTGTTACCTCAATATGAACCAAGCTGATGCCTTGCGCTGGCACACGTCAAACGTTCCTTGAGTTGAAATCCTCGCTTCTTTTTCGTATTTTGATTTTATTAGATTGGCGAATTTTTCAATCATCACAAAGAAATGCTTTTGGATGACGGGGCACAGAGGTAAGAAGTTGGCATGCCTTTTGTATGTATGTGTTTTTCGTATACATACATGGACCTTTGAATGTGTTTGGCCTTGCTTCAGCTCAACTTAATTTTTTGATTTTTATAAATTTTGTCATCGTCGCGGAGAAGATGGTTTTGGATTGGGGGATGCATGAAGGAAGGGGATTCGCATTGTTATGATTGTGTATGTTTCGCGTGTATGTATTAAAATACTTGAATTGTTGTTTTCGCATTGTCGTCAGCTCAACATCAATTATTAATATTTGGCAAAGTTTGACTTCGTCGCGAGGAAAGTGCTTGTAGATGAAGAGCAGAAGGGAAGAGGGTTTGCATGCGGTATTTGTTATAGTTGCTTCTTGTTCTTATAGCAAATAGCTTACACAACAACAACATACATTTGTATGCCCTTTTCCCTTGAACCCGTAGCATTCATATGCCGTACACAAGCATCACTTCAAATTCTTATGACTTCGACTAAAATTCACTTTGTCTGCCAAAATGAAGCAAATCGACTTCGTGCTGCTAAATTCTTTGGTTTGTGGAAGAGTCGTGCGAAGGGAGATGTGTGCATTCGCGATGAGGACTTTTTTTTTGCAATATAAACTACTGTTGGCATGGTAATGGCATTTTTTGCTGGATGTATACGCTTTTTGCTTGTTTACATATAAACGTATGTACGTACATACATATCATCACATGTGCGTATATGTGCACATATATATGTATGTAGAAATATGAGCATGCGTGCTTGTTCTTATCACGCTTATTTGTACGCACGCTCATATGGTAATTGACTGGATGAATTTGATTTGTTTATTTATTCTGATATTTGCTACCAAAAATAATTAAATCTGCTTCAAATAGAATTAATTCTCATACTAGGATATAATTAGTATTAATATCTCATTAAAAAATATTAGCAAAAAATAAGAAATAGCTAAATAAAAATATATCATTTTTAAATTTCAAAAATATTTAATAAAAATATACATATTTTTAAAAGCCAATCATCAAAAACTGATAAGCTCAGAATATTCTGATAATAACCATCTACGTGCTTACATTTATCTCGCACAGGTTTTATCAATTTAACATTTAATTTGCATGAATTTTCTCATTTTAAACATGATTTCTGCTAGTTCACTGTTAACTAGTGGTGAAAAGAGCTCATCCATGCCTGGGGTGAAATGCACCCATCGTGTTCTGGCGCAGTGAAAAAGCGGAACGAAATGACCATCGGCACGCCCTGGTCCTTCTCGTTGTTATACGTTCTCTGCACAATGCAAAATGTAAACTAGGTATATTGATGGGAAGAATCGGTCTGACGCCAACATGAAGAATAAAGCTGGTAAATGTTTTAATTGTGGAACCAGGCCACTAGAGCTAGAGAAATCAGTCGTAAAGTGAAGTCGTGATAACACAACTTTAAAGTAAAAATGATATATTGAGAAAGTTGTAATATAAGTGATTGTAAATAGTGGAACGAATTGCTGGTGATTGAGTAATAAATTAATGTTGAGTAAACTCTTTAAAATTAAGGAACTGTAAGCATAGTAGGCGAATTTTAATTAACAATCTAGTGATCGAACTCGAAGGATTTGGGATATCATCTAGGTTATTAAGGAAAATCGTAACAATATGTATGCATAATGAAAATAGATTAAAATATTCACATATTAACAAAAATTTAGAAAAAGGGTTTTGTCCCGTTCGGGTTAAATATTCGTCGTAGTTACAATTAAATTTTTGGGTATTGTACGTATTTGGAAAAGAGTGGTTCTATATTTTATCAGAGTCGCTATAAATTTACGTGACAGCTCGGTCTTTCCTGAGATTGGAGCTCAGGACTATTGCTTCACCAAGGTTTCATCTTGTCAGAGGCATACACGGAACAGAATTTTTTGTTAGTTACTTGATGCACTTGCTCTTCGTTGATGTCTTACTGGTTCGAAGCAAATTTAGAATGCTTTGGTTGGCGCGCACGGCTTACCAATTTGCACAGGGGGGATGCGAACGGCAGCTTTAGTGTGTTGAATTTTATGTGTGTTGCAGTAATCTTCAAAGGTGTTCCTCTATCGGTTACCATGTGTGACCGGTAGATCGAAGTACGATAACATTTCAATTAATGGTATGAGTACGTGCATTGTTTTTGTATCGCGTTCAGGTTTGACGACAAGAAAATTTACTAAATGCATCAGAAATTGAACATAACAATTTTCTTTTTTATTGCTTACTAAGGGACCTCAGAGAACTAAATGGATGAGGTAGAAAGAAATCGACTTGACTGTATCAATGTGGATATCATCTTTGCACCCATGTAATCTTTTACGAATCGGGTTTTGTAACTAATAAGTTGCTTAATACGTTGGAGAGTATTTTCAAGCGCAATATGGCAGGCTTTATCGTGCAAAAGTGTAATACGCGCCAGCATACACCCTTGGCTACTACAAACAAACAGGTAGATTGCTTATGATATAACCGATGATTATGCAATTTGTACCTGTTCGATGTGTGCACTCCAATCGTACCCGAGTAGCTCAAGCCATCAACGTGCGATTTTGGCCTGAAGTTCTGTATGTTCCTTTCCTAAGCAATAGCTGAGGAATCTCTAACAAGGCGAAATTGTTTCCCTAACATATATACTCGAAATCATTCCAGAGTTTCCATATCAGCCAAAATATCATGCTCGTAGCAGACAGGATGAAGTTCACCAACATCAGTGAATTGTAGTAGTACACATACTAAGCCAACGTTGCTGGTGATGGTGTGAATCTCATGTGAAGCATTGTAATCTGGTTCAATCGTCGTTGCTGCTCAGATCCCCAAATAAACTTGTCCTCATTAATTTTGGCTAATAACATAAGGATGGGTTTCAGTATAATGGAAAAGTCTTTCATGAACATTTTTAAGAATCCTCATTCATTGGCAGGTTGCTGAAAATTTTTAATAGCTGTCTTCTTTCAATCCTGGCGTCATACCATTTTGTCGAAGATAATCAATACTCATTACCAGAAACTTGCATTCATCAGGACGTGGTGTAAATCCGGCTTCTTCCAGTAGTTGGAAAAATCGTTCTAATAGTAGAAGTTCTTCGTTGATTGTTTTACTTGGCATTACTACGTCATCCAAGCATACAATTAATTCTCCTGAGTTCATTTCAGATACGATATGCTGAAAAGCTTTGGATATTTCGGACCCGTTCCCGGTGAGTTATTGAAAAAAAAAATGTATTTGTTACTCTGTCGGCTATTGAAAAAATCTATATTTGTTACTCGATGTGCTACCCTTTAGTTACTGAAAACAAATGTATTTATTACCCAACCTGATACCCATGCATCCGCTAATTTGATACATTTTTGTTTCCATTTCAATGTAAACTAACAATTTTTAAGTATTTGTTATTTGTTAAAGGAATAAATTTGCATATTTAGTTAAATACAATATTACAAATTTACGTCATTTGGTTTTTTCAGAAATGAAATTTGTTTGTACCTTCATTTGCATTATTTAATATCAAGTACAATCGCGGACGCGATAGCCGAGTGGTTAGCATTACGTACTGACATTCGGAAGACCTGTGTTCGAGCCCAGGTTCGAGCAACATTCAAAATTATAGAAAATTAATTTTTCTAATTGCGGTCGCCCCTCGGCAGAGAATGTCAAGCCCTCCAAGTGTAATTCTGACATGTAAAAAAGCTCCTCATAAAAATCCATCGGCCGTTCGGAGGTGGCTTAGAATAAACTGTATGTCCCTTCATTTGTTGGTAAAAACATCAAGACGCAAATAAAGGGTGTTTTTTTTATAGAGGTATAGAACTTTAAGGTGGTATTACTTTTCAAGATGGCGACCGATTTAACAGCTGTCAAGTGATTTATTCTCAGTTTAGTTTGGCAATTCATCATGAATAGACTCACGCCTGAACAACGCTTGCAAATAGTGCAATTTTATTTCGAAAATAATGGTTCTGTGCGGAAAACGTATCGCGCACTACGTCCATTTTAGCGATGTTTAGCGATGAAGCGCACTTCTGGTTGAATGGCTACGTCAACAAACAAAACTGCCGCATTTGGAGTGAAGGTAATCCTCAAGTGTATGTTGAAACACCGTTACCTCCAGAAAAACTGACTGTTTGGTGCGCTTTATGGGCTGGTGGAATCATATATATATATATATATATATTAAAATTTTAACATTACCATTTACACTGATGTTGATGTACTGTGTATTAAAGGTTAATAAAAATAATGAAAAATAAATAAATTCTCAGAAAAGCGGTATATCTAAGGTTTGTATTTTGCGACAGCTTTATTTCCTAAGTAATCCTAGGTAGACCATAAGACATCTGAAAGATATAATAAGAAGAAAAGTTGTTGTTGTTGTTGTAGCGGCTAAGAAGAATATATGATAAATAATATTGAATAATTACACTATTATCATTGCTTATATTTAACACGGGTTACCTCAGCATGTTTTGCTTTAAAATATTTCTCTTGAAATCGAAAAAATATATTAGTTAATAACAAAACAACAGCAAAGTAAAAAAGATATATTTCTCTTAATTTATATTACTAACATAAATTCTCGAATTTTGAATGATATGTTTCACTAAAACTTTCTAAAAATCAAATTTTTTATTGCATTAAAAATTTTATTAACTATTTTAAGCTTAATAATTTAATAAATATAAACCTTTACTGGTATCGATTGCGCAATTGAACTTCGCGTATACCAGAACGACCCGAAATTATATATCCCGTCATGGACTGTCCCTCCCGCAACATTTCCCGAAACCCAATTTTGAAAATATTTTTGCGATTACTACAGAAACAAAATGTGATATAAAACTTCCACTGACACATATTCATCTTCGCAATTCTTTGTGTAGTTTCAGAAGCGAATTATCAAAAAGATATTAGAAAATTGTCTATTCATTAAAGAAAACTAACTCACATCAATATAGAAATATTTTCTATATCACACTCTATATTGACATAGTACAGCGGTTTTGACTCCTTTCATATAAGTAGCATTTTTATCCACTTTTTCCGCCAGTTTATAATGGAAACTTCGATATGTTTTGAAATTGGTTATGGCCGAAACTTGTACTTACATGTCCATAAAAAAAGATTTTTATGGGTATAACCGCATAAGTTATATTTTTTAAACGGGTTTAACTGTTATTAACTGTAATGTTTTTAAATTTCGTAATGTAATGTAAAATCGTTTAAATTCATATTTCTGAAAAAATATAGTTATTGGACACTGTCCAATAATAGTTTTTGTGTTTGTGAATAATTATAGATGTCGCTATTTGTTTGTTGTTATCTTATATTTTGACATTCAAAAGCGACTGTTCAATAACTGCTCGGTGTCCAATGACAGCCTGTTTACCCTATAACCGTATAAGTTGCAATTTTTAAACGGGTTTAACTGTTATTAACAGTAATGTTTTTAAATTTTAAGTTCACTGGCAAATCCCAAAAGCCGTAACAAAAGTACAATATTTTCATAAAAATATCAATATTTGGATTTATATTGGTTGAAAGTCAATTAAATAAACTTTCTTGTAGAAAATGTTTTAACTATTTAAAGTTGAACAACTAGCACTATACAAACATTTCCATTTGGTACATATATACACTTCTGAAAATATTTCCAAACGGTTTCATATTATTGCAATATATTTAAAGAAGCTTTTACGCTGCTGATTCTGCAAACATATTACAATATTCATATAAATTTGTTTCTGTTTCTGTTTGAATGAAAACGAAAAAATTTATAAATCCATATATAAAAATCAATGCAAATTTTGATGAACGCCTATAACTTGAGAACCACAAGATCAAATTGTACCAAATTTTTAGGAGTTATAAAGGGATACTAGGAGAAGGTTAATGTGCAAGTTTTCATGAGATTGGCGCAGCCGTTCCAGAGATATGGCCATTTTTGTGAACATTGGTCGCTACCCATACAAAATACATGCAACAACAACAAGTACATGTAAAATTCCAAAATACGCGTACATTACGTTGTATGTGGTGTTGAAAGATTGAAAGAAATAAAAATGAAAAAAAATTAAAAATATAAAAATAATAAAAAATAGAAGAGTTTGAAAAAAATTTATATTAATTTTTTTTTCGTTTTCCAAAAAAAAATCGAAAATTCAAAATTTCAGTTAGATTTTTTTTGATTTATTTTTATAGGTTTAGCAAAGCACGCTGGGATCCGCTAGTATGTGGATAAAATTTAACAACATACCTCTTTACACGATACTTGCTTTTGAAAACAGCCATCAATGATTCTCGGTTTTATTTTTGTGTACATACGTTCGTCTCTTTCTTAAACATGCATGTCCAAATATTGTTACTACAAAAGAAAACACCTTATGCAAAGATACATCGTAACGATAAATTTCACATTTGGAAATATTACTTTAAAGCAGTTATCAAAGTTATGCCATAACAAACAATGAGCTGTGCGAAGAATTATAAGGAAAAGTATTGCGAAATCGTGTGTGAATTTAAAAAAATAAAGCTGGAAATTTGTGTTCCAAAAACATTACGAGTATAAAAAAAGGTTTCTTAAAGTATATTAAAAAATTAAATCACTAAACACTGTTTATTTAAACATAAACTATTAAAATAAACTTGATTTAAAGCAAATAATTGGATTCGTGTTGGTGGTATGCTAAGTGCATAAATAAGTAAGCAAACGTTGAGTAAATATTTGGCAGCTAAGAAGCCGCAAGGAGAAACCTGGAATATTATTTGGCAATTAAGTGAACGAACTTGAAGGGTTTGAAAAATCATTACATAAATAAATTGAAAATGGTCAAGATTCAGGATTTGATAATACTGTTCCTCAAAAAGATATTGGCGAAGAGAGGATTATCTTAAATTGGAAATAAAGCCGAGTTTCAATCATGACTGCGAGCAACTATGGAAGCCGAAGGCATTGACTGGAGCCAATACGAATTCCATCGCAAAGACGATAAGAGATTCACAAAAAATATAAAGAAAGAAGGAAGAACATGAACATGTTACTGGCTGCAATTCCTCAAATGATGCCAAAATGTAACAAATGAATGCCAGCATTATAAAATACATGTCGCAAATGAAAGCCTTTATTTCATAATAAATGCAAGACCAGGTGTATTTCATCCTTCAGGAGAGTGTTGTCAAAGACTGTGTAGAACTCAAAGAGAGACAAGACAAAAACGAGGAGCTCATTGAAACCGAAGTCAATTGGTAGGTCCTGTTCGAGATTTGCATTTGAGTCCAACCACTTCGATGAACGCAGAATTCCTTTCCAAGTCTCTAAGCTTCAATTCTAAAAGACGGCTGCAGAGAAAAACTGGACCATGGAGGAAAAATCCGCTGTACAATTCCTTGCGTTAGAAGGATACGTAGTGGAAATTTTGCGGAAGTTAATTCGAGCCGTAGAAGGACGCTATGCACCGAGCACAAGAGGCAAATTAACCAGATAGGACTGGAAAATCTTCATCGAAACTCCAACGAATCTCTGCAGGAATAAGTTTCCCAAATTGAGAGATTGGCTCATTGAGCTATTGGGGACGTATGTGGTGAGCACCTCGACAGGGTAAAAATTCAGATACTTATCAGCACATATAACCCAAGCGAGTGACATATGCGGATCCACAATCAACATTCACTAAAACTGTCGCGTATGCCCAAACACATGAAACGGCAGCAAACATAAGCAGACCAGACTACAAATTCAGTCGATTGGAAAAAGAAAAACCAGATGCGATGAACGAAATATTGAAAACTCTAAAGTCGATCGATGTAAAGACTCGTTTTGGTGCCAACATGAAGAATGAAGCTGACAAATGTTTAGATTGTACTAAACCAAGCTATTAAAGAATAATACCGAAAAAGATGTTTTAATATGTTTTCTGTTCAAGCCACTGTCAAATTGCCGTAAGAAGGCGGAAAAAACTAAAATATACAGTGTTATGTTTTACATGTACCAGATATATAATTGACAGTTCACTACGTCGCGTAACGTTGAAGTACTTCCATTATAACCAGCACTTAATCCAGTATTTTCCGTTCCAAAATCTACAGCAATAACAGATGACAAAATTTGCATTTGTTAACTAATTAAAAGCAACAATTTTGTGAGAATCCAAAGCAAAAAAGAGTAATTCGTGGAAAATTCATCGTTATTTCAAGAATAACATCGCAAAATATGATTTAATATTTTTCTTGTTCCATTATAACTAGCGTGTATAATTCTTTTCAAAACAATTGTTAAACTACAGTCAAATTGCCGTAAGAAAGCGGAAGAATCTAAAATTTGTAGCTCTTAACGATCCGTACCATCCTATCGTGTCCATTATAACCATATGCATATGTTTAACATATTAATTAAGATATTTAAGTGGCGGCAGTTAACTACATCACGTTACGATCCGTTACTTTGATTATAATCAGCACTTTAACGTTAACGATTTAATTTAACAAAATATATGCTTGGTATTACTTTATTAATTTGTGAATAATTACACTGGCCAATGAAAAGAAAAAATTGATTGTTTCCTGTGGTTTTTTGTATTTAGCTCAAATTGGCAGGTATTTTTATAACTGTAGCAACAATGTTTCTCTAAGATCTTTAGTTTTTGAGTTCAAGCTAACTACCATTATTTACTATTTCTACTTAGTTTTGCGTTTTCTGTTATTATATTCGATATGGCTTCGTCAAGCAGATGTTATCGATTCTTATTAGTTTTTCTATATTTTTGGTGCATATATATATATATACATATATGTATGTATTTACAATTTATCGAAAAAGCGTTTCATTAATACTTCAAAATAAATTGTGATATCAGGACATTGAGAAAGAAAAAGGGATGCGTAAAAAAATCTGTAAGAGAATTCTGTAATTTATGTCGATACGATTTGTCGAGTTAACTAACGAATTTTGTCGCTTACACTAACAATTGTGTGATTCAGTAACTCATGCACGATAAACCGTGCCACGCTCTTGGGTAACTACCATTACCGCCAAAATCTTGAGATTAGGATCACATATCTATGTAAAATTGTTACTAAACAATTGAAACAATTCTGCTTTTACCTTTTGCACATTGTTTTGCACAAAGGATATTGATAGTATCCGGCTGCGAAAAATCGCTTGGCGGTTAGAACCTTCCAGAAATTTAATAATGGTAAAAATTGAAAAATACTTGAAAGTTACATTATTTACCTATGTTTCTGTAGATATCGCCGTTTTGTCCTTCCTTTCAGTTTGTTGTCAAATTGATGAATTTGTTCAACTGGGACCAATCGATATAAATTTCGAAATCTGTTTCACTCAAGTTGAAAGCATATTCCACTTCTCGCAGCAAACTTCTATCCACTGACGAAGAGGGCATCATCATCATCTAAATAAAACAGGATAAAACGTATGCAAATACTCAACAAAATTTAATTTTTTTTTGTTAATCTCCCGATTTGAATTTAATTTTAGCTTTTATACCAGTTATTTTAACCTGAATAAAATATGAAATCTTTTGTCAATGGCGCTAAAAATTGTCAAATATCGTTAAAATATTCATAGCGAATATTCAAATCGTTGAAATTGTCGTTAAGTAGTTTTAACAATCCGAAAATCGTTAAAATAGCATACTGATTCGGCTACTGATAACCATGTCGAGCTTGTAACATGAGCTTAAAAATCCAAATCTGTGTTATTTTAGTGAGAAGCAGGGTGAAAGATGTCAACAGGATCTTCGCAGATTACTGCTGAAGATCTACACAAATTCCTTCTTTCAAAAAATATATAGAATAATAAATATGTATATTTCCAAGAGTAAAGCTGTTAGCAATTTTCCAATTTTTGTTAATAGTTAGGCTATCATAAAAAAAGGTTTCACTCAAATAAACTTGACATTAAGCGATTTTTTGACAACTTAATTTTTTTTTAAAGACACTTTCACATTCATAATAGCTGTGTTTTTTACGCAAATATGTATCTGCTCTTAAACTTTTAATGGAGTGTTAAGTGAAAATTTTATGTGCAACCATGATACAAAAATGGAAGGAAGTTTCATTTAATGATATTCGTTGTTTAGGTTTTTTGGTCTGACTCTAATTAAATTATGACATGTCTTCAAAACTACCCTGTAAGACGGCGGTGACAGATACACAAATGCATCTTCAACTTTTTCAACTGTTCACTAACACAATCCCAATTAAACTCAAATAATAAAGCTAGAGGAGTCTTTACTATCGATATTTGGACATCTATGTGGAAAAGGAGATGGACAAATATACAGAAAATTAAAAGCGAAAATCCATGATGGCTGTCATGATGCTGTCTTTCCAAAAGGAATTTTCGTATGTGGAGGAAAGTAAAATTTGTTGCCAAATCCAAATTCTTACTAATTATTTCATTTTTTTTTTATCGAGACAGGGACACAGCCAAGATTACAGAGGTATGTATTATATTTTGCTACCAAATATATATATATACAATATATATATATATATATATATATATATATATACTAATAGCACAAATATTTTGCAGTACTAGCAGCCGCATCATAAAGGAAAACTAAGCAGGAAATACATATAAAACGTAAGTGTATATAAAAGTGATAACTGATTGAGTCTCTGGCCAAAGTTTCTTTAAACATATTACAATAATATAAAACATTTTGGCCATAGTTTCAAAAGTGTAAATACATCTACCCTTTTACGCATACATACATACATTTGTATTTACATATATATACAGTGGCGGACAAAAGTCTACAAACACCCGCTGTTTTCGTTGAATTGAAAGTCGAAAAGGTTTATTGGAAAATGTAATGATACAGTTTATTTCAATTATTTTCCCTTATCATAAAAAACCAACAAAAATAGTTTTTTAACATAAAATAGTGAAGCTATGACAAAAAAAGCGCAAGTCCAACTATGAGAAAAGTCTACAAACAGTACATACATAACATATCTTAGCGCAAAAACTTTGATTAATATCAGGTAACCTGATTTTTTTTAGTATTTAATTGGTTCACCGTTTGCATCAATAACAGCTAGAAGCCGTCGTGGCATCGAAGCTACTAAATTTATCAATTCTGAGGTAATACCGTCCCAAGCTTCAATAAGACGTTCTTTGGGTAATGCTGGGCTGGAAATCTGATTTTTTTAAATTTTTCGCTGAAAATTTCTTCCAGACATATTCAATAACATTCAAATCTGGGCTTTTAGGTGTGTGGATGGTTATACTGTCCAAAGATCCAGCCTGCGCCAAGCTCCTAACTATCCACCGAAGTCTTCAGAATAGCTTCCAACAATGACTTATATTTCAACCGACCCATATTACCCTCAATAAAAACAAGGTTTCCAACTCCAGATGCCGCAACCGCTCCTCAAACTATTACGTTGCCGCCACCACGCTTCACTATTGGTACTATATTTTTGGCGTTAAGTGCAGTGTTTTCTTTTCTCCAATTTTTTGCTCTTCCATCACTGCCGAATATATTGAATTTCAATTCGTCTGTAAGCAAGAATTTTTCCAAAAATCCATTCCCTTGTCTAAATGTGCTTTAGCGAGCTCCAAGCGAAGTTTACGATTTTTATCAGATATAAGAAGCTTTTTACGTGGCATTTTACTGTGGAAGCCCATATCGTTCAGAGCTTTTCGAATTGTTCTTAAATGGACACACTCTCTTGATGACTGCGATGTTTTCGACTAATTTTTGAGCAGTAACTTTAGAATCATCATTCACTTCCTTCAGAATAAAACTGATATTTCTTCAAGTTAACTTCTTCGGGCGACCAACACGCGGCTTTTTTTTGGTGGATCCATTTTTTTCAAAGTTTTTTTACAGAGGTCTGTACCTTTGGCGGACTTAAGATTAAAAATTTTATAATTTCACCATACGATTTCTTCTCTTTTCTGTGTTGAATAACCAAGACTCGTACGTCAATGGACATTTCTTTTCGCGGAGCTAATGTGTTTAAACCACAACTGAATTCAATACTAGAAAATATGAAAACAAAATTTAAAAAAATAGTAGAAAGAGGGTACCTAACCTCATAATAACACAGCATATCGACATAACTCATAATAAACCTGTGGTGTATGTAGACTTTTGTCAAGGACATTTTTGCGTTTTTTCACTATATTTGTTTTATTTTATATTAGAGAATGGATTTGTTTTAATACATGTGATTAGAAAATGGTTTAAAATAAAACTGTATACCTACATTTTTCAACAAAATGATAGTACTTTCTACACAACGAATACAGGCGCTATATATACATACTGTAATGTTTTTCGTGGCTACCCTCGGTGATTTCCCAAATCCTTCGAGTCCGATCACTAGCTGGCTAAATTTGTTCGTTTGACCTCTAAATCATCAGGAATTTACTCAACGTTTATTTAGTCTTCAATTATTACAATTCTTTACAATGCCCAATGACCTCTTTTACAATTCTTTATGACCCACAATTATTTTCTACTTCCAACAGCTTATCCGTTTCAAAAACCACAGACCATAGCAATGTCAATGTCACTGTGTTTTCTACTCGTTTCTTCTGTGATAGCGGCTGTCGATCTTTTTATACCTGAAGATGACCCAAACATTCTCCTCACGCGCTCAAGAATAGGCTGATTATCGTTTGCCTGCGATAGCTGCAGCCGCTCCGTTTATCCTTAACCGGGAATTTCCCTAATACTGTCGACCCTTTTGTTTGCCCTAAGTACAGGGACACTTGTAAAGAATTGTAAAATAAGCCATTGGGTATAGTAAAGAATTGTAGTTATTGAAGCCTAAATAAACGTTGAGTAAATTCCAGACGATAAAGAGATCAAACGAAGAAATCTTGGGAGTTTTATTTAGCAATCCAGTGATTGGGCTCGAAGGATTTGGGAAATCATCGAGGGTAGCTGAGAAAAACTATACAATTGGTGTCAGAAGTAGGATTGCTAAATAATTTGCGGAAAAAAATATTGGAAAATGGTCAAGACTCAAGATTTGACAGTACCTCCCCTCAAAAAGGAATTGGCGAAGCGAGGACTATCTTCAACCGGGAATAAGGCTGAGCTACAATCACGGCTACGAGAAGCTATGGAACCAGAAGGCATAGATATGAATAGGAATTCCGTTGTGAGGACGAAGAGACATCCACGAAAGATATGGAGAAGGAAGAAGCTTTTGGCGCCGCAAATGATTCAGAGCAGTCAGCAACCAAGGTTGAGGAAAAGTCTTCTACGAATATGGACATGAACACGTTACAGGCTTCAATTTTGCAAATGAATGCCAACATAACGAAAGAAATTACACAGAAGTTGGATGAACAGGATACCAAAATGCTACAGAAGTCGGATGAAAAAGAAGCCAAGATATCACAAATGAATGCGCACATTTCATCGTAAATGCAAGGCCTAGAAGCGCGTATTTCACCCCGGCTCTTACAGCTTCAGGAGAGTGTTGTCAAAGAAGGCGAAGAACTCAAGGAGAGACAGGACAAACTCGAGGAGCGGCAAGACAAAATAGAAGAGCTGATTGAGACCAAAGTCAACGAATTGGAAGGTCGGCAAAGCAAAATAGAATAGCTAATTGCGACCAAAGTTAGAGAATTGAAAGGTCGTGCCCGCGATTTGCTTTTGAATCGTCCAAGCATTTCGAGGAGCATCCCTAGGATAAAAGCACCATCCTTTGACGGCACCATCCCTTTCCGTATCTTTAAGCTTCAGTTCGAAAAGACGGCTAGAGCAAATAACTGGAGCATGGAGGAAAAGTCAGCTGCACTATTCGTGGCATTGAAGGGACCTGTAGCGGAAATTTTGCAGATAATTCCTGCATATGAGAGAGATGACTACGAGGCACTAATACGAGCCGTAGAAAGATGCTATGGTAGCGAGCATAGAAGACAAATCTATCAGATGGAATTAGAGAACCGCTATCAGAAGTCCAATAAGATCCTGCGGGAATTTTCTTGTGAGATTGAGAGGCTAGCTCATTTGGGTTATGGAGATAGTCTTGGAGAATGACTCGAGAGGATAAAAATTCAGAGGTTTATCAGCGGAATAAGGAACAATTATAGCAGGCGAGAGGCGTATGCGAATCCAAAGCCAACATTTGCCCAGACTGTCTCGTATGCTCAGGCAAAGGAAGCGGCCCATCTTTTGTGCAGACCAGCGTACAAAGCGAACTGTGCGAAGTTGGAAAGCCCAGATGTGATGAAAGGAATCTGGGAAACGTCGAAAACCGCCAAACTGATGAGAACCAGGATTTGCTACAACTGTAAAAGGTCTGGACACTTCGCGCGCGATTGTAATATGGGTTCTACGAAACAAATCGATAACAAGGCGAGCAAAGTTACTATCAGCGGATATGTGGATGGACATGAGCGAGAACTAACTGTGGACACGGGCGCGTCAAACTCTATCATTCGATCTGCCTCGATCACCAAGGAAATCAGTTCATTGCACGGGGCCAAGTTGAGAACAGTAACTGGTGAGGACGCTCATAGTTGGTGTGGACTTTCTCCTTGGTCAAAGAATGAAGATCGACCTAAAGAAAAGTGTGATGGAGTATGGAAATATAGAAGTACCGCTAAGTATTGGTCACGATCCTGCGTACAACAGAAATGATGTGCCCCTGGGAAAGAACGAGGGAAATACGTACGGAAATGGCAAGATGTTCGTGCCCTAATGGAGAAGTTGAGAGAGGTGCGCAAAACTGTTACGCAAAGCAATGCCCTAAGGCTATGAGTAGCCAGATAGAAGGATGTATTAAGGAGAAGAATCCTGAAATATTTGAAAAAGGAGATTTGGTAACGCTGTACGATTCTACACGCAATAAAATCCTGCACAGCAAGCGGAAAGGTCCGTACAAAGTAATTGGACGAATAAATAGCACGGAGTATCGTTTTGAACAGATAGTATGTCTGATCGGGACGATCAGACTTATGCGGAGGGCAGTGTGACGGAAATCCCAGTAAAAACGACAGACAAAAGAAGCGGCAGTATGATGCAAAATTCTCTGTACTTAGGACAAACAAAAGGGTCGACAGTATAAGGGAAATTCCCCGTTAAGGACAAACGGAGCGGCTGCAGCTATCGCAGGCAAACGATAATCCGCCTATTCTTGAGCGCATGAAGAGAATGTTTGGGTCATCTTCAGGTATAGAAAGAGCGGCAGCTGCTAGCATACGAGGAGACGAGTAGAAAGCGCAGTGGAGTTAACATTGCTGTGGGCTGTGTGTTTTAGAAACGGATAAATTGTGTGCCATAAAGAACTGTAAAATAAGCCATTGGGTATAGTAAAGAATTGTAATTATTGAAGACTTAATAAACGTTGAGTAAATTCCAGACTATAAAGAGACCAAAGGAAGAAATCTTGGGAGTTTTATTTAGCAATCCAGTGATCGGACTCGAAGGATTTGGGAAATCATCGAGGGTAGCTACGGAAAACGTTACAATATTATCAAATTAGACGTTGGTATTTGATTTTCTGCCGCTCGCATGTCTTTTGACGCTTTTGCCTTTTGTGTTTTTATCTACAAATTTAAACATAAATGCCATTGACGACAGACATTTGGAATGAACATGTTTGTATCCTCGGTAATTTTCGGCAATTTACTCTGAAGTATTTATTAGTATGCTAATAAATACGCTAAGCAAGGAAATAATTTCACAGTTTATGATACTTCAGAAAAACTTATTTTCTGTCAGAATATTTTGGTTAAAACTAACTTCTATTTTTATATCACGCCAGTTTCAGTGACTCTTTGACAACTAAAGACTAATTTTTAAATAAGTAATGAGTGAAATGTCGATATGAGTTCTCATATTTTTAAGCACATATACATATGTAAATATGTAAAAAAACGGGTAATATTTCCTTTTTTTCGTATAAAATTCTATGGCACCTGAAAATATTTTATTTCCATTACATTTAAAAAAAAAAATACTTTAAAGGGTGGGAATTATTATGAGTATGTTTTACTTTTCTTGTTTTTAATCCGTTTACAATCATATTTTTTCCATTTTCTGTATTATTATTTCCTGACTTTGGAATATAAAAATATATTTTTTACTACGGAATTAGTAGTTAAGCAAAAGTCGAAGAATCAATTTATCACAGTTAGCTAATAAATCTATGGACACATTTTAGTGGACCTACCTTCTTTTCTGTATCATGGTCAGATCTATAGAAGTATCCAATAACAGAAATAAACAAAACTAGTGTTGACCAGTGTCGAATATATTGTGGCAAAATTGCCCAATACGAAAATTTAAAATAAATTGAAGGCAGATTAATATCATTCGCCTCCATTTTGTTTTCGTTGTTATCGTCGCAGTAAAACTACTTACCCCCACGAGGTGAATTTGATTAACGAATACAAAGTTTTAAATATTTATACACATTACAAAAAACATTTTATTAATATAAAAATTGTATATAAATTGTGACCGAAATCCCAAATACGAAGGACATACAAAAGGAGTAGCAGTGTGACGAGATTTCCAAATAAAAAGGACAGACAAAAGGAGCGACAATGTAAAGGAAATTCCCCGTAAAAAGGACAGACAAAAGAAGCGGCAGTATGATGCAAAAATCCCCGTACTAAGGACAAACAAAAGGGTCGACAGTGTAAAGGAAATTTCCCGTCGTTAAGGATAATCGGAGCGGCTACAGATATCGCAGGCAAATGAATAATCAGTTTATTCTTGAGCGCGTGAACAGAATATTGGTCATCTACAGGTATAAAAAGAGCGGCAGCCGCTACAGGGGAAACGAGTAGAAAACGCAGAGGCGCTAACATTGCTGTGAGCTGTGTGTTTTAGAAACGGTTAAACTGTGTGAAGCATGAATATATGTGTGTTATAAAGAATTGTAAATTAAGCCATTGGGTATAGTAAAGAATTGTAATTATTGAGGACGAAATAAACGTTTAGTAAATTCCTGACAATTAAGAGGCCAAACGAACTAATCTTGGGAGTTTTATTTAGCAATCTGGCCATCGGCCTCGAAGGATTTGGGGAATCATCGATGGTAGCTACGGAAAACGTTACAATATATTGGCGCTTTGTAACCGCTGAAGTGATTTTTGGTCGAGCTTATCTCTAATTTGTGGTTTTGCGTCTTGATGTTTTTACCAACAAATGAGTGGCTCTACAAGTTTATTCTAACCCGCTTGCGAACAGCCGATGGATTTTTATGGGGAGCAATTAGAAAAATTAATTTTCTATGTTGTTGTTGTTGTAGCGGCAAGCCCAGTCCCGTTTAGGGTCAGGCAAGTTCAGTTTTAGTCATCGAGGTCATCTAACGGGAGGCCCAGGAAACGTGCTGTTTCGACGGGGTCGGACCAAAGGGAGAGGGGTGTTAGATGAGTCGGGTTAAGTGGGCATGCAAAGAGGTGGTTAGTGTCGTGCGGGGATTCTTTGCATGCGGGACATGTGTTAGGTATGTCAGGGTCGAGTCTGGATAGGTAGGAGTTAAGCCTACTACAGTATCCAGATCTTAATTGTGCCAGGGTTACGCGGGTCTCACGAGGCAACTAGAGCTCTTGTTCTGCGATGGGTGGTGGTTTGACTCCGAGAACACCACTGGAAGAGAGTTCAAGAAGGTGTTAACGGACTCTCGGTGAATGGTGTTGATTGCCTGTCTGTACGCCGTCCTGTCAAGCGGGTCTTGTCTGTATTGCTGTATGTCGTCGCGGTAGTCAAGTACTCCCTTTCTGATGTGCCTAGGTGGTGGTTCAGCTTCCAGCAAGTGCCTGTTGGGATGATCCATGCGGTAGCATCCCAGCAGGTACTGCTTACACAGCATAACATTATGCTCCTTAACTGGGAGCATAGATGCTTCACTGTGTAGGTGGTGCTCCGGCGCCATCAGGAGGTTCCCGTCGCGGTCCGAAGGGCGGTGTTTTGGCAGGTCTGTAGCTTCTTCAGCTGCGTCGTGCTAGTCCCCGGCGTCCAAATCGGCGCAGCATAGTTTACGACCGGCCGGCCAATTGCCTTGTACGTTGCCAGCAACGTTTCTTTGTCTTTCCCCCAGGTGCTACCGGCTAGCGATTTGAGGATTTTGTTGCGGCTTTGTACTTTGGTGGCAATTGCAGTCGTATGCGGAGTGAAGGAGTGCAGGCTATCGAATGTTACTCCCAGTAACTTTGGGTTATTCGTGGTCGGAATTTTTACACCATCGACCTTCACATCGAGTTCTAGCCGGTACTCCTTCGTCGAGCTGGTGAAAAGGGTGGCAGAGGATTTCGCAGGTTGGAGATGTAGATGTCGTGCAGCGAAGAAGTTGGAAAGGTCGGCGAGGTAGTTGTTTACTGAAGAACAGAGGCTATCAATATCCTGGCCAGACGCCAAAAACGAACAGTCATCGGCGTATGAGATCAGCGAGACTCCCTCAGGTGGTGGAGGAAGCCTCGAGATGTAAAAATTAAACAGCATTGGGGAGAGGACACCACCCTGCGGGACCCCTTGTTTAATTTTCCGTAGCTTAGATGTTTGACCTCGAAACTCGACCGATGATCGTCGACCACTCAGGTAATTCATGGTCCACCTCTTCAACCTAGGCGGTAATGAGGAATCCTCAATGTCCGATAGTAGCACTGAATGATTCACTGTGTCGAAAGCATTCGACAGGTCCAGTGCTACTAGGACAGTTCGCGCACAGGGTCGATTTTGGTTGAGGCCAGGAATTATCTGAGTGTTTATGGCGTTAAGTGCAGTTGTGGTGCTGTGCACTTTCGGAAGCCATGCTGATGTGTTGCTGGGCTCAGGTGGTGTGTGAGGGACGGGAGCAGCAAGGCCCCAATTGTCTTCGCTACTGGGGAAAGGAGGGATATCGGACGATATGACTCTCCTTTATTTGCGGGTTTCCCCGGCTTTAGTAGCGGGACCACTTTACCCAGTTTCCACACGTCGGGTATAGTTAGGGTGGTCAGGGACAGATTGAGAAGCTTGGTGAGATATTCTGCTCCCGCTGGACCCAAATGTTTTAGCATCAGCATACTTATTCCGTCGGGGCCGATGGATTTGGAGGCTTTCGCCTTCCCGATAACCTCCTGAACCTCTTCCCTGGAGAAATCAAGCGTCGCGCTGGTGTTCGGCAGTTTGCGCAGACGGCGGGTTATTCGTCGTTTCGTTTTGTCGACCGAAGGGTGCAGTGTAAAAAGCCGGCTAAAATAGCTCGCGCACCTCTTCGGGTCCGACGAGGCGTGATCACCGAATGAAATTTCCACCCGAACATCACGTCTCGTCAGATTTGACAACGATTTGACGGTGGCCCAGAGCTTGGTCACCCCAGAGGAGAGATTGCAGGATCTTAAGTGCTCCTCCCACTTGTTCCGCTTATGGATATTTACCTTGTTTCGAATCTCGGCGTTGAGTTCCCTGATACGGGGAACCGGGATCGGCCAGGCGTAACTTGTCGCGCCTTGTCGCTAAAACCGCCGCTTCGGTGGGGAATTTAGGGCGGATTTCCGCGATTCGACCTGCAGGTATGAAGCGGGCGGCAGCAGACACGATAATTTTGCGGAAAAGCTTTTCTGCAGGGAGGACGTTGGTGGGAGTGGGGAGAGCAATAAAGGCGTTCTCAGTAAATTCCGTGAAGCCGGGCCAGTTAGCTTTGTTAAAGATAACAAATGTCCGGTGGTTCACGGAAACGAAGTCGGGAGGCCTGTCAATCGAGATGACTATGGGTAAATGGTCTGATGCGAGCGTAAGCATAGGTCGCCAATCTATGCAATTTATCAGCGCTAGCTATTGTAATGTCAGGCGAGCTATGGCAGTTGCCCACAATCCTGGTGGGGGCTTCGTCATTCATTGTGCAGAATGTCGAATCGTCTACCTGTTCCGCCAGCTCCATTCCTCGACGATCATTTGACAGGCAGGAATGCCAAAGATCGTGGTGCGCGTTAAAGTCGCCCAAAACCAAGCGGTTTTCGCCTCTGAGTAGCGCACCTATATCAGGACGGTATCCAACTGGGCAACTTGTAACGGGAGGAATGTATATATTAAATATTTCGAGCTCCACCGCCTGACCGGATAGCTATGCCCTGACATTCTAGGGTAGTATCCCTGCGGTCGATGTCGCCGTCGATAAGACGATACTGCACGGTGTTATGTAAAATGAAGGCCAAGCCTCCACCATGATCTCGTTCGCGATCTTTCCTTATGATGTTGTAGCCAGCCCGGCTCAGAAGATCTGAGCGGGCGCTCAGTTTGGTCTCCTGGATCGCGGCTATTGGCAGGCGTTCCCGGCTCATGAAGTCAACTATCTCGTCGATCTTTCCTTGGAGTCCGTTGCAGTTAAATTGTGCGAGTCTAAAGTGTCTCGGGGGAACGTTCGTAACACGGGGGGTGAGGGAGTTGTGCGTGGATCTTGTTTGTTGCAGCTGTGTAACCCGCTGTGGTAGTTGCCGCACATTGGTGGTAGTTGGCGGCTGCGTAGTGTTTATAGGCGGGGGCAGACTCCTACAGCATGGGGCAACGAATGCACTACTCCACTCACGAGTGGTGCGCAGGCCAGAGCACGACCGAAAGTGGCACCAGCCAGTGCAAGAGTTGCATTTGACTGATGTCACTTTCCGTCGTACTATGGTCTGACACACGGAGCAGACTGTGCGGGGTACTAAGAGCTGCTGATTAGCCCCCGCACGGGATGTGGAGCTGGATGGGGGTGGGGGAGGGTTGGGAGAAGATGATTGGGAGTCATGCTGCGGGGAGCTCCGATGGGCCGTGGAGGCCTGGGGGAGTTACCCAAAGTGGGTAAGTGTGCAGAAGGCACCGCCGTATGGGCGAGAGGCGCAGCTGGGCGCTGGCAGCATGGGGCCACGTAACTCGTGGTCCACTCCCTATGTGTCTTAAGGCCTGAGCAGGTCTTAAGATGACTCCAACCATTGTACTGGTTGCATCTAACCGAGGTGGAGGAATGGTGGAGTCGTCTTTGGCACACGCAGCAGAAATAATCCTTCGGACCAGGATTGGTTTCTACACCTGCCCTGATGAGAAGGATTTGGAGCAGGCCTGCTGCGAGATGTTGCTCCGTTGATGTACTAAAGCTAAAATTACCTGATGACCCAAACGGGGTTAGGTCGCCGAAAGGGTGACAGCCCTTGGCCGGATAAAATCCGGGTCAACTCCGGTGCGTAGAACCGACTGTCGTGGGAGTCGATAATTTTCTATAATATTGGATGCTGCTCGAACATGGGCTAGAACCCATGCCTTCCGAATCGAACTCCCAATGCTATCCACTCGGCTATCACTGCAGCGATAAAAACTTTACATTTACAAATAAGTAAAATATTTATCTTTCAATACTTTTTTGCTGCATTCACAAATAAACAAAACAGTGGCATACTTAAAAATAAAACTAGACTTTTGTCAAAACATATGTATGTCGATTATTTAATGCATTACATTACAAGAGCGAATCCTATGCACATTTTATATTTTACAAATACTTTTACCCTTTAAACTTAACTATTTATTAGGTGGAATGGATGGAAAATAATGTATAAATTTATTCATTGAGCACTAGTCTCTCTAGAAACTAACGGTCCTTAACACAAAGCCCTCAGAGGCATTTGACACTACGCAGACGCCAATCGTAATCACTCAATAGATACGGGATGGGAAGGCGCAAAAATAGATCAGATAAGTTCAATACCACTGTCACTTCACTGACCAATTGAGAATTTCATTCTTGCATATATGCATGAACGAAAATACTTACATACATACATACATACATATATGTCAGAACGCAAAAAAACTCAAATGGCAGAAAGCAATTAGCCAGTGCCTAAAGTTATGCAATGATTTACGCTACTCGCGTAAACAATTAGATTTTTCAATACAATACTTAGGTTATAATTGTTAAATGCCCATAGTGCAAATGGTTCAAATTAATGCACACACATTCGTTTTCTTGTGATACTGCTGTAGCTCCAGCTGTTGATCCTGTTGTCACTTGCTCGGTTTTTTACAAAATAATTGATTCCCACCTGGAATAACAAAAACAAGAAAGCGAATTAGTAAGTGAAAAATGGAAAAATTCATTTTAATTAAGGATATCCTGAAAGAATTAATGCGTTCAGATAATACTAAAGTTTTTGACAAAGTGAAAAAACTTACTTTAAAGTTTTAAGTTCCTTATCAAAATGGCCTTTCGCTTCAAAAGCGATTGATTCTTATATACCTATATGCAATATATGTTATGCATAACATGAAGTCTTATATCTGTCCAGTATTCTGTTTATAATAACTCTATGTTAAACTATTTAAAAAATTTTGTATGAGGATTTGAATAGTGCTTGTACTTGCTTTCCAAACCTTGCGTCCATGCATTGATATCTTCCTCCATGTCCTTCCTACCAATGGAGCCGATTTCAGATGAATCATTGCAGTTGATGATGGCTTCCACCTCTTGACATTGCCCTAATACAGTTCCTCCAGGAATTTTTACTGGTGATCTGAAGTCATTTAATACTCTCACTGGGATGCGTCCATTCTGTTGCATCTCAGCCAGGGTTTTACGTCCGGTGTAGAATTTTGTGCTGCTTCGACAACCCACAATTTGTTTGTCCCACAATCTCCATTAATTTTCGCCCAAACAACCGCTTCTGACTTTGGTGGGATGAGTTCGGTGCCTTCGAGGACTACTTGCTTGCTGCTGTATGTGGAATTATAGCCAATGCTAAGTGGTGCTTCCATGTTTTTGTACTCCATATTTCGGTTATTCAAGTCGATCTTGATGCCAACAGGAAGTCTACTCCTATGATGACCTTATCTACAATCTGCGCGACTATAAAACTGTGTGATGCCAACAGGAAGTCTACTCCTATGATGACCTTATCTACAATCTGCGCGACTATAAAACTGTGTAACACCGTCACATTCCCTATTGTGACCTCACATGTTACTTCTCCCACCACTTGGGTGTCCTCACCAGTTGCCGTTTTAAATCTTGCTCCAGGTAATGGTCTCACTTCTTTAGCGATCAGGTCAGTTCGAATTATGGAGTGTGATGCGCCCGTATCTACTGTTAATATTCGCTCTTGTCCATCCACATATCCACCAATAGTAATGTTGCACGTTTTTCTACTAATTTGCAAGACGGAGATTATGGGGCATTCAATTGCAGGAGCCAGCATACGCCCCTTTAGACTGGCTCGTTTTAATTTAACGACTGAGAAGTTGATAGTTTATCTTCCTCAGCCTTCCGTTTTCGCTGTACTTCCTGCCTGCTGGAACCCGTGTTGCATTCGCGTGCGAAGTGACCAGGCTTTCCACATTTAAAACATTTTCGAGCTTGATTCTTGACACCAGAACGATTAATTTCTTCAATCGACTTCAGAGTTCTCAATATTGCCGTCATCACATCTGGTGTTTCTACCTCGACTTTTTTGACTTTGTATGCTGGTCTGCTTATGAGTGTCGCCGTTTCACGTGTTTGAGCATACGCAACAGTTACAGCGAATGTTAACTTTGAGTTCGCATAAGTCTCTCGCTTGGTGTACATGTCTTTAATTCCGCTGATGAATCCTTGTATTTTTACCCTTTCGAGATGCTCACCGGATGCGACCCCAATAGCCAATTGAGCCAATCTCTGAATCTCCGAAGCATATTCCTGTTAGGTCTTTGGTCGCGCTTTTCCAACACCATCTGGTAAAATTGTCTCCTGTGTTCGCTACCATAGGCCTTTCCGTCGTAATCATTTCTCTCATATTGGGATTAGTTTGCAAAAGTTTTGCTGCAGGTCCTTCCAACCCAACGAATAGTGCAACAGATTTTTCCTCTATGCTCCAGTTATTTGCTGTAGCCATCTTCTCAAACTGGAGCTTAAAGACTTGGAAAGGAATTTTACCATCAAAGGATGGTGTTTTTATCTTGGGAGCGTTCACTGAAGTGATTGGACGATTTAACTGCAAATCCAAGATACGACCTGTCAATTCGTTGACTTTGGCTTCAATTAGCTCCTCTATCTTATCTTGCCGACCTTTTGATTTATTTACTTTGGTCTCAATTAGCTCCTCTATTATGTCCTGCCGCTCTCCGATTTGATCCTGTCTTTCCTTAAGTTCTGCATTGTCTCACTAGATTTTGCTGTATTTGTGCGATTGTTCCTTCTAAGGATGATATCTGCTCCCTCTGTTCAACCATTAGTGTTGTAATGCTGGCATTCTGTGTATCAAGCTTTTATGAGATGCTGGCAACCTGTGCATCCAGCTTTTGTGACATGTTGGCATTGATTTGTGATATTACAGCCAATAACATGTTCATGTCCGTATCCGTAGATGAGACAGGAGCCTTTTCTTGAATCCTACTTGAGGGCTGCTGCAACTCCTTCGCAGAATCACTAGCCTCTTCCTCATCAATATCCTTGAAGGATACATCTTTAGTTACAATTCAATTACAATTCACTTCACTATTTACAATCACTTGTATTACAACTTGCACAATGTACTATTTATTATTACTTCACTGTAGTGTAATCACCAACGCGTAAAAAGAATAGTGCATGCAAAAGAACATTTGTTCATTTAACTCAGTGGTAGAACCACTCAATTACAACTTTTTAAAAGTTTATTTTGGTTACTTTCAGGTAAATACTGTGGCTGCATTAAATTCTTTGCTTTGTGCCCTTAAAATCGGAGTTAGTGATTTGCCATTGAACGCGTAAACTCTTCTAAACAAACAAGGAGAAACCACAAATTCAGACCGTTGCTGGGGAAGAGTTTATGTATATTGGCATTCAAAATTATTTTTTTATCGGATTCTTTTTCATTTTTGAAAAGCGAAAGTGAATTTTAATATATGTTGAAATTGATGGTTTGAAATTGTTCCAAAGTTCAAATTGAGGTTTATGGCCGATTCTCGGTTCAATTGTGGGATTTGCTAATGAAAATCCTTTACTATTGCCTGCTTCTCAGGAAAACAAAAACCAAATAACTTAAATGATTTTAGGAGATAATTTTGTGATGAAGTGGTCTTCTTAAGAAAAATGGCTTTAAAGTTGGAACACAAAGTCCTACTTTAAAAAGTTTTAATGTTCATTTGTTTATATGCGACTATCCAGCTCGGGCTCTTGTGATCGGAGTTCAAAGTCAAAACAGAAAAAATAGCTGCCGGAAATGTTGCCAAATAGGCAAGTACATAAACAAATGAATATGCTTCTCCAAAGAAATATGTAATTTAAGAACAGATTTGTCGTTTAAAAATAGATTTGATCAAGCTCATCACAGGTTTCGTTTTATAAAAGATCAAAGTGTATTAGAAGCCAAAAAACTGTTGCACCTACTAATAAAGAGTGGCAACGTGGTTCAAATGAACGAAAAGTTTGAACACGTCTCTGCTTGGGTGCCGGCAGAATTCGGACGAGTACGCAGACATTTAAATGATATAGGAAATTGGAAATCTACCGAATGCTGACAATTTTTATTATATTCGGGAATTTTCATTTTAAAAAATTGTGTTAATGACGAAATGTTTTATCATTTCATTTTATTGCATGCCAATAGTAATAGTATACTAATTCTTTCCTGTGAAAGGTCCTGCAGAACTGAAACGCATATAGTTCAAGAACTTTTGCATGAATTTGTAAATTTGTTTGGCGATCATTTAATAAGTTTTAATATACACGGTTTGCTTCATTTGTCAAATAGCGCTAAACAAATCGGACCTTTAGAATCTTTTTCAGCTTATAAATTTGAAAATTGTATGCAGTTTTTAAACAAAGTTATAAAAAGTCCCATTAATATTTTGCAACAACTTTTTTTAGATTAGAAAAGCGAAAGTATTTAAATGTAGAAAAAACATTTCAAATCGGGCCACTTCTAATTAATTGTAAAAAAAATTCCTTTTGCTTTAGTGAAATTACGGGCCCTATTAAAGTTATAGAATCCGAAGAAAAAATTTTATTTAATAAATAAATATTAAACAAATATCAAATTACTTTGACGAACCTGTTGAATTTTTTTCTTCCCTTGGTATTTCGGTTGCGAGTGGACTTAATGGAAAAATTAAAATTTCCAAGAATCAAGTTAAATACAAATCTTTTTGTATACCCTTCGAAAATAACTTTATTTTAATACCTAAATTACATCACCTTTTAATGAGTTTTCAAATTAGTTGGATTATACTAAATTTAATTTATTGAAAATAATACATAACACATAAAGAATGCGACTAAATTTATGTTTTTTTTTTTTTCAAATCACGCGCGTTTTGGATAAGTTTCGTGATATTAGCCCATATGGAGGCAAAATATATTTTTGTGGAATCACCTCAGGCTACTTCAATGCTTGTATGAATAAGGAGAAGGAAACTTGTTTTAACAAGTGTAATTGTATATTTATACCATTTTCATAATAATTTCTATTTTAGCATTATATTCAGTGCCCGAGTATAATACCTCCGTAAATATACATTCCACACCGGAGGCCGAACCTAATAAAGGTAATACAAAAATCTTTCAATATCTTGACGAAAATTTTGTAATAAATTTATTTAATATATTTCTACAGAAATAATGGATATATTGGGGCTTATTCTGCAAAAGCAGATAATCTTGGAGTCACGTTTGGACAATCTGGAGAAAAACGTAATTTCTTAATTTTTATATATGCATATATACAATACTAAATGCTACAATATTACAATACTGAATACTGTATATACCTATATTTTTATGAGTTTCAGATTGTTCATAAGACTGACCTGCTGGCTCACCATAAAACTCTAAGAGAGTCCAAAGTATTAATAAAGAAGGTGCATAGAATTGTGTGCAAAATAAGTGGTGACAGGAGACGAGATGCAGACGGAGTTAGCCGAGATTTTCCCACTATTATCGGTAGAGCAGTATTCGATGTTGAGGAGAGGCTGCAGGACAAAGTTTCCGAAGACGCAGTTGTAAGTAATAATTTATCCACTTTTCCTCTTATACATACTTGTCCAAGTACGAAATATATATAATATTGTAACGTTTTTCGTTGCCACCCTCGATGATTTCCCAAATCCTGCGAATACGATCACTAGATTGCTAAATAAAACTCCAAAGATTGCTTCGTTTGGCCTTTTAATCATCAGAAATTTACTCAACTTTTCTTTTCTTCCCAATAATTAAAATTTTATTTACTATACACAATGGTTTACTTTACAAATCTTTATCAAACAATTATTTTCCTTTTTACTTTGCATCAGTGTTATTACTACTGAGTTTTCAACTCGACACATTCTGTTCACGCTGATTATTCGTTTGCCTGCTGTAGCTTCAGCTACTCCGTTTATTCTTAACGATGGTCCAAACATTCCGTTCATGCGCTAACTCGTCTACCTGTAGTAGTTGCTGCCGCTATTTTCATTTGTGCTTTGTACTGGGAATTTCCATCACACTGTCGCCTCTTTTGTCTGTCCTTTATATTTGGAATTTCCGTCACACTGTCATCCACCTAAGTCTGATCGTCTCGATCAGACGTAATACCTGTTCCAAACGCCGCAAACCTTTCCAGGTGAACCACTTTCATTTTGGTTCTTGGTTTCCCAACAGTCTGTATTCGATACACTACGTCGTTCAGCCGTTTGATTACTTTGTAGGGACCTTCCCAATTGCATTAAAGTTTCCGGGACAAGCCTTTCTTCCGTTGTGGGTTGTAAAGCAGCACTAAATTGCCATCTTGAAAGCCCTCGAGTTCATCGCCTTATCATATCTGGCCTTTATGTTGCTACTAATAGTTTCGGTTCGCTGTATCACGAGCGCATGTATCTCTCTTAGCTCTTCCTCTAGGGCATTTGACGCATTCTTTACTTTACTCCAAACTTCAAGTCGATAGGCAACCGAAGTTCACTACCGAAGAGGATCCTTGCAGGTGTTTGACCCGTTGTTTCATGCACTGCGGACCGGTATCCTATCAGGAACAGCGATATGTGGGTGTCCCGATCATCCTGATGTTTGTCCACGGCCTACCTCAAGTGCTCTTCCAAGGGTTTGTTGAACTGTTCTACCATGCCATCTGATTGAGGATGCAGAGCTGTTGTTCTGGTTTTTCGTATACCCAGTATCGCGCACATCTCCTGAAACACTGCCGATTCAAAGTTTCTTCCCTGGTCCGAGTGCAGTTCTATAGGCGCACGGTATCTGGTAACCCAATTGTAAGTGAATGCATCCGCTACAGTTTTGGCTTCCTGGTTTGGAATTGAGTAGACCTCCGGTCATTTACTAAAGTAGTCCATAACTACAAGAACGTATTTTTTTCCTTGCCTGCTCATAGGGAATGGACCGGTTATAACGATGGCAACCCGCTCACATGGTGCATCTGGGTTATACAGCTTCATCTGACCATGACTGCGTGATTTTGGCCCTTTAGCTGCAACGCACTCCTTGCATTTAGAAATCCACTAAGCGATAGATTGACGACAACCAACCCAGTAGAATCGCTGCTTGATCTTTTCCAGCGTTTTCGTAATGCCTAAATGCCCTCCACTAGGACCATTATGGAATTCCTTGAGAACATCCGGAATCCTTCACCTCGGAACTACTACTAGCTTTCGAGAGCATTGGCCATCTTCACTTTCCTATACTCTATGCAAACAGCCAGACATCAACTCTAAACTACTCCATTGTGCCCAGTATGCCTTTGCTATTGGACTTTCTGCTGGCATTTGTCCCTTATTTGGCCGCCTGTCCATCTCCAGTACATTCATTAAAAGTTCCAAATCTGGATCTTCCTGTTGACATTTCCGTGGATGGCTTGACTCCAACTCTTCTGCTGGTGTAATTGTCATTATTGGCGTATTTCCTAAAAGTTATTTCGTTGATTAAATCCTCTTTGTATTATCTATTTCAGATATTTTCAAGTTACAAAGCCGTATTGACTTCGGAAAACAAAAAAGGGGAAGCATGGAATTCAGCCTGAACCGAAATAAACAAAAAATATATTTATTTATTTGAAAAGTAAATTAAGTTTAGTTATAAATAAAGTTATATAAGTTTATCTGTAACGCACTTATATACATACATTTGAAGGTATATATGTATGTTTGTGTTTGCTGAATATTATTATAAGAAGCATATGAGGTTTTATTTACAATAATATTCAACAAACATTAACATACATACATATATACTATGTATGTAAATAAGTGCGTTACAGATGAACTTTTATATTTTTTTAAATCCATATACTTTACATTTGTACATACATATGTATCAACCAATCCAATATACATATAAGTATATTGTATGTACTTATGTAAATAACTAACTTATTCGTGTATTATGTGTCATTCATTAATCTATAATTTATTTATTTTATTTGTTGAATTATAATTAAGTTTATGTTTGCTGAATATTATTGTAAATAAAACCTCATATGCATATTGAAAATAATGCATATCCATATATGCACATACATATGAATTTTTTCATACACACATTTGACTTTATGTAAAAAGAATCGTGGACTTATTAAGTTTGAAAAGCATGTAAAAGTAAAATGAGCGACAATAAGACTAGCTACATATGTACTTAAACATAGCCTAGTCTTTTTACTAGTAAAAGAATTAGTTACTAGTAAAAACCGGAGTATATGTGACGGTCTAAGCAGCGCATTTATCTAAGCAATCACCACTTGAAAAAGAGCAAGACATAAAATCACACACATGGGAATAAATGGAAATACACGGTCACAAAATCTCACGATGCCTTTAAAAATGTGATGGAAAAATACCGAAAGTTTCCGTCAAGCGTCCTGGTCAATTTACTAACCAGTTTACCAGTTTACTGCTTGAAGGGCAACTTATTCAGCTGTTCATTTACATCAGAGAACGTAAATAAACGAGAAGGTCCAATTGCGGACAGCCGTGTGAGCTGCCGGAATCGAAAGAAATAAGAGACTATTCACCACTGTCGCCAAAATTTAACAGAATATTTTCTGGTAACCAACTTTCTGAGCAGAATGAGCAATAAAATCAACGGCCATGTATATTATTGTAACATAGGCAAGTTAATAGACATTTTTGTATTCTTGCTTTTATTCTTAATGATTTCTAAATGTGATATAGCAAAAACATAAATTTACCAAAAAAAAATTTTTTATGAATGACTTCTAATAATTGTGAAACTTAAATAAATTTCCGATTTTCCATATATGCATATACAACTTGGAATCAAATATTGTATGTTCATTGCTCATAGTTGATTTGCCGTCTCCATTTCGAATAACTCCTTTGTTGTAGGCGCCTCTATAATTATAATAATATTAAAAAAAAAATTATATTAATAAATAAGCAATTTATAAAAAAATTTCATTTTAAGTTTATTTTTACTACATTTACATTCTACAATCAACAAATATATTTGGTATATACATATGTATGTATAAATTCATAAAAATAAATTTTCATAAAAATTCTCTGTTTGTGTCCTCTGTCAATATTGCTTCTTGCAGTATTTGAACCTGCGTCAAAAATACCAAAAATCGATTTTGCGGAACGCTATGCCACTTGCATTTTAATTAAAAATACTATTTAATGAAATCATAAGTAAATGCACATGCAAAATATAAATACATATGTACATACATCATACGTAATAATCGCATGTTAATAATTCTATTCAAAACCAAAATATTGGCTAATAATAACAAAATCATACATACATCAATGACCACAATAAGACATCCATATACAGTGGCGGACAGAAGACTACGTACACCCCGATTTTCGTTGAATTGAAAGTCAAAAAAGTTTATTGGAAAATTTAACGACATTGTCTATTTCAACTATTTTCCCTTATCATTTAAAACAAAAGATTTCATCAATATCATTAACATGATCTTTTTAGTATTTAGTTGGTCCACCGTTCGCATCAATAACAGCTTGAAGCCGTCGTGGCACTAGTACTTTCTACACAACGAATACAAGCAGACTTTTGTCCGCCACTGTATCAACAAAACCGTACATCAATGAGAAAACAGAAACAACTATCGCATATAAACCCCTTTACTTCCTTCTACTCTTCATCCACAAATATTTTTCTCAAGACGAAGTCAAATTTGCCATAAAATATGCTTACAAAAGTCGCAAACTCATACATTCAAATTAACCTATGTGTATACAAAAAAACCGATACACACAAAGTATTTTACAATACCCTTTTCCCTTACTCCCGCCACCAAGTCGTTTCAACGAACGAAAATCCAAAAAATTAGAAATTGATGTTTGCTGACGACGACGTGAAAACACATGCATTCATGCATTTGAATACGTATACGCCAAAAACATACAATCTTAAAAATGCGTAAGCCCTTGCTCTTCTACCCGTCATCCACAAGCATCCTCGCGACGATGACAAAATTTACAAAAATCAGAAATCAAGTTGATCAGAAGTTGAAGACATATGCATTCAAAGGAATCAATGTGGACACAAAAAACACATATACATATACAAAAACTTGCCAATTCTCTTGCCTTGTACCCGCCGTCCATAAGCTATTCCTTTGCGACGATGACAAACCTTGCGAAAAATTTGAAATTGATGCTGACGAACACACGAAAAAGTAAAATGAACATCTCATTCGTTGGGATTAGAACCTGAGCACTACAAGCCCACTTTGACGTCATCTTAACCATGGCACCACAAACAACTTTGAAATCAGTTCATCTTATGAGGTACAATTCGCCAGTAAAAGCAGACAAAATCTTCATTTCGTTGAGCACAAATGAACGACACACTTGTATTTTAGCTTCTACATCAAGCCGATGATCATATGGAAAAGCAGTGAAATTTCAGATTTAGTAATAATTATATTTTTTTACTCATTTTAAACAAAAAATGTTTTTTAAAATCTTGCATATGCCCACATATATATATGCGTACTTATGTATTGTAATTATTATTTGGAATATAATTCAAGATTTTTATTAATTATTACAATTATTGACTTTATAAAAAAAAATTCGTATACATGATTTGCGAAATTGTCAAAAATTCAATGACAATTTCTCAGACGACTTACTGCATACATATATGTATTACACAAATATTATATTTTATGTATGTACATATATACACTGAGTCAATTTATTTCACCTATTTTTTAGGCACACAGTAGGCATTATTATAGTTGGAAAACGGTCAAATGCACTTCGACTATAATATGCCAGAAATGTCTTCAAAAAAAGAAATGTCTTAAAAAACTAGGCAAACTGATCAAGTATGTAAATACACCTGTTACTTAACATTGTCTCACTTATTTACATTTTTGCTTTTACAAACATATCTCCCAAATATCAGCCTCTGGTAGTTCGCTGTTAGCCAGAGGTGGTGAATAGTCTCTTATTGATCTCGTTGGGGGAACAAATGGCAATCGGCACGCCATGGACCTTCTCGTTATTCTACGATCTCTGCTGATATTATGACGGAAACCCCAAATACAAAGGGCAGACAAAAGGAGTGACAGTGTGATGGAAATTCCCCGTACAAAGGACAGACGAAAAGACACTTTACTACCAGAGTACCTCATGTAATCGTCATTTCCTTCTTGTCTTAAATTTCTGTTTCACCTCGATGTAGGGAGTTAACAGAATTGAGCGTACTCAAACACACCAGAGAATTAAAATGTATGTAACGTAAGTTGACAGCCGTTTTTATTTTTTATTATTGCATATGTTAACGGATATTGAATTTAATTTTGTAATCAACAATTAATTACTGATAACATTTGACCATTTTTTTAATATATATTTTTTAATACAAATGATATATCTTACTTTCTTTTACAAAAAAGTCTGTTACATGACCTTTTGCATATGAGTCTCCATGTTGATATAACATGTGTACATACATACAAATGTATATTCGCATATGAACTATTCGATACCCTGCCAGCCAAAACTGTGTAAAAAACTAGATAATTTGTACTCTTCAAATTGTTTTATCAAAATATTTTAAATTGTCAAAACAAATTTTGAATTTTTGAAATTCTCTCTGCTAATGTTTTTTTTTCTTATTTACAAACATACTCGTATGTATGCATATTTATACATGAATGAAAATTTAAATTTTATGCAACAAAGCTTAACTTATATTAAACGTTTACTCATTACTTAGATGACTACTCCGTTTCTTTATTTCTGCATCAAGAAAATCTGAAATAAAAAGAGAACATGCATGTAATTCGTGTTTTGCTATCAAACATTTAAAAAAAAGAAAACAAATACAACAACCAAGGAATACGGGCTGAAGACTGGTATTTCTTTATATACCATTGTTACGATCTTGCTGAATCAACCTGGATGATTTCCCAAATTCTTCGGGTACGATCTCTGGATTGTTATATAAAAATCGCCAACTTCATTTGCATTTCTTTATTTATAAAGAATTTATTAAATGTCCTTTTATTACTCAGTAAATCACAATTCAATTTACAATTCACTTCACTATTTGCAATCACTTGTATTACAACCTGTAAATGTTCTATTTTTATTAATTGACTGAGTGTCGCCCTTATATAGTAGTTGGCTGCCCGCAACCAACCGCCTAGAATAATCGAATCGTTCTCGATTTACGGTCTAGATCATGCCAGTTATCGGCTTCTCTCTTTCATCTGACATTCGCTTCCCATTTTCGCCACACTGCCCTCCACCGAAGTCTGATCGTTCCGATCAGACATATTCGCTGTTCCAAACGCAGCAATCCTCTCTAGGTGGACCACTTTCATCTTGTTTCTTGACCTCCCAACGGTCTGGATTCGACACACTACGCCGTTTCGTAGTTTGATTATCTTGTATGGATCTTCCCAATTGCATTGAAGTTTTGGGCACAAACCTCTCTCCATTTTGGAAGCCTTCGGAGTTCATCGCCTTGTCATACCTAGCCCTCATTTTGTTACTCATAATTTGAGTTCGCTGTCTCACAAGAGCATATATGTCTCTGAACTCTTCAAAGTAACGATTCAAAGTTTCTTTCTTTGTCTGAGTGCTGTTCTATAGGCGCACCGTATCTGGTAACCCAATTGTTAGTAAATGCATCCGCAACTGTTTTCGCTTCCTGGTTTGGAATTGGGTAGACCTCAGGCCATTTACTAAAGTAGTCCATAACCACAAGAACGTATTTGTTTCCTTGTTTGCTCATAGGAAATGGACTCCTGAGTTATACAGCTTACCATGACTTCGTGACTTTGGCCCTTTAGCTGCTATGCATTCCTTGCAGTTAGAAATCCACTAAGCGATAGATTGACGACAACCAACCCAGTACAACCGCTGCTTGATCCTTTTCAGCGTTTTTGTAATGCCTAGGTGCCCTCCACTAGGACCATTATGGAATTCCTTAAGAACATCCGGAATTGTTAACCTCGGAACAACTATTAGCTTACGAGAGCACAGGCCATCTTCACTTTCCCATACTCTATGCAAACAGACAGTCATCAACTCTAAACTGTTCCATTGTGCCCGTATGCCTTCGCGATGGGACTTTCCGCTGCCATTTGTTCCTTACTTGGCCGTCTATTCATTTCCAATCCGTGCATTAATAATTGTAATTGTCATTAGCCGGACGTCGATTATGTCTTCCTTATCCTCAGCTTTTGAGCAATGCTTACATTTCAAACTACATGGTCGACGGGACATAGCGTCAGCATTTTCGTGCGTATTACCCTTGCGGTGCTCGATGGTGAAGTCATAACTTTGCAGCCTCTCAATCCACCGTGCTGGCTGCCCTCCTTGGATTCTTGAACTGCAGTAACCACTTCAGCGCTGCATGCTCCGTTCTAACTCGGAAATGTTGACCATACAGATATTTGTGGAATTGTTTAATACAATCCACCAACGCTAATAGTTCTCTCCGAGTTGCGCAGTAGTTCCGCTTTGGTTTCCCAATAGACCGGCTTTAGTAGGCAACTATCTTTTCCTGCCCATCAATCACTTGCGAAAGTACACCTCCTATGCCATAACCACTAGCATCTGTGTCCAGAATAAATGTTGCACCTAGAACCGGGTAGGCTAGCATAGGCGCAGTGCATAGCCGTTCTTTCAAAGCTTGGAAAGGCTCCTTCTGTTCAGTTTTCCGCTCGAAAGGTCTATTTTTCCTTGTGAGCTCATGGAGACTATGAGCTACGCTGGCGAAATTCGGAACAAAGCGGCGATAGTAAGTACACAGCCCAAGAAAGCTTCTTAATTCATGCAAGTTTCTGGGTCTTGGCAAATCCTTTACTGCTTCTATTTTTTCCTTCGCAGTACAAACGCCCTTCGTGGTTACTTGATTCACCTCCTTCTAGAATAAAGAGCACTTCTTAGGACTTGGTTAAGACCAGCGCCAGATATTCTCTGGAAAACTTCTTCCAAATTGCTCAGATGTTCATCGAAGCTTTTTCCCAGTACGATGATGTCATCCAGATACACCAAACAAGTCTTCCAATGTAGTCCTTTGAGCACATGGTCCATTAGTCTTTCAAACGTGGCAGGAGCGTTGCATAATCCAAATGGCATTACCGTTGCCAACACTAAAGGCTGTCTCCTCTTTATCTTCTTAACTCACTTTCACTTGCCAATACTAGCTCTTAAGGTCGAGTGTTGGGAACCATTCTGTGCCAGTTAATGAGTCTAGTGTATCATCGACCCTGGGCAAAGGATAGCTGTCTGTCTTTGTGACATCATTTAATCTCCGATAGTCCACGCAAATCCTCAACTGGCCATCTTTCTTCTTTACAAGTACTACCGGAGAGCTCCATGGACTGTCGATGGTCGATGGTTCGATAACACCGCTTTCGCTCATTTTCTTAATTATTTGGCCAACAGCGTCACGTTTGGCTAGTGGAATGCTTCGATTGACAAATTGGTCTTGCGCCACCAGTATCAATGCAATGTTTCACTACGTTGGTCCTGCCTGGTTTGTTGCCATCCTTGTCGAATATGTTGGAGTATTTACGGATCATTTGGCTGGCCTTGTGCTTGTAATTGTCTTCCAACTCTTGCGTCCATACATTTATATCTTCCGCCATGTCCTTGCTACCAATAGAGTCGATTCCAGATGAATCATTGCATTTGATGATGGCTTCTACCTCTTGACATTGCCCTACTACAGTTCCGCTAGGAATTTTTACTGGTGATCTGAAGTCATTTAATACTCTCACTGGGATGTGTCCATTCTTTTGTGTTCTAGCCAGGGTGTTACCAATAAGTACGTCCGGTGTAGAATTTTGTGCTGCTTCGACAACCCACAATTTGTTTGTCCCACAATCTCCATCAATCTTTTCCCAAACAACTGATTTTGACTGGTTGAATCAGTTCACTGCATTCTTGCTGCTGTATGTGTAATTATATCCGATGCTTAGTGGTACTTCCATGTTCTTGTATTCCATAATTTTGTTATTCAAGTCGATCTCGATACCTTGCTCCATCAAGAAGTCCACTCCTATGATTACCTCATCCACAATCTGCGCGACTATAGAGCTATGTAACACCGTCACATTCCCTATTGCGACCTCACATGTTACTTCTCCCACCACTTGGGTATCCTCACCAGTCGCCGTTTTCAAGATTGCTCCAGGTAATTATCTCACTTCTTTAGCGATCAGATCAGTTCGAATAATGGAGTGTGATGCGCCCGTATCGACTGTATATATTCGCCCTCGCCCATCCACATATCCACCAATAGTAATGTTGCTCGTTTTTCTACCAATTTGCAAGACGGAGATTATGGGGCATTCAACTGCAGGAGCCAGCATGCGCCCCTTTAGACTGGCTCGTTTTAGTTTAACGACTGAGAAGTTGATGGTTTATCCTTCTCAGCCTTCCGTTTTCGCTGTCCTTCCTGTATGCTGGAACCCGTTTTGCATACGCGTGCGAAGTGACCAGGCTTTCCACATTTAAAGCATTTTCCAGCTTGATTCTTGACAACAGAACGATTCATTTCTTCAATCGACTTCAGAGTTTGAGCATACGCAACAGTTTCAGCGAATGTCAACTTTGGATTCGCATATGCCTTTCGCTTGGTATAAATGTCTTTCATTTCGCTGATGAATCTTTGTATTTTCACCGTTTCGAGATGCTCACCCGATGCGTCTCCAATGGCTAAATGAGCCAATCTCTCAATTTCCGAAGCATATTCCTGTAGAGATTCGTTGGGTTTTTGGTCGCGCTTTTCTAACTCCATCTAGTAAATTTGTCTTCTGTGTTCGCTACCATTGCATCTTTCCAGGGCTCACATCAATCCCTCGTAATCATTTCTCTCATATTCGGGTATAGTTTGCAAAAGTTTTAGTGCAGGTCCTTTCAACGCAACGAATAGTGCATCAGATTTTTCCTCCCTGCTCCACTAATTTTTTTCAGCCGTCTTCTCAAACTGGAGCTTAAAGACTTGGAAGGGAATCTTACCGTCAAAGGATGGTGTTTTTACCTTGGGAGCGTTCACTGAAGTCGTCGGACGATTTAACTGCAAATCCTGGAAACGACCTTCCAATGCGTTGACTTTGGCTTCAATTAGCTCCTCGATCTTATCTTGCCGTTCTTCGATTCTGTCCTGCCTTTCCTTAAGTTCAGCATTGTCCCTAACCAGATTTTGTTGTATTTGTGCGATTGTTCCTCCTAAGGATGCTATCTGCTCCCTTTGTTCAAGCGTTTGTGCATCCAACATTTGTGAGATGCTGGCGTTCATTGCAGAATTACGGGCATCCTGTGCATCCAACTTTTGTGTCTTGTTGGCATTGATTTGTGACATGTTGGCATTGATTTGTGATATTGCTGCCAATAACATGTTCAGGCCCATACCCATAGATGAGACAAGAGCCGTTTCTTGAATCTTACTTGAGGGCTGCTCCAACTCCTTCGCAGAATCGCTAGCCTCTTCCTTGTCAACATCCTTCAAGCATACATCTTCATCCTCGCGATGGAATTCGTATTGGTTCAACTCGATACCTTCGACTTCCTTTGCTTCTCGCAGCCGCGATTGCAGCTCTGCCTTATTTCCAGTTGTAGACAATCCTCGCTTTGCCAATTTCCTCTTGAGAGGAGGTATCGTCAAATCCTGAATCTTGGCCATTTTTCAATTATTATCCTTTCAACCTCGATGATTTCACAAATCCTTCGGGTTCGATCTCTGAATTGTTAAATAAAAATCGCCAACTTAATTTGCAGTTTCTTTATTTATAGAGAATTTATATGTCCTTTTATTACTCAGTAATTCACAATTCAATTTACAATTCACTTCACTATTTACAATCACTTGTATTACAACTTGTAAATGTTCTATTATTATTACTTGACTGTAGTGTAATCACCAACGCGTTTACTTTACGACTGACTGACTTGGCAGCTGAGTGTCGCCCTTATATATTAGTCGGCTGCTCGCAAACAACCCTCTAGAATAATCGAATCGCTCGCGATAACGAATGTTCTCGTTTTACGCTCTAGAACATGCCAGTTATCGGCTTCTCTCTTTCATCTGACATTCGCTTCGCATTTGTGCACCGCACTTTTATCATTAATTTTATATTTTTGCTTTTAGCAAACACATGATACATTCACCAACAATTGAAAAACACAAACAAAACTCACCAAAATACGTATTTTGTTGCGTTGCAATACTACAGCATCCTGTTTGAATTCGTTCAAAGCAATTCTGTAAAATAACAAAACATTATGTGAAATATAAAATTATTATTTTGTTTTACATTAATATGCTTACCTTAATCCTTATCAATGCGCAAAACAGTAAGTTTCATTACAAAACAATTGTTTCAGTAAAACAATTTTTTTATTATCAAATTAATAAAATATAAGCGAAAGAAGTGCTGTCAAAAAAACGAATAGAAAAATTATTTTTGACAATTGACAATGAAAATTTTGTAACTGTGTGGGTAAAAGAGCGAAAAGTTGTGAATTTGGTTGTAAATTTTTTTATTTTAAGGGGAAAGTGGGTAGTCTTGGCTGGCATATATTTACATACATATCTGTAAACATATATATACGCATATAATGTCGATTCATTATGCATATTTATAAATGTTCAGTGCATAAAATCATATCAATTGTTATCAGTGCTATTTTGTACATAATAAACTTCTATACATACATATGTATGTGCGGATGTACATACATGCACATATAAATATATAAAAAATCAAACATCTTCTCCATGACAACATTATTTTCATGACCGTTGACTAAATTTCCACAAAAGCCTTCTCGTCAACAAGCGCGTGCGCATCACCAACAAAGAATATACTGCACGCAGCACACATCGCCCTGCGAGCGTCTCTTCTATAGGGTGTTTTTTATAGAGGTATAGAAATTTAAGTTGGCATTACTTTTCAAGATGGCGACCGATTTAACAGCTGTCAAGTGATTTATTCTCAGTTTAGTTTGGCAATTCATTATGAATAAACTCAGCGCTTGAACAACGCTTGCAAATAGTGCAATTTTATTTCGAAAATAATGGTTCTGTGCGGGAAACGTATCGCGGACTACGTCCAATGATACGGACCAATGATTCCACCAGCCCATAAAGCGCACCAAACAGTCAGTTTTTCTGGATGTAACGGTGTTTCAACATACTCTTGAGGATTACCTTCACTCCAAATGCGGCAGTTTTGTTTGTTGACATAGCCATTCAACCAGAAGTGCGCTTCATCGCTAAACATCGCTAAAATGGACGAATTATTTTCGAAATAAAATTGCACTATTTGCAAGCGTCGTTCAGGCGTAAGTCTATTCATGATGAATTGCCAAACCAAACTGAGAATAAATCACTTGGCAGCTGTTAAATCGGTCGCCATCTTGAAAAGTAATGCCAACTTAAAGTTCTATACCTCTATAAAAAAAACACCCTTTACAAACCCATGTGCCAAAAATTGAAAGTTGAAGAATTCTGTGTCTTCACTCGACAATTGTAAAACGCACTCCCGATAATGCAAGCTGAGTTATTTACAATTTTTAAACGAATGTTCAGAAACAGCCCCTGATTACTTTTAAAGATGAAAATTATGTTTGATACTTCAAAATTATTTAAGATTTGTAAAGAAACTTGAAATCAATGAACAACTTTAATTATGTAAATGTAATGTGGCTAGATGCATGCTCCATAGTTCAAATGTGATGTGAATAGTCGTGGTACACACTGTTCACTGTACCTGAATTCCCACACCAAAATGGGAAAATAATAATTTGTCTGACTTGAATCGCTTTTGTGATTTTGGCAGCTTTCTTTCTTGAACAAAAATCATATATTCTTAAATATTAGAACTTTAGCATCCTCGCCACTTTCAGCTTGTGGGATAAGGCGTATGCGAGAAGGCAAGGAATTAGCATGCTGGGCAATATGAGGTAATAGGCGAATAGCGAATTTAGTAGCACGATGGTGATTTGCTTCATTTCAGCGGACGATGATTGAATTTTAGTCAAAGTCACAAGAATTTTCAGCAATGCGTGTTACGAGATAGGGCATGAAAATGTATGTTGTTGTTGCTTCACATTTCGCAAAGATGGTTGTATTTCTATTTTTTTATACTCGGCTGTACTATGTATAGAGGTATATTAAGTTTGTTCAGCAAACGGTCGTAAGATAATCGATACACATAGGTACAAACATATTAATATAAAACTCCATGAAATGACGAGACGAATCGATTTGCCTTTATATGTCCGTCTCTTAATGTACACGATAACTCGAGTAAGAATTGTAAAAAGGCTCTGAACGTACGAAATATCTAACGTTCGGTTACACCCGAATTTAGTCTTCCTTACAATAATAACTTTCTGACCTTCGCGAAGATGCAAATGCGGAAACGGGTAGCGAGCTAATGTACTTGATTGTCTTTATGAATGAATGCATTTCGCTTTATTATAGGCGCATGCGTTTATGAGTGGAAATGCTTGCAGTGTTGGATGTACATACATATGCCAATACTTGAAAATCGTACATACGTACACATTTGAGCACAGATATTGGTAATTTTATTTTATTTATTTATTTAAGTATGATATTGTTACGATCTTGCTGATTAACCTCGATGATTTCCTTAATCTTTTGGGTACGACCTCTGGATTGTTAAATAAAATCGCCAACTTAATTTGCAGTCTCTTTATTTATAAAGACTTAATTAATGTCCTTTTAATTATTCGGTAATTCACAATTCAATTACAATTTACGTTACTATTTACAATCACTTGTATACAACTTTCACAATGTACTGTTTTTATTACTTTACTGTAATGTAATCTCCACGAGTTTAATTCAAAACTGATCACTCTTGCAGAAGTATGTCGTCCTTATATACTTGTTTGCTGCTTAAAAACGAAACCCCTGGAATAATCGCGTCGTTTTACGATAATCGCCTCGTTTACGATAATCGTCGTTTACGATAATCGCCTCGTTTACGCTCTAGAACGTGCCAGTTGTCGGTTCCTCTCTTTCATCTGTCATTCGCTTCGCATTTTCGCCACACTGCCCTCCACATTCGCTGTTCCAAACGCAGCAAGCCTCTCTAGGTGGACCACTTTCATCTTGTTTCTCGGCCTCCCCACAGTTTGTATTCGATACACTACGTCGTTTAGTCGTTTGATTATCTTGTATGGACCTTCCCAATTGCATTGAAGTTTTGGGGACAAACCTCTCTTTCGTTGTGGATTGTACAGCAACACCAAATCTCCATTTTGGAAGCCTTCGGAGTTCATCGCCTTGTCATACCTAGCCTTCATTTTGTCACTCATAATTTGAGTTCGCTGCCTCACAAGAGCATGTATCTCTCTTAACTCTTCCTCGAGAACAGTAGACGCTTCCTTCCCAATTCTTCTCGCATCACCAGTTATTCCAAATTTTAAATCGCTGGGCTACCGAAGTTCACTACCAAACAGTATCCTGGCAGATGTTTGACCACTGCGGACCGATATCCCATCAGGAAAAGCGGTATGTGTACATCCCAATCATCTTGATTCTTGTCCACTACTTTCCGCAAGTGCTCTTCCAGGGTCCGGTTGAATCGCTCTACCATGCCATCTGATTGAGGATGCAGGGCTGTCGTTCGTGTTTTCCGAATACCAAGTATCTGGCACATCTCTTGGAACACCGCCGCTTCAAAGTTTCTTCCTTGGTCTGAGTGCAATTCTATAGGCGCACCGTATCCGGTAACCCAATTGTGAGTGAATGCATCCGCAACTGTTTTCGCTTCCTGGTTTGGAATTGGGTAGACCTCAGGCCATTTACTAAAGTAGTCCATAACCACAAGAACGTATTTGTTTCCTTGTCTGCTCATAGGGAATGGACCGGCTACATCCATGGCAACTCGCTCAAATGGTGCACCTGAGTTATACTGCTTCATCTGCCCATGACTTCATGACTTTGGCCCTTTAGCTGTAAACAGCCAGATATCAACTCTAAACTGTTCCATTGTGCCCAGTATGCTTTCGCGATGGGACTTTCCGCTGCCATTTGTTCTTTACTTGACCGTCTGTTCACCTCCACTCCGTACATTACCAATTCCAAGTCCGGATCTTCTTGCTGACATTTCCTTAAGTGACTTGCCTCCCACTCTTATGCTGATGTAACTGTCATTAGCCGGACGTCTATTATGTCTTCCTTACCCTCTGCTTTTGAGCAATGCTTACATTCCAAACTACATGGTCGACGGGACATAGCGTCAGCATTTCCGTGCGTATTACCCTTGCGGTGCTCTATGGTGAAGTCATAATTTTGCAGCCTCTCAATCCACCGTGCAAGCTGCCCCTCGAGATTCTTGAACTGTAGTAGCCACTTCAGGGCTGCATGCTCCGTTCTAACGCGGAAATGTTGACCATACAGATATTTGTGGAAGTGTTTAATACAATTCACCAACGCTAATAGTTATCTCCGCGTTACGCAGTAGTTCCGCTCCGGTTTTCCAATAGACCGGCGATAGTAGGCAACTATCTTTTCCTGCCCATCAATCACTTGCGAAAGTACACCTCCTATACCATAACCACTAGCATCTGTGTCCAGAATAAATGTTGCACCTGGAACCGGGTACGCTAGCATAGGTGCAGTGCATAGTTGTTCTTTTAAAGCTTGGAAAGCATCCTCTTGTTCAGTTTTCCACTCGAAAGAGGACATGGAGACTATGAGCTACGCTGGCGAAATTCGGAACAAAGCGACGATAGTAAGTACACAGCCCAAGGAAACTTCTTAATTCATGCAAATTTCTGGGTCTCGGCCAATCCTTTACTGCTTCTATTTTTTCCTTAGCAGTACGCACGCCCTTCGTGGTTACTTGATGACCTAAGTAATTCACCTCCTTCTTGAATAAAGAGCACTTCTTAGGACTTAGTTTAAGACCAGCGCCAGCTATTCTCTGGAAAACTTCTTCCAAATTACTCAGATGTTCGTCGAAGGACTTTCCCAATACGCTTATATCATCCAGATACATCAAACAGGTCTTCCAGTGTAGTCCTTTGAGCACATGGTCCATTAATCTTTCAAAAGTGGCAGGAGCGTTGCATAAACCAAATGGCATTACCGTAAATTGCCATGGACCGTTGCCGGCACTAAAGGCTGTCTTCTCTTTATCTTCTTCACTCACTTCTACTTGCCAATACCCGCTCTTAAGGTCAAGTGTTGAGAACCATTCTGTGCCAGTTAACTAGTCTAGTGTATCATCGATCCTGGGCAAAGGATAGCTGTCTTTCTTTGTAACATCATTTAATCTCCGATAGTCCACGCAGAACCGCAACTGGCCATCTTTCCTCTTCACGAGTACCACCGGAGAGCTCCATGGACTTGCCGATGGTTCGATAACATCGCTTTTGCTCATTTCCTTAATTATTTGGCCAACAGCGTCACGTTTGGCTAGTGGAACGCCTCGAGGAGCTTGACGAATTGGTCTTGCGTAACCAGTATCAATGCTATGCTTCACTACGTTGGTCCGGCCTGGTCTGTTGCCATCCTTGTCGAATATGTTGGAGTATTTACGGATCATCTGGCTGGCCTTGTGCTTGTACTTGTGTTCCAACCCTTGCGTCCATGCATTGATATCTTCCTCCATCTCCTTGCTGCCAATAGAGTCGATTCCAGATGAATCATTGCTGTTAATAATGGCTTCTACCTCTTGACATTGCCCTAATACAGTTCCACTAGGAATTTTTACTGATGATCTGAAGTCATTTAATACTCTCACTCGGATGCGTCCATTCTTTCGTGTCTTAGCCAGGGTTTTTCCAATAAGTAAGTCCGGTGTAGAATTTTGTGCTGCTTCGACAACCCACAATTTGTTTGTCCCACAATCTCCATCAATTTTCGCCCAAACAACTACTTCTGACTTCGGTGGAATCAGTTCACTGCCTTCTAAGACCACTTGTTTGCTGCTGTATGTGAAATCATAGCCAATGTTTAGTGGTACATCCATGTTCTTATAATCCATAATTTTGTTATTCAAGTCGATCTTGATACCTTCATTCATCAAGAAGCCAACTCCTATGATTACCTCATCCTCAATCTGCGCTACTATAAAACTGTGTAACACCGTCACATTCCCTATTGCTACCTCACATGTTACTTCTCCCACTACTTGGGTATCCTCACCAGTCGCCGTTTTCAATATTGCTCCAGGTAATGGTCTTACTTCTTTAGCGATCAGGTCAGTTCGAATGATGGAGTGTGATGCGCCCGTATCCACTGTTAATATTCGCGCTCGTCCATCCACATATCCACCAATAGTAATATTGCTCGTTTTTCTACCAATTTGCGAGACGGAGATTATGGGGCATTCAATTGCAGGAACCAGCATACGCCCCTTTAGACTGGCTCGTTTTAGTTTAACGACTGAGAAGTTGATGGTTTATCCTCCTCAGCCTTCCGTTTTCGCTGTCCTTCCTGTATGCTGGAACCCGTTTTGCATCCGCGTGCGAAGTGACCAGGCTTTCCACATTTAAAGCATTTCCCAGCCTGATTCTTGCCACCAGAACGATTCATTCCTTCTAACGACTTCAGAGTTCTCAATATTTCGGTCATCACATCTGCTGTTTCAACCTCCACTTTATTGACTTTGTACGCTGGTCTGCTTATGAGTGCCGCCGTTTCACGTGTTTGAGCATACGCCACTGTTTCAGCGAATGTTAACTTTGGATTCGCATATGTCTCTCGCTTGGTGTAAACGTCTTTTATGCCGCTGATGAATTTTTGTATTTTCACCGTTTCGAGATGCTCACCCGATACGTCTCCGATGGCTAAATGAGGCAATCTCTCAATTTCCGAAGCATATTCCTGTAGAGATTCGTTGGGTTTTTGGTCGCGCTTTTCTAACTCCATCTGGTAAATTTGTCTTCTGTGTTCGCTACCATAGCGTCTTTCCAGGGCTCGCATCAATCCGTCGTAATAATTTCTCTCATAATCAGGTACAGTTTGCAAAAGTTCTGCCGCAGGTCCTTCCAACGCAACGAATAGTGAGCAGATTTTTCCTCCATGCTCCATTTATTGGTTTCAGCCAATAGAAGGGAATTTTTCCGTCAAACGATGGTGTTTTTACCTTGGTAGCGTTCACTGAAGTGGTTGGACGATTTAACTGCAAATCCCGGAAACGACCTTCCAATGTGTTGACTTTGGCTTCAATTAATTCTTCTATTTTTTTCTTGCCGACCGTGCAATTCGTTGACTTTGCTCTCAATTAGATCCTGTCTTTCCTTAAGTTCTGCATTGTCTTTCTCCAGATTTTGCTGTATTTGTGCGATTGTTCCTTCTAATCCATCAAACTTTTGTGATATCTTGCCATCCTGAGCATCCAACTTTTGTGACATGTTGTCATTGATTTGTGACATGTTGTCATTGATTTGTGACATGTTGGCACTGATTTGTGAAATTGCATTCAACAACATGTTCATGTCCATACCGGTAGATGAGCCAGGGGCATTTTTTTTAATCTTTATTGATGGCTGCTCCAACCCCTTCGCAGAATCAATAGCTTCTTCTTTGTCAATGTCCTTCAAGGATACATCTTCATCCTCGTGACGGAATTTGTACTGATTCAAGTCGATGCCTTCGACTTCCATTGCTTCTCGCAGTCTTGATTGCAGCTCTGCCTTATTTCCAGTTGTAGACAATCCTCGCCTTGCCAACTCCTTCTTGAGAGGAGGTATCGTCAAATCCTGAATCTTCACCATTTTTTTTAATTATTATCCTCTGGAATTTATTTAACAATCCCACTTCTGACTCCAATTGTTACGATCTTGCTGATTAACCTCGATGATTTCCTTAATCTTTTGGGTACGACCCCTGGATTGTTAAATAAAATCGCCAACTTAATTTGCAGTCTCTTTATTTATAAAGACTTAATTAATGTCCTTTTAATTATTCGGTAATTCACAATTCAATTACAATTTACGTTACTATTTACAATCACTTGTATACAACTTTCACAATGTACTGTTTTTATTACTTTACTGTAATGTAATCTCCACGAGTTTAACTCAAAACTGATCACTCTTGCAGTCGTATGTCGCCCTTATATACTTGTTTGCTGCTTGAAAACGAAACCCCTGGAATAATCGCGTCGTTTTACGATAATCGCCTCGTTTACGATAATCGCCTCGTTTACGATAATCGTCGTTTACGATAATCGCCTCGTTTACGCTCTAGAACGTGCCAGTTGTCGGCTCCTCTCTTTCATCTGTCATTCGCTTCGCATTTTCGCCACAATATGTAAATAAATTTACAAACAAAATAAAAAACTAACTACTTAGGCCTTCGTCACATTTTGAATAGATATACATATGTATGTGTTTATATTTATATTTTAGATTCTAAATTTGTTTTATTAGTATTGGAGGTAGGTGTTTGCTGGTGTTTTCGTAGTCCAGTGTTGCTATGGCTGTGTGGAAATCAATTTTTTGCGATGTATCGTTGTAACATTTTATTAGGTGTTCCATGGTTAGAGTATCATTATAGTTCGAGCATAGTGCAGGAGATTCCTTTGAAAGTAGATGTCCGTGAGTAAGCTTAGTAAGACCGAGTTTAAGTCTCATCATGACACGTTGATGGTGTTTTGTTTTTAAATTTGACTTGCTGCTTTGTTGTTGACATAATTGATGCACAGTTTTCTAGTGAGCATTAATTTTGTCATTCCAATTTGAAACACGTTGTTTTTTAATGTAGTTTGTAAGGCAATTCTTTATATCCTTTTCTGTGTAGTTGTTGATTAGAAAGGTAGGGTGAGTATGAGCATTTTTTGCCATTTGATCGGCGTTTCGTTTATGTGGGCTGGTGTATATAAAATTTTTATGTTCTTGCCCCGTATGAGGGTCTCTTTGACTCTACGGATGAGGACATCACTAATATTTGGTGACTTTAGAGCATTTATTGATGAGAGGCTGTCCGTGCATATTACTAGTTTACGACCTTTTGGCTTTAATTTTGCAGCTTCTTCAATTTCTGTTATTTCCGAAGTGAAAGTAGTTGCGTAGTTAGGCAAAAGCCCATTTTTAATTAGTCTGTTGGGTTCTGTAGTAATAGTAAAGGTGTTTCCGAATTTCTTAGAGCCATCACAGTACCATATTAACCAATTTTTTTGGTTTCCATTTTTGGACTTCTTCGGCATGTAGTTTCCTTAGGGTGAGTGAATTTGTGAATGTATAGTAAAGCCGCTGGATATGAAAATGGTTTCAGGGTGGGCTGAATACTTTATAAGTTTTTATTTTATATATATCTATATCTTTTTCTTAGCTATTTTGAATATTTCTGCGATTGTTGAACTAATTTTTAGGTATCTTTTCGAATGGATTAGAGCCTTAAAGTCGGTGTGTTGGATATTATCGGAGTTTTGCATGCAGTTATAAATTTTATTCCCAGTTAATTTAAAAATGGTCTCTTCAATAGTAGGGAGATTGAGCTCATTAAATATGTTAGCAATTGGAGTTGTTCTAAACGCGAGACTTTCTATGCGTGCCGCCATGTGATAGTATTTTTTGATTTTCTGCAGACATCGTATGGATGGTTTACCATATATAATAAGACCATAGAAGATCTTACCCAGTATTAGGGCTTTCATAACGTTTAATAATGATTTTGTATGAGCGCCAATTTTCATGCAGCATATGATTTTAAATAGATTTACTCGTTTTGAATGGTCACAACATAGGTCTTCGACTTGATATTTCCATGTAAGCTTTTGGCCAAAGATTATTCCTAGGATTTTAAGGAAGGGCACCCTTTCAATAGTATGATTATGAAACACCACTGATAGAAGGTTGCAGTTCCGCTTCTTGCATACATGTAGATGTTTGCACTTTTCAAAATTAATAGATGCACCCGATGTTAAAGACCAATTTGCAAATAAAGTAGACAAGTTTTTCAAGTCATTATTGTAAATGTTGAGATCATTTACCTTCGAAATAAAATAGAGGTCATCAGCATATAGATAGTGCAATATGTTTTTAACTTTTTCCATTAAAGCATTTATTTTGCGATTAGAAATAATGTCACCGATAGGGGAGAACCCCGTGGTAGTCCATTTTCTAATTTTTTATGTTTGATTTATATCCATTTACGTTGACCACAAATGATCTATTTGATAAAAATGCTTTTGTATAATTGTAAAATTTGGGTCCGACGTTCCATTGAGCGAGTTGATTGAGTATAGAGTGGACACCTATACGGTCGAAAGTCTTTGTACAATCTACACTTATAACAGAGCAATGGTTTCGGGTTGATAAATTACTAGCTAGAAAATGATCTAGATAAGTAGCGGCCACTATAGTGCCTGACCTGGGTTTAAATGCAGTTTGATTTTTACTTATTAATTTGTTTTGATTTAAAAAATATTGTATTCGTTTGGAAATTATTTTTTCCAGCAGTTTGCTTAAGCATGACAAGAGAGAGATAGAACGGTAATTTTTGTAGTCTTCTCTATTATTGATATTTTTTGGAATACATATTACATTCGATTTTTTCCAAGCGTGAGGGAACACGCCAGTTATAAGAATTAAGTTGGATAAATTAAGCAATCGATTTTTCAGAACTAGAGCTGCGTTTTTAATCATAGCATATGTTATTTTGTCCGGGCCGGGGCAATTCTCTCTATTATTTTGAAGATTCATTTCTAGTTCAAATAGTGAAATTTCTTCCTCAAGACTTCTGGCAGATTTTAATATTTTATTCGGCATGATACCAACTCAAGTGCACGATTTTTTGCGGTGAGGTATTCATATGAGAATTGTTCATCTGAAGAACCCGATGCAAAATAATTGGCAAGTATTTCAACAATTTCAAGCGTTTTTGTTGTGGTTCCATTAGAAGAGGGAGGTGAACGAATGTAATAAGAGGTGGGTTTGTCCGAGAAAGCTCTTACTGTTCTCCAAACTTTTTGTATTGAAATGTTTGGGCTGATATGATCCGAATATTGTTCAAAAGAATAAGATTTTGTTTCTTTTACTTTTTTACGAAAAAGTGCATTATATTTTTTTATAGTTGAGTAGGTTATTTGCAGTTAAGTTGCTTTTTAGAGCATGTCAGTGTTTAATTTTTTCGTTTCTGAGTACGTGCAGCTCTTTTGTCCACCAACAGGTATTTCGTCTCTTTTTGTATGGTTTAGATTGCGGGATACTTACATTGGCTGCTCTCCTAATAGCTTTCGTTATATCAGCTGTCTCTTTGTTGATATTATTAGTAACTGGACGTTGGTCTGCTTCTATTTCTAGTCTCTTAGAAAAAAGAGGCCAGTTCGCGTTTGCTGGTTTGAATCTTGGGTTGTGAATAGTACTCGCTATATTTTCCTTATAGTTGAGTATTATAGGATTATGATCACTACCGGACATATCGTTCACAGTGTCCCAATTCATCTTTCTCGATAAATTAGAGCTACATGCTGTGATGTCAATCGCAGTTAGGGTGTGGTGAGTGGATAAATGCGTATATTTGCCGTTGTTGAGAATACACAGATTATTTTGTAATATAAAATTTTCAAGCATTACTCCTCTGGAGTTGGTATTGTGAGAGCCCCCAAGTGGGTGCCACCCGTTTATATCGCCCAATATAATATTGTTCGTAAAATTAGTGTTGATAGCATTATTCAAATCATTGAGTGGAATTGATATATTTTGTGGTAGGTAAATATTTTGCATTTTAAATTCTAGACTAATTTTTGCTTGTATTGAAGCTGTTTGAAAATTGCTGTTGATGTTGTTTGGACTGTAGATATGTGGAATATTTTTACGGATAAGAAATGCAATACCTTGTTTATTTGTCGTGTGCATATTGTGAAGGTAAATATTATACCCTTTTGGGCACTTGATGGTTGGCATAGTAGCGTTGATATGCGTTTCGTGGAGTGCTATGATGTCAGGTTTGAGTTCCGCTATTAATATCTCCAGATTACTATGTAGTATAGTTGTCCCAATAGCCTATAATGTTCCATTGAAGAATTTTCATTACAATATATAAAAAGAAGATAAAGTGTGTTGTTATTCAATATCAGTACTTGTTACTTGGTTGAAATAGAAATTCGTTAGCGTCTGTATCCATACTGTTTCATGAACCATAATTATTTTCAGTAAAAGTGTTGTCGTTGGCGGTTAAGGTATATCTAAATTTATTTTCCGGCGTTACAGCTGATTCGGTATCTTGATTAAGATTCTGTGATGCTGGTATGTTTGTGGAGTCAGGAAGATTTACATTAATGCTAGGATTGGAGGAAATTTCTATATTTCGATTGCTGTTATAAGTGGTATTGGCATAATACTGTGGCGAAAATGCGAAGCGAATGACAGATGAAAGAGAGGAGCCGACAACTGGCACGTTCTAGAGCGTAAACGACGATTATCGTAAACGACGATTATCGTAAGCGAGAGGTTTATCGTAAAACGACGCGATTATTCCAGGGGTTTCGTTTTCAAGCAGCAAACAAGTATATAAGGACCACATACGACTGCAAGAGTCAGTCAGTCAGCAATCAGTCGTGAATCAGTTGTGAATTAAACTCGTGGAGATTACATTACAGTAAAGTAATAAAAACAGTACGTTGTGAAAGTTGTATACAAGTGATTGTAAATAGTAACGTAAATTGTAATTGAATTGTGAATTACCGAATAATTAAAAGGACATTAATTAAAGTCTTTATAAATAAAGAGACTGCAAATTAAGTTGGCGATTTTATTTAACAATCCAGAGGTCGTACCCAAAAGATTAAGGAAATCATCGAGGTTAATCAGCAAGATCGTAACAATACATTTTCGTTGATAAGGAATAGTCTGGTGTGTTTAATTGATTTGCTGTTTGTAGCTGTATCACTGTTCATAACACCTTTGGGATTTGCTATTGGAGATTTCGTTTTGCATATTTTCATCTATTTTGTTTGCTGTTGTTGTTTTGTTTATTTCTTCTATGGGTATATTCTACGATTCTATTGGGTTCTCTGGTAGTCTGGTGAAAAATTGTTGTATACGTAGGTTATAGCTTCTTTAATTGACGTTCTGTTTAAAGTTGAGTATTTAAGGATTTCTTGTTTTTTAAGTAGGCCGGAAATTTTTTATTTATTGATTTACGCTGAGAATTACAGTTAACTCACTTGATTTCAGTGCATTTTATTAGTTCTGAGAGTTGAGGTAAAGCGCATGTAGCGCAAGTGGGGGTATTCGTACATCTGTTTTTAGTATTACCGATGATGTGATATATTCTACACTGCATAGGTTTAGGTTTTGTGGCGAAAATGCGAAGCGAATGTCAGATGAAAGAGAGAAGCCGATAGCTCGCTTGTTCTAAGCGTAATTCGAGAACATTCGTAAAGAGAAAGATTCGATTATTCTCGGCGGTTGGCGGCGAACAACCGAGTGATATATAAGGGCGACACACAAGTGCAGAGAGTCAGTAAGTAATCAGTCGTAAAGTAAACGCGTTGGAGAATACATTCCAGTAAAGTAATAAAAACAGTACATTGTGAAAGTCGTATACAAGTGATTGTAAATAGTAAAGTGAATTGTAATTGAATTGTGAATTACTGAGTAATAAAAGGACTTTAAATAAATTCTTTATAAATAAAGAAACTGCAAATTAAGTTGGCGATTTTTATTTAACAATCCAGGTATCGTACCCGAAGGATTTGGGAAATCATCGAGGTTAATCAGCAAGATCGTAACACTATGCAAATATTTCCTATAGAATTGTGCTAGAGATGGAGAACAGGATCCTTTTTTTTCTTTTTGCTAAGGTTTGATTTGGATAGTTTCAAAACCTATTTTTAGATCCTTTGGAAGCTGGTATAAGTCAAATAATAGAATATGCAACCGAGTGTTTGCATTTCCATCTTTTGATATTTTTTTGATTTTAACAACTTCGATTACTTCTTTGAGTCCGGTCGTTATTTCTTTTTCTGAAAGATTTGTTAGCGCATGTTGGAGAGGTGTTTTATTTTATTACATTATCCGCGTTTTTATTGTTGTTGACGAGAACGAGAATATTGCCGTCGCGCGTAAATTTTGTTAATGTTCTATTGTTCTCACTAATAATACCGTTCAGTGCTTTTGTTAAAAAAAAATATTGTATGTGTTTAATGGTTTTTCGTTGTTTGTGCTCTTGATGATTACAAATTTTTGCGAATCAGTGTTTTTGATATTGTAGAGTTTTTCTGTAATAAGTTTAGGCTAGGAAAATTTTTTGTGTTGTTTAAATTTACGTCTTGTTTTGTTGAGTTTTTCTTATTTTTTGGTGGGGATCCATATCCAGAATCCCATAATATCCTCCACCGGGAGGTGGGCCTTCGGCCATACTTACGAAAGTTCACTAGAAGACACTTGTAAAGTCAACGTTTGGGGAAAATACGCATTTATAACACACGAGTATGTATCTTCCGCAAAGAGTTGTTTGCGACTAGATATTGGTAAGTTTTTATGTTTGCATAGAAATAATACGGACATATGCTAATATATAAACACATAATGTTTTTTTACATATGTTCATATGTACATATATTTATGGTCAATCATATATTTTATTTTTATTTCGTATGGAAATCTGTTTATTTACGAGGAAAACACATTACTGCACATAATTATGTACTGATATACGTAAGTAAATTTTTTTAAATTTTCAGTAGAACAGTTTAAAATTTTATTTTTTCATACATCTCCTATGAGAGTAGGTTTTGAGTTCATAATTCCAAATAGATTTTCTCCTCCTGAACTTGGTGAAGCCAATATTTCATTCTCGTAAAATATTGAGTTAGACTTAAATTTGTACGATGCGTGAGACGAGCAATCGGGCTTCTTAACGTTTTCCACCCTGATCCGTAATTGCATCTTCTCAATGTAGAATCATTGTCTGTTACAACAGGCAGACGAGTTAGCGCATGAACGGAATGTTTCGACCATCGTTAGGCATAAACGAAGCGGCAGCAGCCATCGCAGGCAAACGAATAATCAGCCCATTCTTGAGCGCGTGAACAGAATGTTTGGGTTATCCTCAGGTATAAAAAGAGCGACAGCAGCTATCATTGGATTCATGTACTTTCGGTGACAAGATCCGTTTAAAAATTTTTGTTTTAACTAGGAATAATTTAAATATACTTCGATTTAATTTTTTCCGTAACAGTGACTCAGCTTATTTCACTATATTTTATGAGTTGTCAGTATTAACTGCTAGAGATAAGTTTAAAAGAGACTAAGCAAATGTACATTTTTTACAAAATAAATGAAAACTGAAACCATTATTAATTATTTATTACCATATAGATCATGATTGACTTTTATATTCGAACATTTTGTGGCGAAAATGCGAAGTGAATGTCAGATGAAAAAGAGAAGTCGATAAGAGGCATTCTCTAGAGCGTTAATTAAGAATATTTATTATCGAGAACAATTCGATCATTCCAGGCGTTAGTAACGAAAAATGGATTTGGTATATAAGGAAACACAGTTACTGGCCAATTAGTGGTAAAGTAAACTTGTTGGTGATAACTCTAGTGTGAAGTAAAAATAATACATTGTGAAAGTTTGTTAAATATTGTTAAATAAAAGTCACCAACTATGTGCGCAGTTTCTTGTTTTATAAATAATTTATTAAATGTCCTTTTATTATTCAATAATTCACAATTCCATTCACAATTCAGTTCACTATTTACAATCACTTGCATACAACTTTCACAATGTACTATTTCTTATTACTTAACTGTAGTGTAATCACCAACGCGTTTACTTTACGACTGAATAGCCTTGCAGCTGTGTGTCGGCCTTATATACCTGTCGGTTGTTCGCAAGGAAATGCTGGAATGATCATAAAACATGCCAGTTATTGGCTTCTCTCTTTCATCTGACATTAGCTTCGCATTTTCGCCACAATATGTTTAAATTTGACCAAACAGCTGTTTTTTATTGACGTCATACATACAAATCTCATTAACAAAATATTATTTTTGTTTATAAAATATTTTAATATTGTTGTTTGTAACGTTTTGGAAAAAAAAAATTACTGCATTTCAGGTGTTGGCTAACATATCATAATACCTGCGAGATACAGTAAACTGTGTCTAATCACCAATAAATACTTTTGTCCTACTAGTATCCAAAAAAGTGTCAAGTTTAAGATCAGTGTTTAGCAGGTCACATAATAACACTGTAAACAATTTGTTCGTTTACATATTCGTTTTTATATAAATGTTGTTCAAAATTTAAAACAAAATAAAGTATTTGCAGTAAGAAAATTATTCAACGAGATCAAAACTTTTTTTGCAACAAAATTTTAACAACAACTTTGAAATTGATATATAATTTTACTGTAAAAATTAGTTTTACATTTTATGTTTCAATTAATTTTATATTAAATTGCGACATTATCAATTGTTCCAGAGTTCTAAACATATGTAAATATTTTTAGAAAAAAATGTCTATTTGTGATGAGAATGTGGTTATATATGTATATTATCTCTGGGAAATATATACGTGTTTTAATTTAGGAAAAGGAAATTTACGTGGAGACGCTTTGTAAAATTAATAAAACGGGAAAATGGTAACAGAGGCTGTCAAAGTTTTCATCAGATATTTATTTTCTGGAACTTGGCTATAAAGTCGTGTTGTGTGATGCCAAGTTTTTATTTATTTATTTGACTGTTTCTGGACATATTTTCATCTCACTGGCAGAGCTAGTTATGTCAGTTCAATATAAAAGATTCCTTAAAGTTTTGGAGAAGTGGCCAACAGACAAAGCAAAGGTTGGAAGGTAAGTATTTAAGCAATTTTCTGGCATACATTTTCATATATGTATATTACGTTCGTAGCAACACGTTATCTAATGTACTCGTGAAATGCGGATCAGTTGCTTAAGATATTTTTCATTATTTCAAGCATCGTAGAGGTTGTAAAGCTATACAATGATTTCAAGTACCATTGTATGTGAGAAGTATAGCACACTCGAATTTTAGTTGAAGTATGGATTTATTTACGTCGTGGCTGATTTCTTTTATATATCACCCATATTTCATGGCAAACGTTAGTGTAAAATCTTTATTTTTCTCATTGCCACTTGGGCCTATCAAAAGTTAAAGTTTTTATATTGTGTCAAGTTTTAAGTCCTTCGAAACCTCTATGTAACGATGAACTCTAAATACGCTTATCAAAGAATTCCTGAACACTACATTCTCTGCCGTCCTTCCTCTGAGTGAGTTAGATTTATTAATAATTAATTTAAGTAAAAAATCAAATAACACGCAATGCATTGTGTTGAATCAAATGAATTGAAGATTAAAAATTCGAGTTGTAAATCGAATGTAATTACATATGGATGCGAATAGTTGCTTTCCGTGGGTTGTTTGTATGGACATAAAAACATTTTTAATGGGAAATCCTTAGAATTGTATCACACTTTGAAGGAGTGTGGGGCGCAAACAGAGGGGACGGGGAAACTAATTAGTCTCAAGCGAAGGTCTTGAAAGTCGAGAAAAATTTCACTGTTTTGGTACGTTTTGCCCTAAATACACGATTATTTATGAAAATAAGTGCACAAAATTATAATTAATATATTTCTTTCAATGATTAAAACATAAAAAAGAACAAATTAAAAAATTGGTAAAAATTAAAAAATTACACCAGCAACAATTTTTTTTAGTACTTGAAAGTATAAATATAACCCAGCGGTCATTTACATTAAAAAAAAATAACCCTGAACCGAACCAACACCGGTTTCGCCTTGCACAGTATTTGTAAGTGAAACTTTTGTGAATTGGAGGCCTGTGACCGCGCTTAAATAAAAAAAAATCCTTAAGGGACCAAAGCCGACTATATACTGTATCCACAGGGAGCATTGAAATAATGAATATATCACCATTCATTTTGTTTTAGTGGGTATGTAGCTTCTCTTTTGCTCTCCTTTTCTTCGTAATTTGACAGTTGATATTCGATGAATGTACAAATTTTAATATTAAGTGTCGCTTTAAAGTATAAAATTTTAAGAAAATAATCGAATAAATCACACTGCAACACATAAACAAAAAGTGAACTAAAGTTTAATTCATTGCCTATAAATTATTTAATTCGGCCCACGCATTTAGATACAATAAACACTGAAAGTGAGATACAATTCTAAAGTCAACCTTTTTTAATTATAAGAAAGGCGAAATAGTTGCAGATCTCTGAAACATTACATAAAGGATTCTTAAATTCCCAAATCTGAAGCGGACTGGAAGGCCTACACTTCCAAAGATTTAGATTAAACATAAGAATATCATTAAGCCGATTCTGTAAGAGACGTCGAAGTAAGTAGCGTCCTTTTTTGTTGTTTTGGAACGTAAAAAAATGAATTGTTAAGAATATTCTTAAAATAAAGGTACTTATCGGTTAGAATCTGGATCACATAATTTTCTTTTTAAGACGGATATGATGATTTTTAAGTCCGTAATTTTAAAAATGTTTGCTTAAGTAATTTAAACAAAATATAAATTAACTAGTAATAAAAATAATTTAACTGTAAAAATAGCCCTATCGAGGTTGTTAGTCTTGTTTTTTTACGTAAAGCTAAGCCAATTAATCAGTGTCGGGTATTCTAGATGCATTCTTCTCAACAGCGTGTTTCTCAACTGTCACTCTGAGCTGCCATATATAGTACCATTTTCACCATATATGTTATAAAAGTTTACGAGGTGGGTTTATAACAAACTTCAATGCCACAACGGGACTGCAAAAAAAAAAAAGAAATTGCTTTGGGGTTGTAACGTAAAAACGCTGTGTAAGTTGGAGTGGTAATGTGTTTGCATTTCATTTTTGTATAAAATTTGATGTGTTTTAAAAAAAGTCGAGAAACCAAGAACTTAATTTTGGTGGAAACAAACCACAAAGTATAAATATTACCGATAAGTGAAAGGCAACAAACAAATTCTTACTAAATGTTTTTACCACATCCGATTTTAAGTATTTGTCATGTTGCTCTGAGCCATTATTTTTATCCGTATATCCGATTCGCTGCAAACAGATAAATTTGAATTGTCTCTAAATTGCTATAGATTACACTTAATCAAATCTCCTTATAAAAACCCATTAGCCGTTCGGAGGAAGCTCAGCAGAAACTGTAGGTCACTCCATTTGTTGCAAAAAACATTAAAGACACCCACCACATATTGGAGGAGGAGCTGGCCCAAAAATTGATACAGCAGTTATTAAGCGTCAATAATATATAATAGTTTAAAGAGCATATAGTACATTTGGAAACGTGTTTATGCTACAAAACCGGCTTCAATTCATTAATTTTTATAAAAAAAAATTTATTATTATTTTATTTCTTTTATAACTTCTTTTTTCTATAGAGACTTGGGGGAGCAGATACGAAAACAAGTAAATGATTTCACAAATCCAGCTGGTCTCAGTACTGAAGTTAATGACAAATTAAGTGCGCAAATTGATTCTTTAGAAAGATTATCTAGTAACATTTACGCCAAAAAATATCAGCGAAGGTATACATCAACAGCGACGGGATTGACAGCGGAACAGTGCAGCCAAGTTTTATCTTCTGAATTTCTAAAGTACCTTAATGACGAAAAATCAAGCGAAAAGGGGGAAAGCCACTGAAATTCACAAATTCGATTATTCACAAAATTTTTATATACATATATATATGTATATATTTTTTTTTATTTGAAGGAGGAGAATTCCTTGTAATTATGTTAAAACGAATTAATTGGTCAATAATTCATATGCGGTCTAACTACTGTACGCTTGCCAATAGCTCGAATGTGAATGTAGTTAGACATGTGCCTGTACTTTGTGAACAGGCAATTAACTACCTTAATCCAGGACCTCAGAAAGTGTTTATTGACATGACTTTCGGCGCTGGTGGTCACACTAAACAGTTATTAAATACACACCACAATATCAAAGTGTTTGCACTTGATCGTGATCCGATCTCATATGAACTTGCCTGTTTCACAAGTAAAAAATATCCAAATAGGCTGATACCCCTACTGGGGAAATTCTCCGAGCTACCAATACTTTTAAAAGAGCATAATGTCAAAAAGCACTCAATAGATGGAATTCTTTTGGATTTCGGTTGCTCATCTATGCAATTTGACGAAGCTGAGCGCGGTTTTTCTATTTCCAAAAATGGACCTTTGGATATGCGCATGAATCGAGCATCCAATAGTGAAGAAGTCACAGCGGCAGACGTTCTGGCAAGGGTGGAAGAAGATGACCTGGTGAAAATCTTTCGTGTCTACGGTGAAGAAAAAGGAGCGAAAAAAATTGCACGTGCAATCGTAGAGGCACGTTCGACATTTCATAAGATTGAAACTACAAAGCAGCTAGCTGATTTGGTAGCTCTATGTCTTCACGACACATATCGCTTGGACAAAATTCAGCGACCCACACATATAGCGACGAAAACTTTTCAGGCTTTGCGCATATTTGTTAATAATGAGTTAAATGAGATCAATTATGGAATGATTTTAGCCCAAGAATATTTACGGTACGAGGGCCGGCTGGTCGCAATTACATTTCATTCTTTGGAGGACACTATAGTGAAACGACATATAAATGGCAATGTAATTGAGGGGTTAGCCAATCCAGTTCCTTTGAAGTATTGTGGACATGATGTGACTCATGACAAGGAACTGATTGATACATTTGTAGGTTCAAGTTGGAAACAGCTACACAAACATGTTATCTTACCCAGCGAAGAAGAGGTTGCTAGAAACAGCAGAAGTCGATCTGCTAAACTTCGGGCCGCAATTAAAATAAAGCACCACCTTTAGTGTAAACAATTTTTTTGTTGCATGTATTCATTAAAATAATACAAACAAAAAAATTATATTAATTTAAATTAAAAAAAAAAATTCAGATTCAAGGCGAATTAACCAAGGTTAAATGGCAGCGAGCGAATTCAAATTTTTCTTTCATTGTACGCAAAAATTGCCAAATATTTAAAAAAAAATTTCGGCTTGAATTTCATTTGGTTTTCTATTTGTAAACGGGAAAATATACAAAATTGTAATAATGCGATTGTGGTTTACTCGATAAAACAGTGGATAAGAGGTTATGGATTTTTAAAGGCCAATAAATTTCACCATGGAATATTAAATAATTTTGGCAACCGCTATGTAAAAGTAAGAACAAAATACACGGTAATTATTGGTTTTGTTCTCCTGCTTTCACCTTTGTAAATTCGCATCGACCAGACTCGAAATAATCTTTCTGAACATATTTACATAGGCAAATATCTATAGTTTAGCCTGAAACTTTCCCAGCGCAAAGGTTCAACCTAAGGCACGTGCCATTTTCTTTGCTCTCAAGTACCACTAGTGAGCAGTTTTAAGGTCTTCGTTTTGAGCTTGGATCAGACCTAGAGTTATTCTTGCCCCTTATCCACATCCTTGGTAAGAAAATTGTGATGTGTGTGGGGGGAATATCTTCTCCAGTTCTAGTTGTCAGTTCAGTACCTGACAAACCTTCGCATTTCGGCATTGCTTTAGTCAGCCACTCTAAAGGGCTTTTGTCTTTAGTGCGGCGCTTTAAAAAATTATCCTGAAAAAAAAAACGCGGCTCCAAAAAAAAAAAAAAGAACACGGGCTCTATAATAAAGTTTATCAGCAACTTTAATCAAGACAATCCAAATAAAAGTCTAAATGTAAATGACCGCTTGGCTATATGTATACTTTCAAGTACTAAAAAAATATTATTTTTGTTGGTGTAATTTTTGAAATGTTTACCAATATTTTAATATGATCTTCTGAAAGAAATATATTAGTTTTAATTTTGAGTACTTATTTTCATAAATAATCGTCTATTTAGGGCAAAATGTACCAAAAAAATTAAATGTTTTCTCGATTTTCAAGACCTTCCCCAGAGCTTTTTAGAAACCCCAGTGGGGGTAGAGTTGGATTATTCAAAAGTTTAATTCATTGGCTTTCGAATGAGACTAATTAGAGGGGCCCCGCCCCTTCCGTTTGTTCCTCACGCCCCTTCAGGGCTTCTTTCAATCTTTGACAACTTCGCAATAATGGACATTGCGTCTTCGATGCTGGTTAGTTGTTATGGCAAAAGGAACTGGGCGGTATTGCTATTCTGGCCGCTTTTAATGCTTTAGCATAACTGTGACCGCGTCCTGGATGACTTTTTTATTGCTGAGGACCTACTGACTTTGTAACATGTATGTCAGAGATTGGTCCCTTTGTTTTTGATTTCTTTGACGGTTGTGCGTCCTTCGCGTAGTCTATTTTTTCAACAGGGTGGTGTTGAAACGTGAAATTTTTTTATGCTTGATGTAATGAGTTTTTAAGGCTGAATTAAAATGTACATTACTAATAAAACACATTATGCGTCAGATTAGTAATATTTGGTTTTTTGTGGGTCAAATTTCTCATATCAACAGGTTCTGATGTTTTATTGATGTTTTATTTAAATAAAACATAAATCAGTATGCGCTGAAACAACAAAGACCTTTTTAGTAAAAAGTCTGTAAATTATTTTTAAATTAGTTTCGTAAAGTTTTATTTTCCGCCCTTTCGTAAGGTTCATAAGGTCTGAATTTTGAAACTTTCTGTTTATCTTACTTGTGTTGTTTAGATGAAGTGCATATATTCTTTATTTTCGCTTCTCGAGCCTCTTTAAATAATTGACCTGTAGGGAACTAATCATTTACGAAGTTTTGGTGCCAGGTTATAAGTAATCCTGTTTATATTTCTAAATTAGTGTGAATTCTTTTTTTTTCTGCCCCAACATTACTTTTGATTTGTCTTTTTTCAATGCTGTTATATCTTTGTTTTTATTTACGCGGTTTTCTCAGGCACGCATTCGCGTAAACCAAGGTATAGATGTTTACAGTAGAGCAAAAAGTAAATTAATTATTTAGTAAACCGCAACAAGACAAAGACAAAAAAATCGTGGAAGTTTACTTCTTTTAGTTATTCTTGTAATAATAAATGAAAATATTAACTTAAATATAATTTAATTCGCTTCTGCTCCACTTTGGGTAACTATTTAGGCTTTAACAATTTGTTTCACTATTCACTGTTTAAGTAACAACTCGTTTCACCATTTACAATCACTTAGTAAACTACTCTCACTTTCTACTATTTTCACTTCAGTCGTCTTGTCACCAACGATCACGCTTTAAAGCGTGAGAATCCAACGGTGAGAATTCGATACACTTCGTCTTTTAGCCGTTTGATTACCTTGTAGGGACCTTCCCAATTGCATTGAAGTTTTAGGGACAACCATTTTTTCTTGTATAACAATAATAAATCTTTGGAAACCTTCGGGATTTATCTTGAAGGTGTTTTAGCCTTAGTTTATGCATTGCAGATCGATATCCCATCAGGAACAGAGGTGTGTGGATAACCCAATCATCTTGATATTTGTCGACGACCTTCCTCAGGTGCTCTTCCTGGGTTCGATTGAATCGTCCTCCTCTAGCCATTTATTAAATTATGGTTTCGCGATGAGATTGTGCTGTTATTTTCTCCTTATTTCGCCGTCTGTCTATCTCCAGTCCGTGCATTAAAAGTTCCAAATCCAATCTTGTTAACATTTCCGTAGGGTACTTGCCTCGTATTTTTCTGCTGGTGTATTTGTCAGTAACTGAAAATCGATTGTCTTCTTTACCTTCCGCTTTTGAGCAATCTTAACATTCTTTGGGTCAATGAGACATGGGTCAGCATTCTCGTAGGTATTCTCTTTGCGGTGCTCAATACTGAAATAATAGCTTGGCAGTCTCCATCCATCGAGATTCTTGAACTATAGTAGCCACTTGAGCCCTGCACGCTCCGTTCTAGTTTGGAAGTGTTGCTCATATAGATACTTGCGGAAATATTTGATGAAATCCACCAAGGTAGCAGCTCCCTCAAAGTTACGCAGCAGTTCTGGTTTCCCACTACACCGGCTATAGTAGTCAACTATCTTCTCCTGTCCATTAACCCGTTGTGAAAGTACACCTCCTATGGCATAGCCACTAGCATTTGTATCCAGAATAAATATTCCACCTGGAAATTCGGAACAAATCGGCGATAGTAAGGCATAGCCCAGTTTGAGACCAGCGCCAGGTATACTCTGAAAAACTTCATCCATTTGTTCAAGTGTTCCTCAAATCTTTTAGCCAGCACGATGATGATGCTCAAAGACCAAAGAAGTCTTCCAATGTAGTTTTATGAGCACATTGTCCAGGGCAAAGAATAACTGTCTTTCTTTGTCGCAACTCGCCATCTTCACAAGCACTTTCGGTGAGCTCCTTGAATTTGCCGATGGTTCGATAATACCGCTTTCGTTCATTTCATTTACTCCATTATCAATACAATGTATCCAAACGTTGGTCCTGCCTGGTTTGTTGCCATCCTTATCGAATATATTGGAGTTTTTGAGAGTAAGTTCATTGGTCTTATGCTTGTATTTGTCCTCCAACCCTTGCGTCCAAGCATTCACGTTTTCCTCAATGCGCTTGTCAATGGAACTGTTTTAAGATACATCTCTATAATTAATGATGGCGCCTACCTGTTGATATTTCCCCAATACAGTTCCTCTTCGAAGTCCCTTGGTAATTTAAATTCATTTGGTACTCGAACTGGGATGAGTCCATCCTTTCACGTCATAGCAGGGTAAGTACATCAATCTCTGCCAAAACACCTGTTTCTGTCTTTGGAGGGATCAGTTCCGCTGCCTTTTAGAACCACTATCTAGCTACTGTTTGAGGCATTTTCACCAATACTAAGTGCCACTTCCATGTTCTTGCACTCAATCCATGTCGATCTTTATGGCTTGGTCAAGAACGTTATTTCTCCTATAATCTACAGTTAGTATTCACTAGCTCGTTTTAATTCAACGACTGTTTACTTGTATAGTAGGATTCACTTTACCGCTTCGCTTACTTTCTCGTGAACTGTTGTTTCTGTTGGAGCTCGTTTTACAATCTCTCGCGAAGTAGCCTAGTTTTCCACGATCAAAATAATTGCCAGCTTTATTCTTCATGTTGATACTAGAACTATTATTCCCTTGGATCGACTTTACGAGTTTTCAATATTTCGTTCATCACATCTAGTGTTTCTACTTCCACTCTACTTTGTAGGCTGGACTGCTTATTAGTGCCGCAAATCCTGAATCTTTATCACTTTTGATTTCTGTTCGAGATTTATTCAGCTATCTCACTTATGCCACAATTGTAAGGATTTTCGTAATTAACCTAGTTGATTTCCCAAATCATTCGTTCAATCACTGGATTGCTAAGTAAAAGTTAAAGATTTGTTCTTTCGGCTGTCAGGAGTTTACTCAACGTTTATTTACTCCTCAATAATTTATAATTTTCTTTATAAACACACAGATATTTTCACTTCAATTTGCTCCAGTGTCGTAGCTACTGAGTTTTCAACTCGATTGCCTGCAAAAGCTGGTGCCGCTGCTTTTATATCTGACGATGGCCCAAACATTTCGTTTACGCTCTATAACATGATTTTAATTCGATTGCCTACGATGGCTGCTGCCGCTCCCTTTATCTGTCCTTCATGTTTGGTATTTTCACGAAGTGAGACAAACGTACCCTTTCTGATCTATGCTTATTCACAATTTATATATATACATATATATATATATATGCCGCTTTGTAACCGCTGAAGCGATTTTCGGCCTAGCTCCTCCTCCAATTTGTGGTTTTTCGTCTTTATGCTTTTACCAACAAATGGAGGGACCTACAGTTTATTCTAAGCCGCCTCCGAACGGCTGATGGATTTTTATGAGGAGCTTTTATTTCAAATGCAATCCTGTAAAGGGAAAAGCAACCCTATGCCTGTGTGTTTGTTATTGTTTCACTTGAATATGTCACAATTTTGCAACGGGGGTGCTCTCGATCTCTAGCACAATTCCATAGGAAATATTTGCATAGTATGCATTTCCTAGACAAAGAGAATACCCCTAATATGATTCTTGCTAGTTTGGTTGTTCGTATATACATATGTATGCATACACGAACGTGAATAAAGAATTGTAAGTGAACCATCAACATTCAAATATGGAAAATTCTCCCGTGCTGAAATCGTTTACTAGAAGTGAAAAATAGAAAAAAGTTTAACAAACATGCAACGCTAGCACATTGCAGACGCCCTTCAACACACACAGCACGGGGTACATCAACAGATAACTGTGCTCAATAGGAAACACTTATGCAAATACCAGTAGCCAGCATCGAAGCAACTTCAGATGATATCACTTCAACAGATACAACCGAAGCAGTACCAAAAACGCGCCCAGAGTTGACAGAAATGTAGCCGAACTTGAAAAACTATTACGTATCCTCAAATTAAAACAGGATATTGACGAATCGGAGGAATGCGCCGCATCCGTAAACAACTTCACACTTATGTAAGTTCAATGATGTCGAGAGCGCCATCCCAACATTTCGTGAGCACGAAGCAGATATAGAATGAAACAACGGCGTAAAGTCCGTTATACCAAACTTTAACAACGCAGCAGGCATCTAATCATTGAAATCGGCCACGATGAATGAGTTGACAGGAAGAAGACACAACTTGAAAAAACGATTACGTATCCTCAAATTGAAACGGAAAATTAACAAATTGGAGGAATATGCCGCTCCCGTAAGCAATTTCACACTTATGAAGTATGTTCAGTTCATATCGAGAGGTATCCCAAAATTTACTGAGGCCGATGGCACCGAAGCCGGTATATATAATCAGTGTAACCGATTTAATAGAATACATTGTCGATATGATATAAGGTCACACTAACAGAATTATCATCTTCAGCAGCGTAACAACTATAAAGTGCTGAAATCTGTTTTTCCGAGGTACGAAAAACAACTTCAGAAGCAAATAGGCCGAAATATTAAAAATTTATACACGTTACAAGGGCGAAGAATAGAAACTTTAGTAAATTTCCGTGGAAAATCACTAAAAGCTTTAAAGAATCTGGGAAATACCTAATTAAACCGATAAGAAATGTAACAGTTTTAATTCAATTTATAGTAGAGAATATTGAAATTAATTTTGAGTTATTATTTGAAAGGGATTTATTGGAAAAATTTAATATTACATTAAGTATAGGAAAAGTGGTTTAGAAAACAGAAACAAAATATAAATCCTGCTTAAATCTTACAAAGAGGAAGGTTGATTTTCAAATGCACAGGTAAATAAAATAACTGAAGAAATACTAAATATAGTTATACTTATACTTAGGATTTACAAGTTTTTTGAAACTTAGATAGTGAAGCTAAAATCATACTCACTTCAAATACACCAACCTTCTGCTCATCAACATGCTTATTTTTCGCTGAAAAAAATTAAGTTAACCGCTGTCACTGATCAAGAAGAGCGAATTTAACTAGACCAAATGGTTAATTTTATTTCTAAAAATAGTTTGAATTACACTTTGCCTACAAAATATAACAACTTAATTGAAATTTAAACACTTACCGCAGTATATTCTCCCATTTAGCTGATCAGTGACTGATGAAAGGAGTACAATGCATGAATATATGCAAACAGTTAGACAAATTGCACTTACCGTACATTAATCAGCCGGGAAAACGGAAATGTCATACTGTTGTTCACAAACAACAAATTAGGAGAAACGGTAACATAATTGTCCATAAATAAGAAGTTAAAGAAATTCCCAAAGAGTACGTAAATGAATTTGCGGACAAAGAGAAAACATAAGTAAATAACCAAATTGTACCTATATATAAAAGAAGAGTGTGTATATAAATTAAGTACTTCGATCAGCAACATCCCCGCCCCCGTGAATCAACCGGATTCATCTCCATATTCAATGTTCAACACTGCTTCGTGCTTCGAAACCGCACGTCTTTTAATACCGCCAGAATTTCATATGCCTGCACGCCGCACCTCACCATCAGCTGCAGGGAAGACACGCTCAACGAGAAATGTTGGTGTGGCATATGAACACCAGATCATCTTCTCTCAGTGGCTTCGTTGGTAGACACCACTTCACACGACGAGTTCCCTTTCTTCCCCAAAAATGGTCTCTCAATTGACGGGCGATACGCCACTGCTGACGCAGAACACAAGATCTTCCTAGTTCGTCAACAGAAATTGGTGTACGCGCAGTATTCGTTTCTCACAGGAGAAAGTCGTTGGGCGTGAGCGGCTGCTCCCGATCTATACTGATTGACAAATGGATCAGTGGTCAAGAATTCACATTCTCCGCTTCAATAAAAAAATGTTTAGCGCATGCTTTCTGGTGCAACTTCTTTCAGGGTATGACGTAACACCCGCTTGACGCATTGGACCATTCTCTCCCAAGCACCGCCTTCCGACTAATTGAACGAGTTTGCTTCGCGATCAGTACTAAAAAAAATCTTATTGTTATCCGATCTGATACATATGGGCACACCACGTCGGTTTACTAAATCCCCCTGCGGGTTAGGGTTTCAAGAATTTACCCGCGGAAAGGCATGCCTGTCATAAGAGCCGACTAAAATCCATAGTTCCCGCGACAGTCGGGTCTTTATACCGGAACGACCCGGATTTTTATCCGGTCAAGGACTGTCACTCCCGCAATGTTCCCCGAAGCCCCAATTAGAGAATTTTCTGCGGTTACAACAACAACAACAACAACAACTAAATTGCGTAAGGCGATAATGCATGAATCGGTACTTAAATTGTGAGAACATGTGAAAAGCTCCACCCATATGACTGAGCATGTCTGCGTCGTATAGTTATGGCTTCTGGGCCGCAGTAGTCCAGCCCCGTGCAGCTGAAGTGGAGTGAACATTTTCACCCGTTCCCGAGAACTCGATCGTGAAGCTTATACCGTTCTCAGTTTGTGTATTTTTACAATCAGCTCCTGGAGGTGAGTTACATCTAGCGCACCCGACACCTCGATGAGTTGGTATCAAAATTGTCCATTAGCAAACGCATTAAATTGGAAAATTTTGAAGCGCTTGTACAGTCATATGCTACGGTAAAACGTTTCAGTGATTGGTTAACTATGTTAGCTAACGTTATGTAACCATCTGCGTGGAAAACCGACCAATGGAGTCAAAGCCCCGTATTTTTATACATATAGTATACTTCTTCAGACTTCTTTCATAAAGTTTGAGCAAGAACGATCAATTCCAGGTTGCTAATTGGCCTTGACTGTTTCCATTTGGGTTTGTCGTTCAGCTACCTTGAAAAAAAGAAAAGGTGTTCTTTCATTGCCAATACGGAATTGGGATAGGTTGTGCTTGGTCCAATGTCCACAATATTACCACCGGTGGCATCGTGTTTCTATATGGTCAGCAAATCCGATCAGTCGCTGCATAATATGGTGGCTGGCTGGTTCTTTTGAAACCACTTGCCGCGTCGATGGGCGATTTCAAAAAGGTCTGATATGGTGACGGGACGATGTTAAATTACCTGACAGCTACAACATTTCGCTAAACTGGTTGGCCAGCTTGGAACGGAGGATGAGTCGTAATGCAGATTTCACCGTTGGGTATAAAAAAAAATTGATTCATATGTTGCCAATAACTACTACTACCATGTTGCGAAGAAGTATACCAACGACGTGGTGTTTGCCTCATTTTGCTTTTGCTTATCCCAACAAATCGGGTAAGTTACGCTTGATATCCATTCCGTCGCTAAGGTAAACGGAATCTCCCTCAATTCACAGGTGTTGAAGTGCCCACATGATTATCGATCCTTGCCATCCATTTTGTTTCATTTTTAAAAGGGCACCGTTGCCGTGTGTGGAAATATAAAATAAATGTTCCACCAAGTCACCATAACGCTTCGTTTTGTCGTGGTGGTGATCATACCAAAATATCAAAATAAAGAAGAAATCTCCACCCGTGCTGGGAAAGGGATATTGGACCATCACTATGTCGACGACTACGTAGAAAATTTCAGTTCAGAAGAAGAAGCGATCGCAGTGTCGAAGCAGATGCGAGTCATTCACATGAACGCCGGGTTTGAGTTCCGCCTTTTCACTTCTAATTCATCAAATGGCTGAGGAATCTTTTAAATATACATAATTCACTTGTAATTCCAAGTGGCCAATACGAATTTCTCATTCATAGATAAAACGAAATTGTAGTTTAAATGGGCGACAGTTTACTTTAGAGAGTATTACGAGTTTTTTTTCCAAATAATTACAATGAATTTGCTAAGTATCATCGGCCGAACAAGAAGAATCCGTAAGAAAATCCGGGACCCACCTATTCGAAAAAATCGTATTTTTCGTTCGACTGTTCTGAGAATTGGTACGTATGTAGCCTTACGCTTAGCTCAACACGAGCTCTATATTTTATTCTAGAATGTGGACCTGCGACCTGCGATCTATTCTAAATTTTTTTATTATTATGATGTTAATAAGATGCGGCTGCAGGTTTTTTTGAGTTTTACGAGGTTGTTGCATTTATAACTGTTAAAGGCTATCCTTATATGTGGATATGTTGTGGAATATATTCGATCAGAGTAGTGGCGCTCGCCTTACTTCGGGGTATTCAAAATCAAACTTCCCTGGATTGGGTAAAAAATAACTCAGCCGCTGTAATATTTAAACTCCAAATTTTGATTGCACATTGGGCACATTTATTGATCTACTTGAGTAATAGCTTATCGAAAATATATATTTTGAAAATATTCGTATTAAATATAAAATGGATCGCCAAAAAAAGTTAAAAATGCCCACTCTTTAAACGATAACTGGTCTCAAGAGAAACTTGGGGTTATGAACAACAAATTCTGGACCTCCCTAAAGCCCGTGAAAATTATTTTTATACCTTTCATGTACATCAAATGATATATTAACTTTGGTCCGAATTATGTAAGTATCAGACGGAGAAGAGATAGATCCACCATGTCCATGTTAGCCATGTCCGTCTGAATTATTTTGTGGTTGTATTTTTGTAAAGTATTGATAATTTTTCAGAATAAGCCGGATCGGTCCACAGCTCCCATGCAACTGATTTCTTCAGAGTTGTGATTTTGTATCATAAATACTTTAATAAAACATTTAAGAACATGAAATTCGGTATTCTACAAAAATATAATTAGCTAATAATTGTTACTGAAAATTAGCGAAATGGGACTACTATTTAGATAGCTCCCATGCAACCGATTTGTTCAGATATGAGATTTTGGGTCATAAAATATCTCCATACAAGTGATTCTAAGGTTCTGGGCCGAAAATCTGCAAAAAAAACATCTAATAGCGTGAAATTTAGTATTTTGCCCATGTAAATAAATATTGACTTTAAATATTGACCTGTTGATACTGCAAAATTTTCCGAATACCCTACGAACCTATTATTCTTCCCAGCTGACCCAACTCCACTTCAAAGAAAGGATCGTCCAGGCTTTTGAAGAACTACGACCTGTCATCTACTACAAATTGAATAATGCTGCAATTCGCTAGTTATTAAGAATTCAAAACGTATTGTTATACTTTAATATTGTTAAAAAAATATATATTATGACGGAAACCCCAAGTACAAAGGACAGATAAAAGGAGCGACAACAGCTACCACAGGCATGTGTACGTGTTCTCAGCATGTTCGAGACAACTTGAACAGAATTTTTGGGTCATCGTCAATTATAAAAGCAACGGCAGCAGCTATCGCAGGCAGACGAGTAGAAAACGCAGCGGCGTTAACATTTGAGTAGGCTGTGTGTTTTAAAAACGGATGCACTGTGTGCAGCGGAAAATAATTGTGTGTTATAAAGAATTGTAAAATAAACCATTGTGTATAGTGAAGAATTCAAATTATGTTATTGCGGACTAAATGAATGTTGAGCAAATTAGTAAAAATTAAGAGGCCGAACGAACAAAACCTTGGTCTTTTATTTAGCAATCTAGTGATTGAGTTTGAAGGATTCGAGGGTAATTAAGAAAATCGTTACAATATGTAAATGTACTCTCACCGTGATGATCATGGATCTCGTTATCAAATTTCTATAAAAAAAAACGCTTTACAATGGGCTGGCGATACCTGGTGCTAGCGAAGTCCGAAATTTTCCGTGGATAAAAAATACTTTATGATTTATACTTATTTTAAATTGTGTAGCTTTATATCTTTCTGAAAAAATCGATCAATTTCTTTGTATAAATTTATAAAGTTTGCGAGGACGACACTATTTAATAAGCCTGCAAATTTAATTTTGCAAACCAAACATTTGACGATTTGCATTTTGTGCAAACCAAACATCGACGATAATATCGTCCACTATCAACCATCGATAGTTCGAACTCGAACTCTTGCCTTCCGAATGGCAAAACGCACTGCTAACCACTCGTCTATTGTGGCCATTATTCGGTAGCTTTAATATTTAAAATATTCGTTGAATTCATTCAATTAAATTTTATAAAGTTATATTTGCTTGTTTCTTTTGTTCGAAATTAATACGAGAAAGTATAAATCATATTTTCATTTAAAGCAATTTTTTTTTTTGTTGACGAGAATTGAAAAATATTTTTTGAAAATTTTTTTTTGAGATTATGCTAGAATTACGCGTGTTCGAGTCTTATGTGTAATAGACATTCTATTTATACTTTTTGCCATGCATTATCTTCAAAACCATTAGGAGATAATAACACACTTACCCATAATCACTCATGAAAGCTTTTATGTCTTTTTTTGAAAATTCATTATGACATCTTCAAGATTTTGATACGTTGAGGGCATCTATGCATACACACTTAAATTTTTCCATATAGCAATGCACAATGTTTTTGCTTTTTGATTACAAAAATTAAATTATACATAAACGCGTTTAAGGAAACGGAAGGATAAGGAAATTCTCGCTTTCATTTAAAACCGTTTCCATTTGTGTAAGTATTCATACTTCTTAAAGTGCAATATTAAAAATGCACATACGAAATCAGCGTTGAACATTAGATACTCACCTCTTGTGAACATTTAGCTATAAGTGCTAAGTGCCTTTAGCTATAAGTGGTGTTGAGAAATCTCTTTCTCCATTAAATATGGCAACCTCACTACGATTACTTTTGACATTGACAATGTGTCCTTTCACATTTGGTTTTATTCTTTTTTACTTTTGAGCTCTCACGTGATTAGACGTAATCTTTTAAACTCTGTACTACATTTATCTTTAATAAAACTTTATACACTTAAACTTAAAAGGTTATGGGCCCAGGAGTCCACGTGTAGCCCAAGTATAAGTTTTCTTTTAGAATAAAGTAAATGGATGTTGAAACAATCATCCTCGACGATTCCACACCTTCTGACTCAGCATTTGTTTCCGGCTTTATTGAAAATTTAATCGATAGCGTTTGTACTAACTCCGAGATTCGAGCTAACCTTCAAGACGAAGAAGTAAATATGAGCGAATCAAGAGTATTTCACATTCACCGCTTCAATGGCTAAAATTCTCAGCTTTGGCGACGTCAGATGGAAATTTATATGGCTGAAAATAAACTAAAGCCATACATTCTTGGTACAGAGGAGAGAACTCAGTCAAATGGTACAAAATGGGATGAGAAAGACGCGGAAGCACAGGCCTTCATCATGAGAGGAATTGAGTTGGAACAGCTTAAACATCTCACCGAGTGTTCGACAGCTGCCAAAATGTGGTCAAAGCTAAAGCAGTGCATGCCGAAAAAGTGAATGATTATTGCAAAAATTCTCAGCAGTCTACCAGTCAGATTCGACCACGTAAGTACAGCATGGTACGCAGTACCAAGAGAACTTCAAAGCATCGAACGACTTACAGAGTACCTTGTTAATGAGGAGAGTCTCATGAGTTCACGTGCCAATCACAAAAGCAATAACAATTTCTCGGGCGCTGCATACACAATAAATGAGTGCAAAGGCAAAAATAACAACAATTCAACAAATTAAAAACGAAGTGGGAAATGCAACTACTGTCATAAATTGGGACATTGGGCAAGAGAATGCAGAAAACGTCAGAAAGAACAGCGAAATAAAGAAGATAAAAAAGTTCAACATCATTCACTGTCACTCCAAAACGAGAAAAACAACGATGAACGGAAAGCAGCAAAGTCAGCTGAAAATGCATATTTATTCAATGTAAACGCATCGCAGAATAGCAATAAAATTGAAAATATTTTCTACGCAGATTCAGGCGCCACTGATCACATGGTTTTCCAAAAGGAGTTATTCACAAATTTTCAAGCTGAATCATCCTAGGGTGAGAACGTAAGAGTAGGCGATGGAAGGCGTTTAAAGGTAGCAGGCACCGGAGATATCAAATTGCAAGGCAAGTCCAATGCAATATGAAAAATGTGTTGCTTGTGCCTGAACTTGATAAAAATCTTATTTCCATTTCACGAACCACTGAGAGAGGTACAAGAGTTGTTTTTGAGTCTGTTGGTACGCATGTTTATTTTATAAAAGACAACGACGTTATAGCTGAAGGCAGGAATGAACACCGACTATACCGTATGGACGTGAAGCCAGCGTCGGCTGCATCACTCAACGTTGTAGCGACATAGTCTTTAACATTATGGCACGAGCGTCTTGGACACGTAAATTATAAAACTCTTCGCGAGATGTGTGAGCATAAGGTAGTGAGGGACCTAAGCATTTCCAACGTAAAAGGAGACCATCAATTCTGTGAGGCCTGCACGTATGGTAAACAACATAGAAATTCTTTTCCTAAATTTGGAGCGAAACGCGCAGATAAGCCTGGCGAAACTTTTCACATGGATGTTTGTGGTAAAATGAGTAGCCCATCGATTGGCGGATTCAACTATTTCCTTCTTTTAAAAGACGATTATTCACGATATTGTTTCGTTTACTTTCTAAAAAGCAAAACCGATGTCTTACAAAAACTGATGCAATTTCTTGCAGATGTACAAGCGGACGGACACAAAATAAAGCATATACGATCTGACGGTGGCCTTGAGTTCTGCAATGAGCAAGTAAATAGTTTGTTTTTAGAAAACAAAATAAAGCATGAGGTTACGACACCAAGAGCGGCTGAGCAAAACGGATTTATAGAGCGTCAATACAGAACCATTGTGGAAAGTGCGAAAGCAATGCTTCATAGCAGACATTTGCCATTATATTTGTGGGCTGACGCAACCCTCACTGCAGTTTACATAAAAAATAGAACAGCCTCTGATACAATTAATGGGTGCACTCCATACGAGAAATGGTTCTGCAAAAAGCCGTCCATCGGACACTTACGCGTGTTTGGCTGTGATGCTTACATCCACATTCCTAAAGAGCAGCGTACGAAGTGGGATAAGAATTCGTTTAAGGGCATTTTAGTTGGCTACAATGAAGGTAGCAAAGCGTATCGAGTTTTCGATCCAACTAGCAGAAGAGTGTTTATTCGACGTGACGTCACATTTAATGAGAAACCTACTGAAGTCAATGAGATTTACGAAGTCAAGCAACGCTGCAATGAAGACGCTGAATCACTTGTAGATAATAAGGGCTTTACAACTTTACAACCACCTCGCAGCCCCTATGCATTGAGAAAAAAAACACAAAAATCAGGTGAAGAAACTGTTGCTAAGTTGTGTGTTGCTTTCGTTGAACCAACAACTCTGGAGGAGGCCATGTCAAGCGATGACTCTCACGAGTGGAAAGACGCAATAAAAGAAGAAATGCAGTCTCTGCAGAAGAATAAAACGTGGGTTCTGGTTCCACGAACACGCGAAATGTACGTTATTAACAACCGCTGGATATTCAAAAAGAAATTCAACGCATGTGGCCAAGTTGAAAAATTTAAAGCGCGTTTGGTCGTGAAGGGGTGCTCTCAAACACAAGGCGTTGACTACGATGAGATCTATGCACCTGTCGTTCGGTAGGAATCTATAAGGGCGATACTGAGTATAGGCGCAGCTCAAGGTATGGAAATAATAAAATTCGATATTAAAACAGCATTTCTGCATGGCGACTTAGAAGAAACAAATTACATGGAGCAACCAAATGGCTTCAACCGAGACGATCGCGTATGCTTGCTTAAGAAAAGCTTGTATGGTTTAAAACAAGCTTCACGCCAGTGGAATAGACGTATTGTACAGTTCCTAGTCGATTTCGGTTTTAAACAATCGTGGGCAGATTCGTGCGTTTTTACGTACACGCTAAACGACAGCATGGTGTACCTCGTCTTATATGTTGATGACGGGCTTGTATGTAATATAATAATATACATATAATATAATAATGTAATATAATAATACAATAATTCCGGCGTTGTCAAGGATTTATTGCACAAGTCGCACATTGAATTTGAAATCACTCAACGCAAAGCAGAACGCTGAGGTAGGAAGACATTTTTCCAAAGAAGACAAAGGTGGTTCTGACAATCAAGTATTTCCGTACCGGGAAGCGATAGGCTCGCTTATGTATTTAATGATTTGCACCAGGCCCGACATAGCTTATATTGTTGGAGTACTGAGTAGGTATTTGGAAAAACCAGCACTTTCACACTGGCAAGGCGTAAAGAGAGTTCTCAAATATCTGAAAGGTACTTTGGATTATGGTATTCATTTTAATTTGAACTCTAAGTCGTTAAAGCTAAAGATGTATTCTGACGCTGATTGGGGAGGAGACCTAGACACAAGACGTAGCATTACAGGTTGGTCAGCATTTTTACATGGTGGGCCAATTGCAGTGACTGCAACTTCTACAACGGAAGCGGAGTTTGCTGCTTTGTGCAGTGCAGCAAAAGGCGTCAAATGGTTAAGACGACTAATGTTTGATTGCGGTCATGAACAAACTTTACCAACTTCATTATTTTCGGATAATCAGAGGGCGATAACTTTAGTAAAAAGACCCGAGTCGGCGAAGCGGACGAAGCACATAGATGTGCAGTACTTCTACACTTGTGACTTGCAAAGACGGGTGAACAGCTGGCCGATATACTAACTAAGGCGTTAGGAAAAGATAAATTCATGTATTTGGCTCAAAATTTTGTACATTGATGATTAGAATTTAATTTCAGAAAGTGAGAAGGGGTGTTGAGAAATCACTTTCTCCATTAAATATGGCAACCTCACTACGATTACTTTTGACATTGACAATGTGTCATTTCACATTTGGTTTTTTTCTTTTTTACTTTTGAGCTCTCACGTAATTAGACGTAATCTTTTAAACTCTGTACTACATTTATCTTTAAAAAAACTTTATACACTTAAACTTAAAAAGTGGAAAGTGCTATAACTTTAGTTCATTGTAAAAATTAAGCTTCACAGTATAATACAGCTAGATTTCAAAATAAATACATGTGAGATCACACACTTCAACTGCTATTTCTCATATAAAAAAGTTAAAACCAACTTTCTTAGCCCTCTCATAGAGTGCACGCTGAAAGCCGTGAAATGCTCTTTGTAAATTTATGCATAGAAATCAATACAAACTCGTGCTGTTGTAGCAGAGTGGAAGCCGAGCGGAGTCGAGAGTAAAGCTGATCGGTGCGACAAACAAGAACTGTTCTTCAGCGCTAACTCGCGCGAATGTTGAATTGTATAATTCAGTCAATTGTCATATTTGCAGATTGTCCGTGGTTTTACTCAAGTCTATTACTTATATATATTGATTTTTTAGTTAATTTTGATTTAATCCCTGCTATAATATTATCAAACGTTTAATATTTCAGCAACGGATATTTAAAATAATCTTAGCGGATCAACTCTTGATATCGAGCATTATGCAAAATATGTTTCATACAACAAATCTTCTTTTCTGTATACTATGGTTTTCATAAAAACAAATAATTGAACAAAATCAAAGTAAGAGCGAATTTCACGCTGTATCTCGCGTCTACTCCTCTATACCAAATTTTGATCAGCGCCAATCGTAATTAGCCTTGCACTTGGCTCATCTTTCAGCGAGCATTATGCCTACATTTTATCAGCGAGTAAACTGTCAAAAAATCGATTGCCACGTTGAAATAGTTCTCGCCCTAATTGCATATACATATGTACATAGACAATTTCACTAGCTCTTTATTACGCTTTATCACAGAAGCAGTTGACTATTCGCGGTTTTTGGAGTTTGTTGACAAATCATCATTACCTGGACGGTGACCAGTCCGAAGCAACAAACTGTAATGAGAATAATTCACTTACATTCGTAAGTTTACTCCATTTAACGTGATTCTTATTAATACATATATTCCTTAAAAATAATTAAATTTATTTCAGATAAGGTTGAAAAATTGTTAAAAACATATAAAAGCATATACTTTTATTTATAGGCATTTTCTTTTGCACCCGATCTGCAAAGGAAGAGCATCACTTCATTTAGGCCGGAGTTAGACATATTGTGATACCGCGATATTACCCTGTAACTGAGCTTCACAATCCGTCCACTTTGATTCGAGGAAAAAAGCTCCGTGAAGCTCCAAAGCAGAGCAGTCGCATAAGAGCTGAATGATCGTTTCCTCCGTTTCTTCTCGGTGCATGTCGTCCTACCAATCCTTGGCCTGTCAAGACTCCTATAACCTTCCACATGTCCTCCTTTTTAAAAGAATATATTTCGCGTGACCTTTTTCGATGCCACTTCGGCCAAGTTTTTCTAGATCTATTGCAATTAGCCGTGTGATTTCATCTTAATTCGGCCTGCGTGCTCGTAAGTTCAATTCCTATGTAGGCTGCTGCTTCCATAATAGCTGAAATTTCAGCTTGGAATACACCGCAGTGATCAGGTAGTCTGAAAGACAGCTTCAGAATTGGGTTTCATCAGAAAACACTTCTGCCAATTCTTCCATCGAGTTTCGACTCATTCGTACATATCTCAATACTAACGACTAGAGTAATGACGTCAGTGCTCCGTACTTCCCTTTTAATTGTAACTAGTAACAAGACTTGAGCAGCAGCGAACAGTACTGTACACGCATATAATTCTTTGCGAAGAACTTCGTGTTTCTCCATTAAAGACGAAAGCCTCTTAAGCTCATTAAAAACTAGTTTGTAACATTAAAAATACACTCAAAATATTCAAGGCTCATATATGTACATATGTCTGTATCCATTTGCAGGCAGTATTATTTCACCATCTATTGTATTGGCAGTAATAGCTGAGTTGTTAGCATTGCGTTTTCAAATTGCAGTCGCCCCTCGGCAGGGAATATCAAGTCCTCCGATTGTATTTCTGACATGAAATAATAGTTCCTCATAAAAATCCATCGGCCGATCGGTAGCGGCTTAGAATAAACTGTAGGTCCATTTGTTAGTAAACACATCAAGACGCGAAACCACAAGTTCGAGGAGGAACTCGGCTGATAATCGTTTCAGTGGTTACAAAGTGCCAAATATATATATGTATATATATATATTTATATATATTATAAATTATTTATATATTACACATTACATATATCGTTTAGACCCTATATATATATATATATGTATATATTATAATGTTATAAAATATATGCAATTACTGTAATGCAAATTTTTTCGAGTTTATAAGTCAATAGACTCTGTAATTTTAAATGAAATCGAAAAAATACACTACTCTAAGCATGGTTAACGCTTAAAAAGGAGTCATCTCAACTCTACCTATACCATCAACTCAATGACGACGAAATTGGAAAACACTACGAGGCCTACCATCGTTTTAACGGTTTGAGATGAAATCTCTTAAACAACTCCCAACCTGATTAATAGTGTTGCAAAGTAAAAAGTGGTTCTTTTGTGAATGAACCACTGAAAAAACGTAAGCGAATTTTTCGCAAAACGTCGTTAAAAAAACCTTAAAAAATCAGTGACATTTCAAAATGGAATAGTGAGTAAAATCGTGTGTTCTCGTCCATCCAAACCAAATGGCCTGGGAGCCTAGTTGTATAAATCTTACGCACTTTTTTCTTGAAAACTCCTAATGCCGACTTATAAGATGTTTTCATCGCCCAAGGCGCAGCATCATATAGCAGGACGGTAACGATGACAGCAGTTCTTTTGCGGGCTGTCGAAGGCTGCTTTAAAATCGACGAAGAGGTGATGTGTGTCGATCCTTCTTTCACGGGACTTTTCCAAGATTTGGTATGGTGAATATCTGAATTGAATATTTTTGTGGTCTTGAGCCACATTGAAAAAGTTCAACCAGTTTGTTAACGGCGGGCTTTAGTCTTTCACATAATAGGCATAAAGAGGAGTTGGTTTCTGCATGACGGGTCCAAATCCAGCGGTAACCTTCGCTAGGCGAGTAGCTTTAAATTTGCACACATTTATATAGCGTGCCGCTTCTTCAGGCCCAACGCCAACTCGCAGCCGCCTTTCTGGTGAACAGATGCTGCAATTAGACTTCAACGAACCCTTAATCCGAGTGTAAAATAAACCACCTTGTGTATAACAAATGGCAAGAAAATTATAAATCATCAATTTGAATTTCACATTTTAGTTGATAAATATAAATGAAGAAACTTTATTATCCTAGGTTTATGTACAAGTTTTATGTGTTTTTTTGTTAGATTTACATTTTTTAAGTGCTTCCCTGCACCATTACATACTTGTTAGGAGTATATGAGTGCATCCATAAAATCTAATACTTTCGTAAATTGCTTTTCGGTAATTTTTTTTATCCACATCAGAAGCTTTAATGTGTTATTAAATTTTAAAGCAACAACCACTGGCAAAAGCTTCTGTTATGTATCGTCAAGGAAGTGTAGTGGGCTAAATGTTGAAAAACAATTTTTAGGAACATTAATGCCTAAGTATGGAAGTTAGTTAGAAAGGACCTCCCAAATTTGGCTAACCTCCAACTGGTTGTTGAGTTTTTTTCTTATTTGCCGTTCTTATTGCATCCTATCTAACTTCTACTGCAAGGCTACAATCAAGATTGCTAAATGTTAATTTTAGGGCTTCTTCGCCGTTATAAGCTTTCAGATGAAATAAAAACAGTCAAATCAAAATGCTAATGTGTATACACATACATATGTACGAGGTGTGTTCAAAGGAAAAGGTGAATTTTGAGTTTTTTTGAAAAGTACTGATTTATTCATCAATTTCTATTTTGTCTGCTTCAAAGTAATCCCCCTCGGATATAATACACTTGTGCCAACGCTTTTTCCAATCCCCGAAGCACTTCTGAAATGCGCTTTTCGGTATGGCCATCAGCTCTTTCTTCGATTCTGACTTGATCTCATTAATTGTGGCAAAACGTTTTCCTTTCATTAGTTTCTTTAGTTTTGGGAATAGGAAAAAGTCGCAGAGAGCCAAATCTGGAGAATACGGTGGTTGAGGCATAATTGAGGGTGTGTTTTTGGTATAAAAAAAAACACGAATAAGCATTGATGTGTGAGCTGGTGCCATTATAGTGATGCAGAATCCACGATTTGTTTCTCCACAATTCCGATCATTTTAGCCGTATTGCTTCACGCAAACGTTGCATAACTTCTTTGTAGTATGCCTTATAACTGTACGACCTTTTGGCAGGAAATGCATGCTACGATGCACGCATTGCAAAGTTTTCCTGTACGTGCAATGGCATAACAACATAACATATCCAAACCTATGTATGTTTATTTCCCACAGATTGCAAGAAGAAAAAAGCAACCCTGTGTCGTGTTGTTGTTATTGTTTGACTTGCATATGTCACAATCTTGCAACGGCGGTGCCTCGATCTCTAGCACAATTCCATGGGTAATATTTGCACAGCATGTATTCCCTAGACTCATGTTGCACCACACCATTGTAATCAAAGAAAACAGTGAGCAAACCTTTCACCTTTTCCTTTGAACATATCTCGTATGCATACATATTTATATTGACGTATATTTTGTATATTATACATATGTACATATATGGTTGTGCCTTTAACACAATATATTAGTGTTATACTATATGAATGCGTACTTGTTCGTAAAGTACTGTATTTTATCAGTCTCATTTTACATTCACAGCAGATAACGTACGCAGATAACGTACGTATATAATTTCACATATGTATACATATACATATATACATTCAATCAGTTATAACAAAACAAAGAATTCGTTAGCATGACCTGAAGATCATTTTGATATTCCAGTCCAAACTGATTTAAGTTTGTGTTGCTAATCAGGCTTCAGTACAAATTCGTTTAACATTAGCCTTGTAATTGCATTTTGCTGTTGACTTCCAAACAGTCCGGTACATAATAATTGCACAATATATATTTAAATATTAAACTGAAATTTTCGTGCTTAGATCCTTTGAAGAAAACATACGAAGCAAGATGTCGGGAGGCGCGAAGCTGATCTCAGGCACCGAAGTGGCCAAGTAAGTGTTATTGAATTATTTTCTAATGCCGCCTGGAGTCAAACGTGTTTCTATATTTAAGTGAAATACGAGCATCTTTAAAACAAAAAATTGACGATGTTAAAGCGAAGCTTCCCAATTTTACACCCGGCCTTCGAATCGTTCAAGTGGGTGGACGTGAGGATTCTAATGTTTATATTCGAATGAAGATTAAAGCAGCTACCGAAATTGGCATCATAGCTGATCACATAAAACTACCACGCACTGTGACCGAAATCGAGCTGATTGAGAAGGTGAGTACTTTAAAAACTTTATACATAAATACATTAATCATACTCAATTACAATGATATATGTACATATCTGTGTACTATATGTAAGTATATGTGCAAATGTGAAATACCATATAACAAAATTATCAAAATTTTTTTCATCTTTTTTTTTTTAATGAAATAGATAACGGAACTGAACTTAGATCCCAATGTGCATGGCATTATAGTGCAAATGCCTCTTGACTCTGAAACCAGAATCGATTCTCATAAGGTTACTGATGCAGTCTGTCCAGATAAGGATGTCGATGGTCTTCATACAGTTAATGAAGGACGTGTGTCTATAGGAGATCTAAATGGTTACCTGCCTTGTACACCATGGGGATGTATTGAGCTAATTAAACGTTCTGGTATTCAAATTTCTGGGGCGAAGGCAGTTGTTATCGGAAGAAGCAAAATTGTAGGCACTCCGGTATCACAATTATTGAAGTGGGAGAACGCCACGGTCACTGTTTGCCACTCTAAAACAAAAAATTTAGACGAAATTGTAAGTATATATCAGTTTAAAATACACTAAATATATTCATATTTCATTTAAATGTTAAGCAATAATAATATAATAGCTAATTTATGGCTTTTATTTTACTGAATGCTGACTGATTTCATTTCAATTAGTGATATTTCTCAATACTACACATTTTCAATTTATTTTTAGTGCCGCACCGCCGATATTTTAGTTGTTGCCATCGGTGTGGCAGAAATGGTAAAAGGAAGCTGGATTAAACCAGGGGCTGTTGTTATTGACTGTGGAATTAACGTCAAGCCAGGTATCTATTTATATTTTTCCTTTATAATAGCAGTTTTTTATACGGGCATTTATATGAGTAAATACTTAAACCCTGATATGTTCCATGGGTAACTTAAGCACATATACTTTAAAGTTTATAGAATATGAGGTTACGACATCCGTTTACGTCACCGAACCATATACATATGCACACTTAGAAAAGCATGGCTACTATATCTTTATAGACCTTTACTTGCTATTAATAATTATTATCAATACACTTTCATATACTTATGTGTTTATGAATATAAAAAGCTACTCAATCATTATTTAAGTGAAAAATATCTTCAACAAAATCATTCTTTCTTCTCAGAGAAAAGTGATGAACGCCTCTATCTAAATGCCCATAAGAATCGAATTAATCCCTAAATAGTCCTATTAGGTATTGCCTGGCCTCTGGGGTCAGAATTTAAATATACAGCTTCATTTATATTAATCAGATCTATGGCATCTTTATAGCGTCCACAAACCATTTATTCTCTTTTCTTCATATTCCACTTACAGATTGTACTAGACAAAGTGGCACGCGTCTAGTTGGTGATGTTCTTTTCGATGAAGCAAAACAAGTAGCTTCATTTGTAACACCAGTTCCATGTGGTGTCGGACCAATGACTGTTGCAATGCTAATGAAGAATACTGTGCGATCGGCCTTAACGGCTGCTGAAAAATTAGTACAAATTACATGGAATTTGGCGCCGCTAACATTGGCTAAAGTTAGGCCCGTGCCATCGTAAGTAAAATAAAATATTAGGAGTACTCTCGGTGTCTAGGAAATGCATGCTACATTGCACACGATTTCCTATCCGTGCAATGGCACAACAACATAAAATATGCAAAAAAATATTATACGATATGAAAAATATCCTATATCCAAACCTATGTATGTTTATTTCCCACAGAGTGCAAGAAGAAAAAAGCAACCTTGTGTCGTGTTGTTGTTATTGTTTGACTTGAATATGTCACAATCTTGCAACGGGGGTGCTCTCGATCTCTAGCACAATTCCATGGGAAATATTTGCATAGCATGTACTTGTATTCCCTAGACACACAATCTTCCTTATTGTGTATATCAATAACAAAAATACATATTTATTTATTTTTAGAGACATTATTATTGCACGATCTCAAAAGCCGAAGCATATCTCTAACTTAGCAAAGGAGATTGGTTTAATTGGCAGAGAGGTATCGCTATATGGAGACAAAAAAGCTAAAATATCTTTGAGTGTTGTTGAACGCTTGAAGAATCGCTCTGATGGATCCTATATAGTTGTAGCTGGGTAAAGAACAAGTAATAATTTATTTTTAGTTATTTATATTAAGATGTTTCATTTTGCAGCATTACGCCTACTCCGCTTGGTGAAGGTAAAAGTACAACCCTAATTGGACTTGTTCAAGCGCTTTGTGCACACAAGGGACGTAACGCGATTGCTTGCATGCGCCAACCATCGCAAGGGCCAACGTTTGGTATTAAGGGTGGTGCTGCGGGTGGTGGTTATGCCCAAGTAATACCCATGGATGAATTTAATTTGCACTTAACTGGTGATATTCACGCTGTGTCTGCAGCCAACAATTTGCTTGCCGCGCAACTGGACACTCGTATTTTTCATGAAAACACCCAAAAAGATCAGTCTCTTTATGATCGGTTAGTGCCACGTATTAAAGGGCAACGCAAGTTTTCAAAAATACAGTTACGCCGCTTAAAACGATTAGGAATATCCAAGACCGATCCAGATTCCCTAACACCAGAAGAACAAAATCGTTTCGCGCGTTTGAACATTGATCCCAATACAATAATGTGGGAACGAGTTATTGATATAAATGATCGCTATTTACGTGAAGTTACAATTGGTCAATCACCCACAGAAAAAAATTTTACTCGTAAAACATCGTTTGCTATTTCAGTGGCTAGCGAAATAATGGCGGTGTTAGCTCTTGCCACGGATATAGAAGACATGAAGCAACGCTTAGCAAATATGGTAGTAGCTTTTGATCGCACCGAGAAGCCTGTGACCGCTGATGACCTAGGTGTTACTGGTGCTTTAACTGTTTTGCTTAAAGATGCCTTGGAACCTACTTTAATGCAAACCTTGGAAGGCACTCCAGTTTTAGTTCATACTGGTCCTTTTGCCAATATTGCTCACGGATGCTCCTCAATTGTTGCTGATAGAATCGGACTAAAATTGGTTGGTGGAAAAGGTTTCGTGTGTACAGAAGCTGGTTTCGGATCAGATATTGGCATGGAAAAATTCTGTAATGTAAAATGCCGTTCGTCTGGGTTAAAACCTAACGCCATGGTGTTAGTCGCCACAGTCCGTGCGCTGAAAATGCATGGTGGTGGCGCTGCAGTCACTCCTGGCGCTCCCCTTAATAAGCAATATACCGAGGAGAATTTAGGATTGCTGGAAAAAGGTTTACCTAATCTCCTTCAGCATATTTCCAATGGTCAGAAGTTTGGTTTCCCTGTTATAGTTGCTATTAATCGTCATACGTAAGTAACACCATTATCCTGCAGAAACTTCAATTGAATAACGCATACTTTTATATGTATTGTCAGATCTGATACCGATGCTGAACACAATCTTATAAAAGATGCCGCCTTAAAAGCCGGCGCATTTGCAGCTGTTTTATGTACGCATTGGAGCAATGGTGGTGAAGGTGCTTCTGAGCTAGCCGACGCGGTGATAAAAGCTTGCGAAAGACCAAACGAATTTAAGCTGCTCTACGACGTTAATTTGTCGCTTGAGGATAAAATGAATATAATAGCGCAGAACATGTATGGGGCAGCGAAAGTAGAACTAACGGCAAAAGCCATAGCGTCTTTGCAAAAATTAAACTCAGCTGTAAGTACATTTTACTTATTTCCATCTATATCTTTTTTAAAAAGAAATTAAGATTTTCCGCATTGATATTTTGTGAATGTTTTAGGGATTTGGAAATCTACCTGTTTGCATGTCGAAAACTTCCAGTTCTCTTACTGCCGATGCAGCTATTAAAGGAGCACCAAAAGGATTTACTTTAACTGTACAGGATGTGTACGTTTCTGCAGGAGCCGGCTTTGTGGTTGCTATGTGTGGAGAAATCACTAAAATGCCAGGTCTATCTACTCGTCCTGCTATATATGACATTGATTTGAATACAGAAACTGGAGAGATCGAAGGATTGTTTTAAGGGATGAATTAAGTCATTAAAAATTTTTGATTTTACTATGAAATATTTGATACAAAAATAAATGCGTACAAGTAATTGATGTTTGGCTTAGAGCTACATTTATTTGACTTTCTGTGAAGATTTGGATAAGAATTGTGAATATAAATGTGCAGTTTTCGGTCGCCTCTGTTGTACAAAAATCATTTTGTACTTATTAAAAATAACGAAATTGTGCCTTTGGTAATACATATATTGTTGTAGACTTTTTAAATTTTGATTTTATTTTTAGTTAACTTATATATATCTTTACATATTAATATGCACACACAATCGAAAAATAGCAATGTAAGTAAACTAAATATTAAATAAAAAATTAAACAGCCTACAGATATGTGTATTACAACAACATATATATTTCCACAAGCTGTTTAATATTTAATTTAAATATATATATTTGTTTATGCTGATTGCATTTATTATTATTATTTAAGCTGATTGCATTAACAGCTTACTAGCAAAATGTCTACCTCAACATCTTCAACAGTATATTCGGGGAGCCGATCAAGCTTTTTTTTAGAAAGTTAAAAAATTTGTCATATATGGCTTTTGGTGCTGCGTCCTCCAAGTATTTTTTTATGGGTACCAGTTAGGTTTCGAATTTATTTCGTTACCAAAGCCTATATCGACGCACAAAGACGAAACTTACAGGTCACTCATCTTATTGAAGATGTAAGAAAAAGTAATCTGCAAAACAAGACGAAGTTCTTCAACGTATCGCTGATTTGCGTCCACGCTCCGTCGAACTTCAAAGCCAGGGTGGGTAAAGAAGGTATTATTGACACAAAAGGTACAGATCATTGTAAAAAACTTTTAAAAGAATGGATCCACCGAAAAAAAATCCGCGTGTTGGCCGTTCGAAGAAACTAACTCGAAGAGGCATCAGCTTTATTCTGAAGGAAGTGAATGATGATCCTACAGTTACTGCTCCAAAATTAGTCGGAAATATCGCAACCTCATTAAGAAAGTGTGTCCATTTAAGAACAATTCGAAGGGCTCTGAACGATAACGGCTTCCACAGTAGAATGCCACGTAAAAAAATTCTTATTTCTAAAAAAATTGTAAACTTCGCTTGGAGTTCGCTTTAGCACGTTTAGACAAGGGAATGGATTTTTGGCAAAAAGTCTTGATTGCAGACAAATCGAAGTTCAATATATTCGGCAGCGATGGAAAAGCAAAAATTTGGAGAAAAGAAAACAGTGCACTTAACTCCAAAAATTTAGTAACAACAGTGAAGCATGGTGGTGGCAACGTAATAATTGGGGGGAGTTGCGTCATTTGGAGTTGGAAAGCTTGTTTTTATTGAGGGTAATATGGATCGGTTGAAATATAAGTCATTGATGGAATGTATTCTGAAGCTAAGCATACGGTCCATATTGTTAAGGATTGGTTGCTTTATCATGCTCCAAGGCATGCACACACCACCTGAAAGCCCAGATTTGAATGTTATTGAATATGTCTGGGAGAAAAATTTCAGCGAAAAATTAGAATAAATCAAATTTCCAAACCAGCATTACTCAAAGAACGTCTTATTGAAGCTTGGGACAGTATTCCTCCCTCAGAATTGATAAATTTAGTACCTTCGATGCCACGACGGTTTCAAGCTGTTATTGATGCAAATGGTGAAGCAACTAAATTCTTAAAAGATCAGGTTCCTGATAATAATCAAAGTTTTTGCGCTAAGATATGTTACGTATGTACTGTTTGTAGACCTTTGTCATTGTTGGATTTACGCTTTTTTTGTCATAGCTTCACTATTTTATGTTAGAAAATTATTTTTGTTGATTTTTTATGGTAAGGGAAAATAATTGAAATAAACTGTATAATTACATTTTCCAATAAACCTTTTGGGCTTTCAGTTCAACGAAAACAGCGGGTGTTTGTATACTTTTGTCCGCCATTGTAGGTCATCAATGGAGCAACACCTTGCAGAAGGTCTGCTCCAAATCCTTCTTATCAGGGCTGGCGTCAAAATCAACCCTGGCTTCGTGTGCTAAAGACGACTCCACCGTTCGTCCATCTCGGTTAGATGCAACCAGTGCAATAGTTGAAGTCATCTTAAGACCTGTTCAGGCCTTAAGACCCATAGGGAGTGGGCCACGTAACGCGTGAAAGTGCCCAGCTACGCCTCAAGCCTTCACGGCAGTGCCTTCAGCACAATTACCCACTGTAGGTAACTCCCCCAGGCACCCACGGCCCAACGGTCAGTCTGGCTACAATATAATAAGAAAGGAAAGTTCATTTTACATAACACCGTGTAAACGACGGCGACATTAACCGCAGGGTTACTACCCCAGCATGTCAGGGCATAGCTATCCGGTCAGGCGGAATCGAGCTCGATTTTTAATATATACATTCCTCCAGTTACTAGTTGCCTAGTTGGATACCCTCCTGATAGGTGCGCTACTCAGAGGCGAAAACCATTTGGTTTTAGGTGATCACTGTCTTTGGCATTACTCCCGTTCAAATAATCGTCAATGGAGGTGGCGGAACAGAAAGACGTTTCGACATTCTGCAAAATCAATGATAAAGCGCCTACTAGGATTGTGGGTAATTGCCATATCTCGCCTGATATAACAATAGCTAGCGCTGGTCTGCCTATTTTGTTTCCACGGACCACCGGACCTTCGTTAATTTTAATAAAGCTAACTGGCCTGGCTTCACGGAATTTGCCGAGAACGCTTTCAGTGCTCTCCCCACTCCCACCAACGTCACCCAAGGAGAAAAACCTTTCTGCAAAATTGTCGTGTCTGCTGCTGCCCACCTCAAACTAGCTAGCCGAATCGCGAAAAGCCACCCATACTTCCTAACTGAAGCGGCAATTTTAGCGACAATGTACGACACGCTTCGCATTAGGATATTCGGCAGAAGGTAAACATCCACAAACGGAACAAATGGGAGGAGCACTTAAGATCCTGCAATCTCTCCTCTGGGGTAACCAATCTCTGGACTACAGTCAAATAGCTGTCTATTCTGACGAGACGTGATGATCGGTTAGAAATTTCATTCGGTGATCACGCCTCGTCGGACCCGAATAGGTGCGCTAGCTATTTTAGCCGATTATTTAGACTGCACCCTTCGGTTGATAGAACGAAAAGACAAATGACCCGCCGTCTGCGTAAACTGGCAAACACCAGCGCGACGCTTGATTTCTCCAGGGAGGACGTTCAGGGGTTATCGGGTTGCGAAAGCCTCCAAATCCATCGGCACCGACGGAATAAGTATGCTGGTGTTAAAGCGTTTGGGTCCAGCGGGAGCAGAATACCTAACCAAAGTTCTGAATTTGTCTTTAACTACTCTAATTATACCCGATATGTGGAAACCGGGTAGAGTGATCCCGCTACTAAAGCCGGAGAAACCTGCAAATAAAGGAGAATCTTATCAGCCGATATATCTCCTTGCTCCAGTAGCGAAGACAATTGAGGCCTTTCTGCGCCAGTCCCTTACGCACTATCTGTGTCCAGCTACACATCAACATGGCTTCCGGAAAGTGCACAGCGCCACAACAGCACTTAACGCCATAAACACTCAGATAATTCATGGCCTTAACCAAAATCGACCCTGTGCGCGAACAGTTCTGGTAGCACTGGACCTGTCGAAAGCTTGCGACACGGTCAATCACACAGTGGTACTATCGGACATTGAGGACTCCTCATTACCGGCTAGGGTGAAAAAGTGAACCATGAATAACCTGAGTTGTCGACAATCATCGGTTGACTCTCGAGGTCAAACTTTAAAGCTACGGAAATTAAGCAGGGAATTCCGCAGGGTGGTGTCCTCCTCGATGCTGTTTAATTTTTATATTTCGAGGCTTCATTCACCACTAGAGGGCCTTGAAATCTAACGCCTCACTATTTCCAATAGGTGATACTTTGGACTGGCGCTGCTCTTCCAACTTGCCCAAAAAAACGAAGAGAAAAAACGAGTGGCGCGCTATTGTTGATTCGGCTATAATCGCGTGAGCGGTCTCTACCCCAAAGAATTATTTCGTATTTATACTATAATTACATTTTATCTATAAAAACCCTTCTTTACATTACCGGCAACACTAGAAATAAATTGTATTCATTCATTGAAATATAAAATTGAAATGCTTTTCCTTGTATTTTTTAATCAAGCAATTATTTAAAAAAAAATTTCTTTTCAAAATGAAATAACAACGAGCTAACGAAATTAGTATTGTCGTAGTTTTTATCGATAACTATTGACACATATTTGCTATTGCGTCGCCGTTGTCGACGTCAGCGTTGAACGACGCGATATCTGCCAATACCGAATTTGCTGATGACTAGAACAAAATTTTTAATCCTTTCTTTTGAAAAGAATTGTATTAAACTTTTTATATGCATATAAATACATATTAGAGCTCAAGATTTTGCTCAAATATTTTCGCGCAAAGCGAGCATTTGTGCAACGAGCACTTGCACATTTGTTCATTGCTAATTACCAGAAAAATTTCGAGCATGAGTACGAGCATTTCTAGATTGACAAAAATCCAAAAAATCAGATTTTAAATTTATTTATGCAAAGTGTAAAAATCATTGAAACGCTAAAGAAATTTTGACAAACAAAATTTAAAATTTTTTATTCTGCTGAGCAGTTGCACAATGAGGGAGTATCGATCATTGTACAGGTTTACAATTATGGAAAGCGTCATTTGTTTGTTTACATTTGAAAACAGCTGATATCACCTGACTCCTAAAAGTTTTATATTCTCTCATTACGCACCCAGAACTGCAGTCAAAAGTAATAAAATTTAAATTTCAAAAAAGTATAATTGACATGTATTTATTTGTTAAATTAACGTGTATATGAAGACCGAGGCCTACACTTAAACATGCATTTTCAATCAGAATGGTGAATATAAGAGTTTGAGGGAACAACAAAAAACTTTACTTCCTTCTTTCTTTATTTTGATCATCAAATTCGCAATCGCCGATTTGGTAAATGAAATAGTTTCTTTTAATTCGTTAAATAAGAAAAAAATGTATTTCTTTCTTTCTAGAATATTTTAATTTGTAAATTAAGTTCCTTCATATCGTATTCTTTTTAGTTAATTTTAAAAATGAGCTAGTTTAAAATTGAGTGTGCATGAAACTAGCGGGAATGATTTTTAAAACATTAAAAAAATCTTAAATAAGTTTATTTAGGTTGAATCAAAATACATGTATGCAAGATAAATATATTTGAATTATATTTACTTTTTTTTAGGTTATGTAATAATTCTTTTTGTTATATAAGCGTTTTTATGTGGTACATTAAATTATAAAAATCTTGATATCTAAGGGAAATCCAATCGTTAAAGATTTTTAGAATTGAAAATTCTCTGTCAGGATTAAAATCCAAATTTCTATAAACTAACAACCGTGCCCATATTATAGTTCTTCTGGGACTCCTCACTCTTTTCATGTAGTCTAATGTAGCCTTTCCTTCGTCCCCTCCACACAGCTCAATTAAACGTGATGTTGTTTTTTTTCCACTCTTAAATTAATTTATTGCCAACTCTTTATTTTTGAAACAATGTGTTCATTATTCTTTCTGAAAATCCTCATGATTGAAAATAAACTTATGTTATTTAACAAAGTTTTCGACCGAAGAAAACTACATAACTTTTGATTCACTTCACCCCTTATGAGACTCAGCGGAGCAGTTAAACTTATCATCTGGTCGAGGTACATGTTTTATGGACATTCTTTTCTAATTTTTTTCTATTGAAAAAATCATCCACTTAGAAAAACTGCATAAACGAAAGCATCTCGCCAGTACTTTTACCTTTGTTTTAGATCTGAAGTGATCTCTTATCTCATGACTATTATAGTTTTGTTTAGTTGATAAGAAATATTTTTTCGAGTTTTACCTAAACAGTCAAACACTTATTATTATTGTAACCAAAAAGGGTCGCTCAGAATCATTAATAATCATTCTATTTTTGAACGCTATTTTTCACTTCAAATATCGTTGAAACTTGAAATTGAAAATTTGAAAATTTTACATTTTGTCTTATTAAATTGTAAAATATGTTTACAAGTTTGGAAGTTCCGCCAATTAGGCCATGTCTGTGTCAGTTTGAAACTTTAAACTCGTTTATCTCAAAACTCTATTTTTTAAGTCGGTGGACACGAATTTCACACATATCTTTGTAATAACATGATCTAGTCATTGAATGAAGGATTTCTTTTTATTACAACTAACTTTTTCGAGCCAATGAATAGCGAAAATTTGATCAAAAAATATGTTTTTTGTTCAAAGTCTGTCAAAAATTCAAATTCGTCCAATAACGAGATTTAGCCATGTACTAACAAAATATTTTTGGTTTTTTGATTTTAGACGAACCAAAAATGAGTTATACTGTCCACGGCGAGAGCATTTTCTTTTGAGATATCAAGGGAGATGAGGCTGAGTTTTCGGAATTTTTGAATAAAAATTTCACAAAATACCGTTTAAATATGTATCTTTGATATGGTGAATTGTTTGAATAAAATATATGATTGTATATATAAAAAATTCCTTTTTTTAACCTTTGAAACCCACCCAACCCCTTAAGTGTTTAAGTAAAACTCGAAAAATAATTATTATCAACTAAACATAATTACAAAAATTATGAAATAGTAATAATTATGGACCCTGTTATTAAAAAATTTTCCATTAAACATATGTACATATGTACCTAATATTTTCCGAATGAATATGATTTTTTTTATAACGACGAGCCCAGCGTTTCCCGACGCCCCGCCCAACCGACCGAGGAGTGCGCCTGATGGATAAACGTAAAATCCAACACACCGGTGACCGAAAACCAGGTGCAGCCCGGACTGTCCTGAACCCGAGACCAATCGCGGGAGGTCGCGGCTACACTTGCCTCTTACACTGAGCAGCTACAGATATGCTATAAAGTAATTTGCGATTAAGAAACGTTGAGAATAAAGAAATTATTTATAAGTTTAAGACTCTGAGTAAATATTTCTTTATACAAAAAAGTGAGTTAGAAGAATCAAAGCTGGCGGAAGGAAAATTAAAATCGTTATACAAACTTCTGAATGGGTGGTGCATTTCAAAATTTGTTTTGCATAAAGACAAGGAAAGGGGTCTAAAGTATTTGGATTGTCTTAAAGGGACACTAAAGTTAATCCCGCTAAGTAGGAATGGACTATTGATCATACCTCTTATCATCTTAGTTAAAAATAAAACTCCAAAAATCTCTCGTCGACTCTGAAGTGAAGGCAGATTAATAAGTCTTAGTCGGCTTTTATAAGGATTTTAAACGCATCCCAATGTAAGTTACCTAACGCGAATAATAAGAGTTGTTCTTGTGCAGATTCTAATTTATCACTATGCAATTGATAATGTGGATTCCATAAAACGGAACCATATACCAAATTGGCCTAACGAGTGAGATGTAGAGTAATTTGGTAATATATGGGTCGTTAAAATCCTTAGCCCACCGCTTTATGTAAGCTAGGACTCCTTTAGGCTTATTAGCACAGGAATTTATATGATTTGTAAAATCTAGCTTAGGGTGGTTTGTGACACCCAAGTCAATGAAGTCAGTAACTTGCTCAACATTGTGGTTTTGAAGTTGCAAGAGTTTTCTATCTTTTATAGAACGAAATGATTTAAAGAGCTTGACATCATCTGCGTACTTAAACGCTTTAGAATGACGAACCACATTTGGTAGATAATTGTTGAGGCATAGTAAGCGACCGAGAAGACTACCTTGAGGTACACCAGATGTTACTGATATTTCACGTGAAGTACTAGAGTTAAAAATTACTATTTGCTTTCTACCTGTCAAATATGATGAAATCCATTTGAGAAAGGATGGTGGAAACCCAAACATATCGAGTTTATATTGAAGTATTGTCAAATGCTTTGCTGAAATCATTATAAATAACATCGGTTTGATAACCATTTTTAAAACCATTATTGACATAGGTAGTGAATTCCAGTAGGTTCGACGAGGTGGATTTATTTTTATAAAACCCGTGTTGCGAAGTATCAATAATTGATGGCACTGCGAAAGCTAGTTGGTCAGTTATAATCAGCTTCAAAAATTTTGGGAATAAAACATAAATTTGCAATAGCCGGTAATTTATGGTACAAGATTTATGTAGAGGTAAAATATATGACTCTTTCCATAACAAGGGAAATATATTTTTCTTGATTGAGGCTCGTTAATGGTAGATATAGATAAACGGCACAGACCTTAAGTACACTAATTGGGATATTATCTGGACCGCAAGTAAATGAGCTTTTTAGAGTGTTGAGGTGGTAGTAAACAATATCAGCGGTAATACAAGACACTCTTACGTAATGTTATTACGGATTTCTGGTCATATCCTTTTTGTAGCACGAGTTATTTAAAATATTATATATATATATATATAGATATATATAATATATATATATATATTTGGTGCTTTATAACCGCTAGAGCGATTTTCGGCCGAGCTCCTCCTCCAATTTGGAGGGACCTATAGTTTATTCTAAGCCGCCTCCGAATGGCCGATGGATTTTAATGAGGAGCTTTATTTCATGTCAGAAATACACTCGGAGGGCTTGACATTCCCTGCCGAGGTGCGAGCGCAATTGAAAAAAAATATTTTTCCATAATTTTGGATGTTGTTTGAACCTGAACTCGAACCCACACCTTCCGAATTGTAGAACGCAATGCTAACCAATCGACTATCGTGGCCGCCAATAGCTGGCTTAGTGAAAATTCTCAAGTCATGTGTAAGTTTTCTAATCCTGCATAAACGAGCAATTCGATGCTCGCTCGATACTCGCTCATTGCTCAACTGCTCAGTAGAACAAAACAATTCCATAATTTTTGTCAAAATTGCTTTGGCGTTTAATTGATTTTTATACTTTGCATTAATAGATTTGGAATTATTTAAAAAAAAATTAAAATATTATACTTCTATCTAATTATAGAGTAAGCAAAATAATCAGAAATTTTACTGGACTTTTTGTAAAGCTTGAATAGTCTAGTCTTTTGATAGGAAATCGCAGATAACATATTTTTAAGATTAATATAATTTGCTTTTGTAAATAAATAAAAACGGATATTTTGTGGTTTTGAAACATTTATCGGACATTTTAAATTAGTAGGATATTTTAAAGATAATTCAAGAGAGGGATGATAAGCATCTTCAGGCAGAACGATAGGATCACAGAACGATAGGATCACAGCGATTCAGATAAAATGACGAAATGTCATCCAAAAATATTAAATCCAACGTCTTTCCAAATTTATTACGAGTGTTATTTATTTGAAAAAGATCCTGGTCAGAAAGCTCATTTAGGAAATCATGAACATTATCTCGCGTTGAGCTAGGTACAAGTAAATTATCATTCATATTCCATGATACGTTGGATAAATTTAAGTCACTAATTAAAACAATACTGTCATATGTCTTAACATCAGAGCCTCATAATTTTAACCGTGAAGAATGAAGAGAATAGGCAGAGAAGTCAGAATTAGACGGGATGTAGCTGGCGACAATTTAAATACTCTTGTTTATTTGTGTTCGACACAGAGGAATTCCGTCGTTTCAGTTTTCGCAAAATGAATTTCTATAGCAGCAAGATCGCTTGAATACCAATAAGTACTCCACCACCAATTTTATTTAAATAGTCATCTCTCAGATTACAAAGTTACTACCAAAGACTTCAGAGTTAAATACATTCGGTTTCGGCCAGGTTTCAGAGACGACTAGGATTTTATATTCTTATATTTTGGTAGTATACGGGAATGTCAAGCCCTCCGAGTGTATTTCTGACATTAATAGTTTGTTAGTATTAACAGCAAGACGCAAAACCACAAATTGGAGGAGCTCGGCTTCAGCGGTTACAAAGCGCCAAATATATATATATATATATATATATATATATATATATATATATATATATATGTACGGGTATATTGCAGTTATCATTCATTATTAGTTTTTTGGCTCTAAGGAAGTAGGTAGGCGGCCACATTGTCACGAAAAGTACGCTGCTTTATCTCAAATTCACGCCCCATTTGGCCAAACTGACGAATTTATAAGTGAATCGAAGCTACCGGTTGATACATCAATTTTAAATAAAGATAAGCTCCTCTCAAAGGAAAAATTAAACTTTATAATATCTAAACTAGTCGGTTTAATTTTGTCCAATATATATTTTGTCCAATATATCCGCAGTGGTATCTTTCGCGAATAGAGATACAAAAACGGATCTCCTTTTCGGAACCACAACTAGCTCTTTTCTATTCGATATGGTTGATGATGAAGTGGTGCAGGAGGATGGGTAAATGACGTTCTAGTGGGAGGTGAGAGTGGAGCAGATGCAGGTAGGCTAAGTGTATGCTCATTAGCATCTCCCAGTGTTCTTGAACTCGCCCTTGTTCGACACCCTTGGGAGGTTGCAGGTTGGGGTTTTCAGGACAAGCTGAATTGAATGCCACCAAGTCCTTATTAACAATTGGGCCAGATTATCGTGAATTTTAGAACATTGAGGAGTGTCCACGGCAATAGTAATTAAGTCTAAAACTAAACTTTCTTTACTATGTTTTTGTTTTTGGGAGCCTGGATTCTCTTTTAGAGATTTAGAAGAAGAAATGCATTTAAATAATTTAAATGCATCTTCATATTTTTTAAACTTTTCATTAAAAATTTTTAAATCCTCACAGACCTCAAGGACCCTTTTAGTTTTGAAAAGTCCACATCGACATTTCTAAACTTTTGGCAAGACCAGCGAAGACCTTTGCTATAAGGTCGAGAACACGACCGTTTAAACCGACACATTTAGCATGGGCTAACTTATCACATAACCAACATGCACTAAGATGTTCAGTGTCGCTTCTCAAATTACATTTCTCAAAAGCACAAGACATTTTCTTTGAATAAAAGAAATAAAAGAAAATTACTAAAAGGTTAGAAATGCACTGAATTAAAAGTAATATAAAAAGTTTAGAAACAAATGCAACAGCACAATTTAAGAGGCAATTTAAGATGCAAGATACAATTGAATTGGTAAATGTTAAACAAAGATATAAAAGAAATGTATATCGTTTAAGCGCGTCGCTTAAACCAGCAAAAAAAAATTATGTAATGTATGCATATACCATTGTATAATATTTAATATATTAATAATAATACTTAATAAAAAAGTTTGTGAAATTAAAAAAAAAAGTGTTTTCTATTTAATAAAAAAATACAATTTGTGAAACTTATAAAACCAAATGAAACTGTTTCTATTTAAAATTTGTGCCAAACCCGAGGAGACTTGAATATGGTCCTTCGAGTCGGATATGAACCAGCGACCTATGGAGAGATTAAATTCTCAATATAGAAATTCGTAGTACAACAACCCTTTTTGTTTCACATAATTTTTTCTTTTTGTTTGACAATTTGCAATTTAAGCTTCATTCGTTCCATCATGATTCGCGTTGTCACATTCTTATTCTCCTTTTTGTTTCGACATTCCATTATTCGTAGATTCTTTCATTGTCTCTGCATTTATTCCGCAAATCTTTCATTCCAACGATGTTCGCTTCGTCGAGTTTGCCTGGCAATTTTTGAGCAAATACAAGTTTGACAGATTTCGACAGAGCACACAAGATATAAATACACAAGATTTTGTATTTCTTTGCTGACGTAATATTCATTTGGCAAGTCTGAACCTTTTTCAGCATTGAGTAATTTTCAGTTTTATTACCGATATAATCATCAGCATTTTCTTTGTTTTGTTCATGTAATAATACCGGATAACTTTGCAGAATCTTTTTGTTTATCAGTTTTTATAATTTAATTTATGCCTCCCTTTTTCGTTTTTTGTTTGTTTTTATTACCATCGGATCGATTTGAGGAATCTTAATGATGTTTTTGTTTTTCTTCAACTCGATTTGCGGAATTTCCTTGTCCTTTTTTATTTCTTCATTTCAGGAAACTTTTCTCTTTTTTTACATTATGTTTTAACATCAATACCAGCTTCATCTTTATATAATAAAATATAACACAAAAGGTGATCGGATTCCAAATTCTCTGTTTCATAGAAAATAATTCCTCCTCGGTTTAGGTCTAAGAAATTTATTCTGTGTTGGGAGCCTCAAATTATTACTTATATAGGTCACTTTCTATTTATTTTTTCGTAAGTTAAATCCTAAGCAAACCGCGCTTCTTGATTGTTGGATTTTGGCTGCAGTGACTTTTAACTCCTGTTCAATAAAATGGATTGGACGCTTGTCCGAATCTAGTCGGGCAATAATTACGTTGAGTTTTAATACTGTGTCGTGATTTCTAAGCACATCTTTGGCATCTTGGGCAAATTTGTTTCGTTCGTCATTTCTTTATATGCTGACTCACTCCAACTAACATTGGAATTAAATTGCCCCCCAAACTATTATAGGGGTTTTCTGACATATAAAGGCTTCTTATATATGTACTATGATATCGTCTATAACTTCTGTTATATAATCCATACACATATCACGATTACGTAAGCTGTTGGTTTTTTCATCTTTTCATATTTTTAATAAACAAATATAAAATCAAAGCATTTGAACAAATATTGTAAGTAATATCTCCGTCCCAAAGTCTAAATGTAAAAAACAGGATTTGATGCCTTGGACTCCAACTTTTGAACAAGGATATTCCGAAATTTCTCTTCCATGTTTTGCGATTCAAAAAGGAATTCAAGCAATAAGCAGTGATTGTGGTATTGTCTCTGAGCTTCGTGATGACCGTCTTTTGTCACTTGCTAAAAATAAATGTTGGAAATGTGTCTACCACGTTGCATAATAATCTCAATTCGGTTAAAGGCACGATTGTGCCCTTTCTAATCCACGTTTTTGATGACGCCATAATTGAAGGCCTTAAGGATCAAGATGTTATAACTGTTTATAAATTTACAAAAATTATTGATAAGATTCATAAACCATATGCCACTTTATTATTAGCCTTTAATAAATACAAACTTCCGGTAAAAATTCGTACATTATATCCTAACCCTACGCATAGTAAGGTAAGCAAATCGATTGGACATACTGCGAAATACTGCAAAAACATATACTTTACCAACTAAATACTCATTCAATAAATTGTTCCGTACAGGAATCTTTAATTTCGATGAAGAAGATTCTACTCCACACAAACATTTTTGAAAAGCGCAATTTCGGGACAGAATGATGCAATTTTTATTTATTTTAATATTGTTAGGAATCCGTTGCTGTAATTCTTCAGCTAATTTCATCAAGAATTCCGGACATCGACCCTTGATATAATACTCGTTTTCAGGTCTAAGTTTTTTACACAACTCTTTAAAACATACCCAAAACCAAAAAAGAAATTTTGGAATTAAAGTTTGCACAAATCAAAATTGTCCGCTTTTTGCAATTGCAGTGGAACAATTGTTTTATTGAAAAAGTCTATTCAAACATTTTTCAAAGCAACGCTTAGGAATGTCAGATACAATCTATTTTTATCGCAACTGTACATTCTATGAAGGGTTTCTGCTTTGAATCCTGCATCGTCCTAGTCATTGGATTTGCGCAATTTGAAATATAAGTCTAATCGTCCGAAAGTTGTATTGGTTGCATTGCATTGTGAGCCAACGACTTCCCGATAATTTAGTCATTTTTTTCGGTGCACAATTACCGCATATTATTTTCAATATATATGTATGTATATTTCTATCTGTACTGCAAACTACGTGTGACTCTGTGACAAATATAAATTCACAGAATGGGGGATTTTTTCTGTTGGTTTACCAGACTCAAGTCGAATCAAACGATAAAAATCAATTCGGACTCTTCTCAATGACTTGCAGTAGTGTACCGAATCACATGCACATCATTCGTTGTATCAATTGTGATGCTTTCATCAATAATAACTGAAAAATTGCCAAAATATTGTGGATGAGTCCTGAAATATTCAGTTGTTATTTAATCATTTTTTTGTCTATATTTATCAATCGTATCATAGTGAAATTTTATGAAATCTGGTAAAATAGTATGTGCAAGTAATATGATGAATTTGCAAACCAAGAGTTTCAGTTCAAGCAAAGTCGATGGCTGTGATTGTTTCGTTAAATCAACTTTATTTGATTTATAACCCAAAAGGCGCGTTATGTAGGCAATTCTGGAAAAGCTTCCCACAGGTGATCAACTGCACTTATGCCGCTTTAAGGAAATGTGTATGTCATTTTTGGCATTGGTTTGGACAACTCGTGTAGTTAGTTAAGTTTATGTTGAGCCATTTTTGTGTGCTCTCTTTTATGCGCGGGATAATCTCGGTGGCAAAAAACACAATACTCACGTTTTGGATCGGGTCTGTATGGTTGAAGTCTATAAATGAAAAGATTCCATTGCTTAACTGATTTTCCCCCCCAAAAATATGTCACAATTAGCGTGTCTTTACCGATTTACTTCTTTATTTTTTTATTGAATCCTTTTTTTCCAGAAACTAGTAATAATTAAAACAATATCTCAAATCTTAAAATATCCATGTGATAAAATTGAATGTGGCAAAGCCTTAATCACAGCTCAAATTTAAGTCGATTTTCTTTAATCGCTTGGGTTAATTCGGCTGCAATAAACTTTAGCTAGAAAGTTTGGGTGGTTCGATAATCTTAACGAGTAATTTTTGCGGAGTTTTTCTATCTCTTTTGTTACGATGTTAATGCCGAGCAGAGTTTTTTTACATACCAAGGAGCCCTATATATTGCTCTTAAGGTTTTGAACTGTAGCCTTTGAATTCAATCTAGACAAGATTTATATGCATAGTTGGATCCCAAGAAGAGATTATGAGCATATTAAAAAGTAATGCTTTGTTTTCTAAGCTTACTTGGAACTTAGGACCTTTAATTCAATATAGATCGCAATTTTCAATTCAGTTTTGATAATTTTTTCTATATAGTTTTTCCCCAGTGAGTCTTCAATCCAAAGTAACTCCCAAGTAAGTAACGAATTGTTTATGTAGCATTATATTACCATTTATAGAGATACTTTCATACACTTAGACTCATTGACTTAAATTCTCCATGTACTAGTTAGCCATTCTTCCAATATTTTTAAATATTTTAATCTATAAGTGGCCGTAACGGGGCTCGAGTGTATACTAACTATTGCTGTATCATCCGCAAGAGTTTATGTGACGAGATTTCGGTTTGTGGGAAGATCGCTTGTATAAATTAAATATAAGACGAGCCCTATAACACTTCCTTTTGGAATACCAGCTAATATTTCATAGAACTCAGTAGTGTACCTTTTTTGCCTAACTCGAATTTTTCTGCCAATAATCTGACTAAGCTCATCTTGTGTTTGTAGCGATTCTATTGCTATGTTTTTTCTCTAAAGTCGAATCAATGGTATGATATGGTCCGCTTCGATTCTAAAATTGGCTGTATTTTTTTTTTAACAAACGCTTTTCGAAGACTTTGGAGAATCTCGTTATTAAGCTAATTGGCCTACATATATGAGCCTACAACATTTGGATCTTTACTTGGCTTAGAGATCACAACAATCTCCGAGAGCCGTCAAGATTTAGAAAAATAATGCAATCTTAAAATGCGATCAAACATATAAAGCATGTGTTTTATTGTCACCTCAAATAAGCTCTTTTATCATAATTTCATTGGTAATAATTTTCCTAAGTGATTTAAGATTAAATTGAATAAAATTTTTATCCGGATCTTCATTAAATTCTGGAATCCAATTAGCTTTAAATATATTGGAAATATGCTGGACAAATGAGATACGCATTTCCTTGTCAATTAGAGCCCACTCACCATTGTGAGCTCTTAGCTTGGAATCGCAAATAACCGGACTTTTAAAACTTTTAACTGTACGTCACAAAGAGTAGTTAGTGCTAGAAGTGTGCTGGCAAGGATTGTAATGGCCTTTGAAATTTATTTTCCTTCTACTGCATCAGGACACTCTGAAGCTTTTGCAAGCATCTATTGAGCTAATGTTTTAAGGCCAATGAACGAAACCTCTGACAATCTCTCTTAGGTTGTGTTTTCTTGGTTACCAAACTTGTAATGTTTTTACTCTGGAGACCGTTGAAATTGCGTTGGGGAATTTGCTGCCATCTTTAACCATCAACTGCATTGTCGGCATCTGTTATTGCTTTAAGGAGAGTGTGCGTTTTTAGATGCGAACTTATACATTTTTTGTATTCAAGCCAATTTGTTAATTGAAAACCTGAAATGTGTTAATGAAACTTAAAAAAATATATAGTGTGCTCTGTTCATACCACAAGTTACTCCAAAGTCAATCAAATCTGGAGTTTTACTTAAATCGGTCAGCCAGTATGTTGGCTAACTGGTAGATATAAGGTCAAATCTGTAATTTTTAATGGCTTTGTATAAATTTCTACCCTTTGGAGATATTATCCTAGATCCCCAGAAAGAATATTTTGCATTGTAATCACCTGCTGCTAGAAACCTTTTACCTAGCTTAGAAAATAAATCAATGAATTTAGTTTTAAATACGTTGTAATGTGGAGACAATAAATGTCAGAAATGTTTATTCCCCCAGAGCCATCGAATATATGACTGAGGTAGAGTGAGGTAACCTTTACAATACTTTCATGATATAAGGGGAGATAGTGGTTTAGAATTTTCAAAAAATCGCTTTTTAGTCTTTCAAGAATATACTCTTAAAATTTTATAATGATGTCTACAGTATTTTCGTCTTTCTCAGAACAGCATTTTTCTGCACGGCGCAGGTAACAAAAAAGGATTTATCCGAATGATCTGAAATTTGAATATGTTATTCAGTACACTAGCAGCTAAGTCCTGTAGCATTTTATTATCTTCATAACTTCTTACTTTTTTAGCTCAAAAACTGACAAAAATAAGCCTATTTCGGTTATCGAAATTAAAAAATTCACAACTTTTTCCAAAATCTTTTTATTTATAATCTTCTTACAGGATATAGCTAAACTTGTACAAATTAATAATCTTCTTGGTTTTTGTGTTTCAGATAATTACAGGAGAAAAAATTTCCTGCGCCACCCACATCCAATTTTTTTAGAAAATCCAATTCAAACCCAATTTTAAAATATTTAAAACTATTATTTTTTAATTATCTAAATGTTTACGTATTCAATATAAGTTGTAAAAAATACCCACAAAGCTGAAATATTGTTGTTTTTTAGTATCACCTTAAAAAAATATTGAAAATACCTGAAATTTACGATCTCTAGACCACCATCTCCCCATTATGCTAAATTTTTTCCTGACAAGTATTCCTGCTCCGCCGCGGGTTTTTCATCAGGATGTTGGGAGTCATATCAAAGACAAATTCATCAGTATTAAAATTGTTAAATTTGGTTAAATTAAGTTTTAGATATTAGCATTATATTTATTGCTTGACTTTCTAGACTTGAAGCTCGTTTTTATGTTGGCGTAAGCCGTTAGCGTTCTAAAAACATATATTCATGATTTCATGGCTTAGATAAAATCGCTTGCACCAGCAGATTTTCATTTATAATTAAATCTTGCATCATAATAACGTATTTTGAAGTGAGTTTCAGGACGAGACGGACGTTTTTTGCATTGGGACTGAGGTACCCCTTTTAAGGCTTGGGCGTAGGATACAATATTGCTTTTAATATATTTTTCCAGCTTTTCGAAGTCCAGCCTTACATTTGTTTATTGACAGAGGCGGGTACTTATCTTCGCTGCTGCAAGATATTGATCAGAGCCGATATTTGGCCCTCGGAACATACGCACGTTCAGAACACTGGAGGCATGTCTAAAATGTTACAAATATTAATTTTAAGCCCCTCATAATAATAAAGTTTGTATATACATTGTATTACCATCTCTGAAAACAAATTTAAAACTTTCACCGAGGACATATTTAGCACGGCAACTCTCAACTTAAAATCTCCAAATTCGCTTTTTCGTTCCATTACATTCTTATCAAGGCATCGTAATTATAAAAAAAAATTACTCAGCGTTCATTTATTACGAATAAATAGCAATTCGCTTCACTATTTACAATCACTTATTTCATAACTTTCACAGTCTACTATTTTTACTTTACAGTAGTTATATCACCGAGGTTGCTATAAAATTGAATGGCCAACAGTCTGCGCTTTTTCCTTATATACAGCAAAGATTATTCGTAACAACGCCTGGAAATATCAAGATGTTCTCGATAACGATCATTCTCGATTCTCATGTACTGTCAGTTATCGGTCTCTCTCTTTTATTTGACATTTGTTTCACATTTTTGCGCCACACAGCCCTCAACCTAAGTCTGATTATTTTGTTTTGCTTTTTTTAGGTAACAACTCATTAGAATATTTATTTAAACTGTTATGAATCTTTAAACGAAGCATATTCTTAATTTAATTAATTTAGGAAAGTGCTTGAATTCCGTCGTTGATGCTTGTGGAAATTTAAATATTCGCTTGAGCTTTTAAAATATTTTAATTTACTGTTCCGAATATTGCAATAGTCTCCAGGTGGGCGACTTTGATCTTGCTCGTTTGTCTCGCAACGATCTGGATTCAATACACTACGTCATTTAGCTGCTTGATTATCTCATAGATACCTTCCCAATTGCATTGAAATTTTGGAGACAACCGTTTCTTCCGTTGTGGATTGTACAACAAAACCAAACCTCCATTTTGGAAACCTTCATCACCTTATCATACCTGGCCTCCAGTTTGTCAAACATATTTTTTGTTCCCTGTCTTACAACAGCATGCATCTCTGTCAACTTTTTTTCTATAAGTTAGACGATTCCTTCCCAATTCTTCTCGAATCACCATTTACTCCAAATTCAAATCACTATGCAGCCGAAATTCACTACCAAGAAGTATCCTTGCCGGTTTTTAGCCGTTGTTTCATGAACTGTGCACCGATATCCCATCAAGAACTCTGTTCTATGGACGTGGATATCCCAATTATCCTGATATTTGTCCACGACTTTCTCTGGTGCTCTTCCAGGGTTCGATAGAATTGTTCTTCCGTCTACCGTCTGATTGAGGGCTGTCGTTCGAGTTGTGCGAATACCCAGTATCAGGCACATTTCTTGAAACACCATTGACTCAAAATTCCTTCATTGCTAGAATGCAGGTGCACAGTATCCGTTAACTAATTTTTAGGTGCTAAACTAATCCTTAACCAACAGGACGTATGTGGCGGACACATTCATGGCTACTTGTTCGAAGGGAACACCTATGTTATATTGTTTATTTGTCCATGACTTCTGAATTTCGACCCCTTAGCTGCAATACACTCCTTGCAGTTAGCAATCCATTCCGCGACAGACTGGCGGCAACCAATAGAACAGCGGCTCTATCTTATCCAAGGTTTTCGTGATTCCCAGGTGCCCTCCACTGGGTCTTAACTTTGAAACTCTTATTAGAGTGCGGGAGCACTGGCCATCTTCACTTTCCCATAATATATACAAACAGCCAGATATCAATTTAAACTAACATTTCCTTAAGTGGTTTACGGCGATAGTTAGTTATCAGCTCAAGAAAAATTCTTAATTCGTGCAAATTTGTAGGCATTGGTCAATCCTTCACTGCTTCTATTTTTTCTATCGCAGTATATACACCAATCATAGTTACTTGATGATCTAAGTAATTCACCTCCTTCTTGAATAAAGAGCACTTCTTAGCAATTAGTTTAAGACCTGGAGCTGCCCCTCCGAGCTCCTCCTCCAATTTGAAGTTTCACGTCTTGATGTTTTCACCAACAAATTGGAGGGACCTACAGTTTATTCTAAGCCGCCTCCGAACGGCCGACTGATTTTTGTGAGGAACTTTTATTTCATGTCAGAAATATACTTGGAGGGCTTGACATTCCATGCGCAATGTTGCTCGAATTTGGACTCGAAACCAGGCCTTCCGAATTATAGTACGCAATGCTAACCATTCGGCTATTGCGGCCGCCTGAATATACATATGTACCTAATTTATATATGGACATACTTTCAATTTTGGTTATTTACATATTATGGAAATTTATTTAGTTACTCTTTGTGTATTTTCTTTAACTTCTTATTTCTGTACAATTATGTTGCCGTTTCGCTTCAATACGTTATTTGAAAGCCGCAGTATGTTATTTTCATTTTCCCGTCTGATTGAATTAATGTACGGTAGTTCAATTTGTATAACTATTTGCATAAGTGAGTATATATTCATGCATTATAATCCTTTCATCAGTCACTGACCGGCCAGGAAAGGGGGAGATTATATTACGGTAAGTGCTTAAACTTTAAATTAATTTGTTATATTCTATGAGCAAAATGTAATTCAGATTATTTTTTAGAAATAAATGGGAACTTATAAAATGTTGGCTTCCATTGTAGACATACTTTGTGAATTACGGGCATCTTGTGCATCCAACTTTTGCGAAATTGCAGTCAATAGCATGTTCATGTCCATTCTCGTAAATGAGCTAGGAGCCTTTTCTTGAATTTTACTTGATGACTTCTCTAACTCCTTCGCAGAATCAGCAGCCTCTTCATTCTCTATATCCTTCGTGGTTCGTTCAAAACGGTCGCATACTTAGATTTGTATTTAAACTTTCGTCTTTGACTGAATATATGTCGGTCAAATCGAAACTAAATAGAATCTCTGCGAACAGAAAACTGGTAAATTGATTAGTAAATTTACACGGAGACTTCAAGGAAACTCTCGGTATATTTCCCAACACATTCTTAAAGGCAACTCGCGATTTTTTAACGGTTCTCGCCAAATGTTCTATGTATGTATGTAGATTTACTAGCCAATCAGATTCGTTGAATTTTCGCTTTGAATAATATGGAATATTATTAATAAACAAACCTGCATTCAGGGCGTGTGGGACCAATCGCCTCATCTCATCGCGGTAGCATAATTGTCTGAGATCTCGCGTTCGATTTCTTCAAGGTGTTTTTTTCGTAAATAAAATAAAAACTGCTACATAATTTCATTCACATTCTATTATTTTTATACATTTAAAAATGAAAAAAAAAACTATTTTATTTATATTATATTTATGTTCTCTTTATTTATATATTTTTATATGAGAACCCTTCTTTTTTTTGAAAATTATTAGCATAGCTCTGCCCAGGATCGAACTCACGCCCTTTTGGATGGTAGTACATGCTGCTAATGATTTTGCTATATATGAAACTTGATCTAAAGCTTTCGACATTATATTTTGAAGTTTAATTTTTTTGCTTCATTCCTTCTCAACAGCAAATTTTCTAATTAATTAGTTTTACTCAATGCAAGGCAAATTCCCACTCGGTAGTAGCAAGAATACAAAAATAAAAATCCTATACAGTTTGTTTGTGTGAAATTACTTTCGTAATATCAAAATTCGAATTCGTTGAATTTTTTTTGTGCAATTGGAAGGAAGAACAAGTCGGCATATTATAGGACAACTTCACCAAAGATAACTAGATACGAAACTCTCTAAAATGTAGATAAATTGCGTTCCTCGATTATTTTTTTTGGGCTGGTAACAAATCCAAATGAAGGAATTTTGAACAGCTGATGGTAAAAAAGCCTTAGTACCACTTAGTCAATAATGAAACGCACCATTTTTCATCAGAAACCCATTTTAGGTTATCAATAAATTTTCATTGAGCACGATAAATTTGTATTTTAAAATTTAGTACAATTGTTGTTTGTATTTATTGAACTCAAATATTTTCCAAGCACAGCTGTAAAGGTGCAGAAATATTCATTTTTACAATTTTTTGTTATCAAAAAATTTCCAGAAATCCCAAAGTGAAACTTTTCCATCGCAGTGGCACGGTTTGAAAATGTTATAAAAAATGTGGATTTTCAGAGCGCTCTCATGAAATAAAGAGTTTCGTATCTAATCATCTTTGACGTGATTGAGTAAGTGTAACAAGGATGTAGTATCACACGCGTAAGGGAAAATGGGTAAAATATGCACTCTCTTTAATAAAATGCCTATGCCGAAGAATCACGTCATTAAGAAAATATATAGCTGTCCTCTTAAAATTTTTGTTATCAATGAAAATTTAAATTTCTAATCCAAAAAAGCTTAAATTATATAAAAAGTTTATACATTATTCTTTGATAACGGCTCCGAGGTTTCTTTATGTTTACATCAGGAAAATCTGAAATGAAAAGAGAACATGCATGTAATTCGTGTTTTGATATCATACATATAAAGCAAAGGAAGCAATAACCAAGAAATACCGTCTGAAGGCTGGTAGTCGGTTATTTAACACGTTGGTGCACTGCACTTTTATTTTTAATTTCAAATTTTTACTTTTATTTAACACATTATATGCACACCAACAAAATGAGAAGCACAAACAAAACTCACCAAAAAATGTTGTTGCGTTGCAGTGCTAGAGCGTCCTGTTTGAATTGGTTCAGAGCAATTCTGCAAAATAATAAAACATTAATTGAAATATAACATTCTTGACTTAATTTACACTAATATCCTTACCTCAATCCGCAAAACAGCAAACATTTTGTAATGAAAGAATTATTTGAATAGAACAAATGTGTTATTAACAAATGAATAAAATATTAGCAAAGGAAGTGCTGTCAAACAAACGAATAGAAAAATTATTTTTGACAATTCATTGTGAATGTGTTTGTAAATTTTTTGATTTTAAGGGGAAAGTGGGTAGTCTTGGCTCATGATGCAACATGATGCAATAAGACAAGGTGTTATACGTAGTGACAGCTCGTTTTGTCGGCTCCCTTAGCTAAAGGTTGTATTTTCGCTTTTTATGTTCTTATGTTTCTTTTTCGCTTTTATGTTTCAATATTTCTTAATATATTTTGTTTTGAAAAAGAGTTTACCGTTAGTTTATTGCAAAAAGTGTATCATTAACTTTTATAATCTCAAACGTACTTAATAAAACGAGATAAATAAGCATATTTTATGAACGTTTTATTAAAGTATTTAACTTTTTGATACGAAAATACATTCAACATTTAAAAAACAGTTTTTTTTACATCTATTTCACAATCACATCCTTCGCTTTTTTTTAATAACGTTTCAATAAATTTATTTTGGGTCTTACCGGGACCTTTAACCGGACCGTTAACTTGATAAAAACAATTCCTCAAGTGCCTTTATTTTAATTAAAAATACGGTGGAAGGTTCTATCAAAGCTCCCCTTGATATTTCGTCCACCCATGTATATGTATTCTCTTTACTTATATAGTGAGAGAGTCCTTATTTTCTAATAATGTAGCCTGCTACATACTCCAACCCATCCTCGTCTAAAGCTTCGATATTATCAACTCGTGGTAACTCATCAATGTTAGAAGTGGCATCGACATTATCAGTGACCTCATTATAAAATAATAATTCATTGTTTAGGTCATAATTCAGCCATTGAGTTTCATCTTATTCAACGTTTCCGAGTATTGCCAACGATTCTGTGTTTCGTGTTATAAATATGTATGATAAAAATACCAAAAAATTAATAGGACGTGTATGTTTTGTACCTAATAAGTACTTATATATTCGCAGCCTATACTTGAACTGCATCGCTATTGGATGATCGCGTAAGCCCCCTCTTGCACGCATAGCCCCAAAAAAATGTTCCACTATGTCTTTATTCAATCGGTACGTCAAGATATATTCCATGTTATATACTGCCTTGACGTGCTTATATAAATTCCGCAAAGAAGAATGGGCTATAAGATCAGCAATGGTACGGGAGGTTAGGTGATCACCCCGAAATTTAATCCCAGCGTCATTGAAGTGGTTTCGAATCAGCTTGAGCAAATGTGGTGCATCAGCAAAGACAAAAACTTTTGAACCATTCACCGGATTCATAAACCACGTTTTTTCTAAAGAAATAAATACTAGAATATTCTAATTTTAAGTTTTATGTGAATTATTTAATGTACCAATTGAACTATCCAGCTCCAGAGTCCTATATTTCCTGCTCCCATGTCTGAAACGACCCCAACAACTGGATACCCTGCTTCACCGAGAAGTGATGTTGAACAATATAATTTTTGTCATCCTAAAGTCGTACGCGCAAAAAACTGGTTGCTTCCATGAGCGCTTAAAACCTCGAGCAATCATTACTTGAACATAATTACTCGGCGTTCTAACCGTGTCACTTAGTGAGTCGTACTCGTATGCTGGATCCACTTTCATTTCATCGAAAGAAAGTATACAAACTTTGTCTTCAGTTTCCATGTCGTTCATGCTCTGCATTGCCCCAATCGAAAAATTCAAAACACCGTCTTCAAACTTCACTTTCTGTACCCATTTCGCCACAGTTGACTCACTTGGAAGAGGATGACCACTCTTCAACAAATGGGCATAGGCTTTGGGGCCAGCCGCATGAAGAGATATAGCAGACGACATATCTGGACGGGTTTTCAATTTTTCTGATCTGGCCTTCTGTTAAATATGCGTAAAGATTTTTTCGTATCTTCTGTAACTCTTCTACTTGGTTTTTCAGTCTTTTTATTTCAGCCTCAAGTATTGGCTCGCGATACGCAATGCTTCTAAATAAGATATACATACATATGTAATAATAGCAATTATACATAACAGATCGTAAAATTACTCTGTTTGGGTTGATGCGTCGACAAATTTTGGCTCATTATAAACTTCATCTATTAGCATTGGGACAGCATCATTACACAACTTAATTCGTTTTTGATCAGAACCCGACAAGAAATCCGAAGAAGAGAAATGCAAACCGCATATTTTTGCTCCGGGTGTTAGCCCCACACCGCAAGCATCCGCCCATATTTTTCATTTCATTTCATTTTTTGGCAGGGAAGGTTTACAGGGATAAGTAAACAGTTGTCCTTCTCTCACACGCTGCCTTAGCAACAGATCTTGGTTTTATAAATTTTTTTTCCATATTTTAAAATACATCTTAGAAAAAAAGGGTGAACTCAAAGTTTTCCATTAATGAAAACGGTAGACATTACTAGAAGTATTTCAATTTTTGTTTTAACGACATTCCATTATGAGTAAGATTTTCTTCATATTTCTGTTTGAAAAATTATAGCAGAGGCAATATAAAGCGGATTTCATTGGATATAACAAAAATTTTGTTAAGCATAAACTTACAATAAATGCAGTAGTATTTTTTAATTGGCAACTATCGCGCCTTTAACCAAGGGAAATAATTGAAGCAGTAATATCCAATGGTTAGCATGTTAATGTTAATCTACACTAAATTCAAATTAATCTCGCAGTACATAGCTCTGGGAGCTTCCCATTAAATGCATTACGAAATATGAAATTTGACAAAAATAAGTTTCTTCAGCAATCTTGATGTGAAGCTTTTTCACTTATGTGTATATTGATTAACCTTAACTAGATATATAAATATGTATGTATAATAAGTGCTTTGTAACCGCTGAGCGATTTTCGGCCGAGCACCCCCTTCAATTTGTAGTGTGCGTATTGATGTTTTTCCCAAAATATGTAGAGACCTACAGTTCGTGCTAAGCCGGCTTCGAACGGCAAACTGTGAGGCATTGGCATTAGAAAAATATAAAAATTAATTGTCTATAATTTTAGATGTTGGTCGAACCAGGACTTGAACCTTCGTCTTCCGAATGGGATTTATTCTCTGTAATACCTGCTGACGTATAGACTAAATCATAATGTCATGGAACATTATTTGGTGTGATTCGTGGTCTAGGTGGAATGCATGAAAACCCTTGCCGTAAGCAATTCAAGTCCAGATGGAGCTTGTTATGTATTTGGGGTTTGTGTTATTATAAAGCAAGTAAAATCTTACCTTTCACAATTTTAGTGAGAAAAATGAAATAGACCTGAACAGAGAATCAGCATGTATTTTTCCTAATTAAAAGGATAATCTAATTTATACAAATTTCAGATTAAAACTATTATATAATTAATGAAGTAATCAATATGCACTGAAACTACACTTATAGTAAGAATAAAACAGTTTAATTCCTGATTATGTGATTAAAATAATATCCTTGCTTGGAAGGAGTCAGATTCAGAAAATTCTTTCTATTGTACTTACTTCATCTAGTTATTATTTCACATGGTGGTAATAACTCTGGCAGGGTTATTAAAAGACCAACTTTTCCCTTAAATTCAAAATATTGTTACGATCTTGCTGAATCAACCTCGATGATTTCCCAAATCCTTCGGGTACGATCTCTGGATTGTTAAATAAAAAATCGCCAACTTAATTTGCAGTCTCTTTATATATAAAGACTTTATTTAATGTCTTTTTTATTACTCGGTAATTCACAATTCAATTACAATTCACTTTACTATTTACAATCACTTGTATACAACTTTCACAATGTACTTTTTATTACTTTACTGTAATGTAATCTTCAACGCGTCTACTTCACGACTGATTACTGACTGACCCTAGAATAATCGCGTCGTTACGATAATCGTCTCGCTTTACGCTCTAGAACATGCCAGTTGTCGGCTCCTCTCTTTCATCTGTCATTCGCTTCGCATTTTCGCCACACTGCCCTCCACCTAATTCTGATCGTCCCGATCAGATACATTCGCTGTTCCAAACGCAGCAAGCCTCTCTAGGTGGACTACTTTCATCTTGCTTCCTGGTCTCCCAACATTCTGGATTCGATACACTGCGTCATTTAGCCGTTTGATTACCTTATATGGACCATCCCAAACGCATTAAAGTTTTGGGGACAGACCCCTCTTCTATTGTGGACTGCACAGCAACACCAAATCTCCACTTTGGAAGCCTTCAGAGTTCATCGCTTTGTCATACCTGGCCTTCAATTTGTAATGGCTTCGTGATTTTGGCCCTTAAGTTGCACTGCGTTCCTTGCAGTTAGCAACCCACTCAGCGATCGATTGGCGAAAACCAACCCAATAGAACCTCTGTTTGATCTTCTCCAGCATTTTCTCAATGCCTAGATGCTCTCCACTAGGACCATTGTGAAATTCCTTAAGAATATCCGGAATTCTTAACCTCGGAACTACTATTAGCCTTCCAGAGCACTGGCCATATTCACTTTCCCATACTCTATGCCAACAGCCAGATATCAATTCTAAACTGCTCCATTGGGCCCAGTATGCCTTAGCGATTGGACTTTCCGCTGCCATTTGTTCCTTACTTGGCCGTCTGTTCACCTCCAATCCGTGCATTACCAATTCCAAGTCAGCGTCTTCTTGCTGACATTTTCTTAAGTGGCTTGCCTCCCACTTTCCTGCTCGTGTAATTGTTATTCGCCGGACGTCTATTATGCCCTCAGCTTTTGAGCATCGTTTGCGTCGTCTTTCCTCTCTGTTGGAGCCCGACTGGCATTCGCGTGCGAAGTGACCTGCTTCTCCGCAACTGAAGCACTTTCCACCTTGATTCTTGACACCAGAATGATTTTTTCCTCCTATCGACTTCAAAGTTTTCAATATTTCAGTCCTCACATCTGGTGTTTCTACCTCCAAACGCTTCACTTTTTAGGCTGGCTTACATAGCAGTGCCGCTGCTTCACGTATCTGAGCATATGCAACAGTTTCAGCGAATGTTAACTTTGGATTCGCATAAGGCTCTCGCTTGGTGTACACGTCTTAAATTCCGCTGATGAACCTCTGGATTTTTAATCTTTCGAGATATTCACCCGATGAGTGCCCTGTGGCTAAATGAGCCAATCTCTCGATTTCAAAAGCATATTACTGCAGAAATTCATTGTGTTTTTGGTCACGCTGTTCCAGCTCCATCTGGTAAATTTGCCTCCTATGCTCGCTACCATATCGTCTTTCCAGGGCTCGCATTATTGCGCCATAGTTATCCCTCCCATATTCGGGAATAGTCAGCAAAATATCCGCTGCAGGTCCTTTCAACGTAACAAATAGCGCAGCGGATTTTTCCTCGATGGTCCAATTACTTAACTCAGCCGTCTTCTCGAACTGGAGCTTGAAGATCTGGAATGGAGCTGTGCCGTCAAAGGATGGTGCCTCTACCCACGGGACGTTCATCGATCTGGTTTGACGATGCAAATGCAAATCTCGGACACGTCGATCGAGCTGGTTGATTTTGGTCTTAATTAACTCTTCTACTTTGTCTTGCCGACCTTGCAATTCGTTGACTTTGCTCTCAATTAGATCCTGTCTTTCCTTAAGTTCTGCATTGCCTTTCTCCAGATTTTTCTGTATTTGCGCGATTGTTCCTTCTAATCCATCAAACTTTGCATCCATCTTTTGTGACATGCTGGCATTCTGTTCATCCATCTTTTGTGACATGCTGGCATTAATTGCAGATATATTATATGAATTACGGGCATCCTGTGCGTCCAAATTTTGTGACATGTTGTCACTGATTTGTGAAATTGCAGCCAACAACATGTTAATGTCCATACCGGTAGATGAGCCAGGAGCATTTTCTTGAATCTTACTTAATGGCTACTCCAACTCCTTCGCAGAATCAATAGCCTCTTCCTTGTCAATATCCTTCAAGGATACCTCTTCATCCTCGCGGCGGAATTCGTATTGGTTCAAGTCGATACCTTCGACTTCCATCGCTTCTCGCAGTCGCGATTGCAGCTCTGCCTTATTTCATGTTGTAGACAATCTTCGCTTTGCCAACTCCTTCTTCAGAGGAGGTATCGTCAAATCCTGAATCTTCACCATTCTTCACATTATTATTCTTATGGATTTATTTAACAATCCCACTTCTGACACCAATTGTTACGATCTTGCTGAATCAACCCCGATGATTTCCCAAACCCTTCGGGTACGATCTGTGGATTGTTAAAAAAAAATCGCCAACTTAATTTGCAGTCTCTTTATTTATAAAGATTTTATTTAATGTCCTCTTTATTACTCAGTAATTCACAATTCAATTACAATTCACTTTACTATTTACAATCACTTATATACAACTTTCACAATGTACTGTTTATTACTTTACTGTAATGTAATCTCCAACGCGTTTACTTCACAACTGATTACTGACTGACTCTCTGCAGTCGTGTGTCGCCCTTATATACATGTTTGCTGCTTGAAAATAATCGCGTCGTTACGATAATTGTCTCGTTACGATAATCGTCTCGTTTTACGCTTTAGAACATGCCAGTTGTCGGTTCCTCTCTTTCATCTGTCATTCGCTTCGCATTTTCGCCGCAATATATACAAACAAATTCATGAATTTTTGCTATTTCATTCACAAAAAACAATCCCGGTGGGAATATTGGAATGTATTATCTTTTTCATATTATGAAAAGATGCAAAAATTGCTATAGCAGGAAAAGATTATATCGAAAGTAAAAGATGAATCAATACGTAAGTTTGAGATCTTAGTTATTTGAAAACTTGTTATTGACATTTACTCTGCACTTGTTTTCTATTTTCTTTTGCATCGCTAATATAATTATAAGCGCGACACTTCATTTATTTACTTTTCTTTGATTTTTCATTGTGTTTAATAAATATTTTGTTTGTATTTTTTCTTCCGGCTGGTAGTCATAAAAAATCTAAAAGTGTATTCAATAAAAAATTGTTGTCTATAAACTTGTTTGTTTGTTTGATTTAGAGAATGAATAATTTTTTGTTATGATTTCCTCTACAATGGAGCTTTAGCTTGAACTACTCATAGAATGTTGAATGAGGGGATCCTTCAGTTGCATAACTGCGTTAGCTTTGGAAACAAAAGTTTTAAGTGCAAGGGTGAGTGTATTTATAATTAATTTCCTTGTTTTAATTTGTTTCAATTTAAATTACTTTAACACAAACTAATTATATCAAAGGAATAATAATGCCCATATAATTTATTAGTAAATTTGTTAAGAATGTAAAACAAAAATTGGAGAAATTTCTAAAATTTTTATGTATGTATAAAAACATTCCTTTTTTCCGCTGGGATATTCTCATGCAAATTGTGAAAAAAGAAATTCTTTGCGTTTTTTAACAGCACCTCTTTTCTGACAGTTCTTCAATTTGAAATAAATTATGTTATATTTTTAGAAACGAAATTTGTTTTTGCAATTTGGCCGGAATTTTAAAGTATGTATTTATGTATTTATTAAAATTATTTTCATAAAATAATTATTTTCATAAAATAGTTATTATAATTAAACGATTTAAATGGAGGGACAACTATATACTTTAAGCAAAGGTGCTGGAACTGCGCAGCTACATTGCTTGGTAAGTATTATTCATTAAAATTTTTTGTGTGCATATGTGCTTAAAAAATAAATAAGCACGAAGAAAAAAGTATAGTATAATAATAGCTGTTTTTTTCGCGCATCTGTGCTTAAAATTTATATGGAATGTTAAGCGCAAAGTTTTATGTGCGGCCATGGTGGAATCATTACTAGATGTGATCAGTAGACTCACCTCCTTTTTCCGCAGTCTTATTTATTGTTTTTTTAAAGTTGTGGAAAAAAAAATTGGAGTCATTTTTATGACTACACTCTTACACTAATATAGAATGACTTATGTATATTATGAAAATTGCTTCAACGGTTATAATAATATATATGTATAACATGGCGGCCGTAATAGCCGTGTGTTAGCATTGCCTACTGACATTCGGTCCCTTCATTTGTTGGTAAAAACATCAAGACGCAAAAAACCACAAATTGGAGGAGATCAATCGAAAATCTTTTCGGTGGTTACAAAGGCCCACATATATACATATTTATATATAATAAAAGTGCTATTGCTTCTACTTAAAGCCTATATTATAAAGTGTGGGATATATAAATCGAAAAAAATCCTAATTCGGTGTTAACATGATATAAAATTAGATACAGCTTTCAAAATTAAACGTTTTTAACTTCGCGGTATGGTCAAACATAATTTACCTTGGGCCTGAATAAATATTATCATACCATGCACTCTTATCTACAAATTATATAAAGCATTATTGGTTTTAATACAAAGGCCCAAAATTTATTTACACATACAGTCGAGCACATAACATAGACATAAAATTTATTAATTCCCTAATATTTTTATTAACTACCACTTATATGATATATATAAAATTGATTATTGATTATTAATGAGATATAATAATTCGTGATTACAAACATATACTTCATGATGACAAATTAAGTATAGAATTTAATTATTTAAGGATTTATTTAAGTCTTTAATTCTGAAATGCATTCTGCATCTAGGAAGAAGAGAGGTTGGAGGTAACGAACGTCCTGGACGCCCCAGCACATAAACGATCACTAAATCACAATTACAAAAGTTGTTGAAGATGCCTTAATTAAAGAAGCGAATGTCCTGTTAATTAGTTAGCCTAAAGAGAAAGTTTTAGGTCCTCATGGCCTTCCAATATTAGTTGAAATACACTTACCTGGAACTGCATGACTCTTCGTACTGTAGAGGAGCTCCAAATATAATTTTAAGATTAGGATCACATATCTATGCACAAACTACATATATTGAACTGTGTTATTCAACAATTAATAAATAAATTATTTTGCACATTGATAGAATGATATCCATGGTGGTTGACATAGGCTTCTTCATGATTCTTGGGGCTCATGACACATGAGCGCGATCGATAGCCCCAATAGTGCCTCCTACAAATGGTGAGTTTGATGAAAAAATCTTCTGCAGCTTGCCGACCTATTTGCGTCACGGGAAATCTTACACTGACGAAAAATATTGAACTATTAATTAGGTCAATTACTCTATGTATACAACGGATTACAGACAACTGGCTCAAGGCTATCCCTCACTGCTCCCCAACAGGACGTTGATAGCATCCAGTTGCGAAAAATCGGAAGACGGTTAGAACCTTCAAGCAATTTAATAAAGTTAAAAATTGAAAAACACTTGAAAGTTCCATTATTTATTTGTTTTTCTGTAGATATCGCCGTTATCCTTCTGCCTTTTAGTTGGCTATCAAGTTGCGAAATAATTTCATCAATTAAATCTGGGGTTAATCGATATAACTTTCGAAATTTTGCTTCACCCAAGTTGAGATGATCTTCCACTTCTCGCAACAAACTTCTATCCAATGACGAAGAGTGTGTTATTTCCTTATCCTGGAATAAAACATAAATACTCAAAAGACATTTCAATTATTTTTTTAATGTATTTTTTGTAATTTCCCGATTTGTACTTCATTTCAACTTTTATACTATTCATTTTAACCTAAATAAAACATGAAATCTTTTGTCGATGGCGCTAACTCGAAAATTTTTGTTGTTTAATTAACACTTTATTGTGTAGTTAACGACAACAGCTGATCAAGCGATAGCGAATATCGTTATAATATGCTTAACAAATTCTAGAATCGTTAAAAATGTCGCTAAGTATTATAACGATAACGAATATCGTTATAAGATGCTTAGCGAATACTTGAATCGTATTATCAACTATTTTGCTACATTTCCCTGAATTTTATTCAAAACCGCTAGTTTTTAGCTGAGTATGTTGTCGTGGTAAATATATCTGTGGTAAAAGTTTTAAATTTGTTTACAGAGTTTACTTAAAGTTTAAGTAGATTAAAAAATAAACGAATTTATTGGTGATAATGGAATGTATATATAAACTTTATTATTAAGGCGGGTATAAATTAAATATTTGTGTACGTTTGAGGCATTTATGTATATACGATTTAGTAATATATTTATTTATAATTATATGATGTATTTCAAACAAGTTTGGTTTTTATTAAGTTTTTATGTTTATTTAATTTTTTTGAGAATTGCTTTTTTTGTATAATACAATTTAGTTTAAGTTATAAATATACCATTTATTTCGGTCATATTATTACATCCCTCAAGTGATCTCAACTGTTTTACCTGCGTAACAGAATGGGCCATATTCTAAAGAGCGCAGATTGTGGCCCACTGTACAGCCTACAAAGTAACCTAACTCCCTTTCCATTTTACTTCCTTTTTCAATCGGTTTCTTTTATCGGTTGTCAAAACCAGAGTTTTGTGAAACAGCCAGGGGTCGTAAATCGCAGCCTGGGCTTCATGAAACAACGAATTCGAAGTAGAGTTGTTGTGTTGCAAGAATATTTGTTAATAGTTTACAAAAATCTGGTATGTATACTCAAATTTTGATTAATTTCTTTGAATAGATTAGTAAAACTTGTTGAAAAGATTTCCCTCAAATATGCGCAAACGTTTCTTTTTTCATAAATTTAGTAAAATATGAAAAATATTTACAAAGTTATTTACCAAAATATTATAACTGAATCCGATGGAAGTCCAACCCTGCACTTGTTTGTTTATGTATATGTAATGTTTATTTCTCATTCATTTTGAGTTTTTCTCAACATTTCGAGGCAATTTTTATTTTGCGATAAAATTATTAATTATTATTTCTTTTTTATTTCCAGAAATTCCGCTGGACGCGCAGTAAACATTGAAAGGTAAAGTTTTTGCTTAGGACGATATATGTATATATTTCTAATTACTTTGTGTATTTTTCTATTTTCAGTGTAGTGCTCAATGATGAATTATGTATGCAAAACAAAACATTAAGATTTCAAAGCAGCGAGATAAACAGAATTTTCCCATTTATATTGGTATTGATTTCTATTAAAGTACTATTTGAAAAGTGAGAATTCATTAAATAATATATATTTTGTTGATTTCATTGACAATGTATTTAACACTTTTATTAAAATATAAGACAGCAATGTTACAACAATAAAATACATTTTATAAAAAATTAGTTGCATATAATATATATAAAACAACTTGGTTTTATTTGACGCAACTCACTGAAAACTGTATATGGCACACAAAAACATCATAGTTTAGACATAGCAGATTTCAAACCTGCCTAAGCATATCACCATACCTATATAATAGAGCGGAAAACATGTTGGGATTTACATTTCGTGTTAGGTGACAGAATATTCTTTGTCTTGTTGCAGCGATTGATTCTAGATTCAACAAGAATCAATTGGAACTTGCCATCCTTATACTTGCGATTGCGCTCTATATGTTTTCGGATAGCAGGTCATAGCCTACATATGTATATGTGGTAGAACATATACTCGTATGCATACGCAGTACAGCAGTTCCTGTATCTATAAATCAAGAAGTTTATTAGTTAATAAGCGTGTTTAATAACGAAAACTATAAATACCTTCGTCAGCCAAATAATAAATCTGCATCTTGTTATGTATACAAAAGGAAATGCAATAACCCAATAAGGATCCTTTGTATACGTCGTAGAACAAATATGTCTACATAGTTCAACACTTCCTTTACCTATAAATCAAAAAGTTTATTAGTAAATAAGCGTTTTTAATAACGAAAACTATATTTACCTTCATCAACAAAACAATAAATCTGCATATTGATATGCGAATAAAAGGAACTACAATAAAGAAAATAATTACACATGGTTGCATTTGTGAGGTACCATTCAATATTACAATTACTTATTAAATGTATAAAAAAGTTAATAAACTATTCAAATATTAATGAAATTAACTTGTAAGTAATACTTTTTACATTTCCCATGTACTTAATAATGAAATAAATTATTATTATTTCCGATTTCAGCACCATTTTAATTCCGGAAGCGGAAATAGACGAGAAGTTTGGTTACTTTGTAGGCTGTACAATGTTGTGGCCATTTTCCCCTTGTACATCTTTATTGCACACATTAAATTTATTTCGTAAAGAAGACGTATAGTTATCCTCTTCTAGTTTTTGTTATCACCCGGCGCAGGGCTGATATTTTGTTCAATGCGAATGAAAAGCAGTTTAAATTGTCAAAACAGATGTTCAATTTCTTAAATCCTCTTTCCCTTTTTTGTTTTTGTGTTTTTCTTATATATACAAACATATATACATATATACATTTATACATGTAAATTTGTTATAAAACAAATGTTAAATTATATTAATATAAACAAAAACTTACACATTACTTAGATGACTAGCTCGGAACTGTTCTTTTGTCTGGAACAGAGAAAATCTGAAAGGAAAAGAAAATATGTATGCTTGTAATTCATGTTGCGCTAAAATAGTCGTACATATAGAGCAAAGAAAACAAATCCAACAACCAAGAAATGCAGCCGAAGACTGGTATTTGGTTATTTAACACGTTGATGCACTACACTTTTATATTTAATTTAATTTATTTGCTTTTTGCAAACACATGATACGCACATCAACAATTAAGATATGTAAACAAAACTCACCAAAATGAAATGTTGCTTTGCTTGCTACAGCATTTTGTTTCAAATCATTCAAAAGTAGTTCTGCAAAATAACAAAACATTAATTTAAATATAAAATTATTATTTTACTAAATAAACCTCGATGATTTCCCAAATCCTTCGGGTCCGATATAATTGAGTTTACACACAAATGCTTTTGTTGCCGCAACTCTTACTTTGTAGGGGAGAGGGCGACGACGCAGAGAGCAGCGTACCGACACTGTTGTGCTCGGTCAACACGCTTTGTTATCTTATTCGTCGCTGTTAAATTTGTCACTACTTTTCACACTTATATTTACATTCTCTGAATGGTTGCTGTTATGATAAGTTTAAAATGAATGTTAGAGCATTTATGGAATTTAAAATTTAAATTTGTATACGTAAATTAAAATATATTAGTATATATGTATATATAGTTGCATACATATGATAACAATTTATATTAAAAAATAAAAACCTGTATCGAGGTGGAGTGTGTAGTAAATTGTGAAAATGGAATGGAATGGAATGGCAGAAAATTGCAATGAATAAATTATCTCCGTGTGAACGTGAAGGGCAATACAAAAAGAAAAACAAGCGATAAAAAGCAACAAGAGTATTCTTGTGTAAACGCAGTCCATCTGGATTGTTAAATATAAGTCGCAAACTATGTTTGCAGTTTCTTAATTAATTTACTCAATGTTTATTTATTACTCAATAACTAACAATTCACTTCCCTATTTACAATCACTTATAAAAACAAAATCACAATAGGGGTATTCGCTATGTCTAGGAAACGCATACTGACAATATTTCCCATGGAATTGTGCTAGAGATCGGGAGCGTCCCCGCTGCAAAATTGTGACATATTAAAGTGAAACAATAACAACCACACAGGCACAGGATTGCTTTTCCCCTCACAGGGTTGCTTTTTCCTTCTTGCTATCTGTGGGAAATAAATATACATAGGTTTTGGTATAGGATTTTTTTCCTATCGAAATATATATTTTTTGCATGTGTCTGGTTGTTGTGCCATTGCACGAATAGGAAAAATTTCCTATCCGCATGCATTTCCTAGACTAAGCGAATATCCCTAATGTACTATTTTTACTTCACAGTAGTGTTATCACCAACGAGTTCACTTTACGATTGACTTGGCTTTGCAGTTGTGCTTCGCCCTTATCTACTTAATCTATTATTCGTCCTACCACCTGGAATGATCGAAATGGTCTCGATAACGAATATTCTCAATTCACGCTCTAGAACATGCCAGTTATCGACCCCTCTCTTTCATCTAACATTTGTTTAGCAAATTGGCTACATTGCCTTCTAATACTCCCACTGAGATGCGCTCATTCTTTGCGCCTTAGCCAGAGTTTTGTAATAAGTATGTCCGGTGTAGAATTTTGTGCTGCTTCGACAACCAATAATTTGTTTGTCCCACAATCTCCATTGATCTTCGTCCAACCAACCGCTTCTAACTTTGGTGGGATCAGTTCGGTGCCTTCAAGGACTACTTGCTTGCTGCTGTATGTGGAATTATAGCCAATGCTACGTAGTACTTCCATGTTTTTGTACTCCATATTTCGGTTATTCAAGTCGATCTTGATGCCTTGATCCAACAGGAAGTCTACTGCTATGATAACCTCATCTACAATCTATGCGACTATGAAGCTGTGTAGCACTATCACATTCCCTATTGCGGCGTCACATGTAACTTCTCCTTTAATTTGGGTATCCTCAGCAGTTGCCGTTTTCAATCTTGCTTCAGGTAATGGTTTTACTTCTTTAGCGATCTAATCATTTCGAATGATGGAGTTAATATTCGCTTGCGTCTATCCACATATCCACCAATAGTAACATTGCTCGTTTTTCAACCAATTTGTGAGACGAAGATTATGTGGCATTCAAAAGGAGGAGGCAGCATACTACCGTTCGCTTTCGTTCTCCTGAATTGTTGTTTTTGTTTGAGCTCGTCTTACATTACCTCGCAAAGTGGCCTTATTTTCCACATTTAAAACATGCTGACACCAGAACCATTCATTCCTTCGACATTAGAGGTTTTAATATTTCGGATGGTCTTTGGTCGCACTTCTACAACTTCATCTGGTAAATTTGCGGAATCAACAGCCTCTTTCTTCTCTATATCCTTCATCGATGTATCTTCCTCCTCGCGACGGAATTCGTATTGGTTCAAGTCAATGCCTTAAAATTTCATTGCTTCCCGCAGTTGCGACTGCAGCTCTGCCTTATTTCCAATTGTAGATAATCCTCGCTTTGCGAATTCCCTTTTAAGAGGAGGTATCGTAAAATCTTGAATTTTCACAATTTTCTTACAGTTTTACTTCGCTCATATATACTTAGTTTATTGTTTGTCCTACCGCCTGTAATGATCGAAATGTTTTTGAAAACAAATATTCTCGATTCACGCTCTAGAACATACCAGTTATCGGCCTCTCTCTTACATCTGGCATTCGTTTCGCAAATTCGCCACAATGTGAATGTGTATTATAAAATATATTCCATTTATATTTTTTTAATTTTTAATTAACAACTTATAAACAAACAAAAAAAACCATAAACATTAACAAATCTTATATCACAGCTTATTTCTTGGAGTGTACTTTTTACTAACAATAAGTTAAATGATTTAATTCATATTGTAATTGAATTGTGAATTACTGAGTAATAAAAGAACATTAAATAAATTCTTTTAAAGAAACTTCAAATTAAGTTGGTGATTTTTATTTAACAATCCAGAGATCGTACCCGAAGGATTTGGGAAATCATCGAGGTTAATCAGCAAAATCGTAACAATTGGTGTCAGAAGTATGATTGTTAAATAAATTCCAAAGGATAATAATTGAAAAATGGTGAAGATTCAGGATTTGAAGATACTCCTCTCAAGAAGGAGTTGGCACAGCGAGGATTGTCTACAACAGGAAATAAGGCAGAGCTGCAATCGCGACTGCGAGAAGCAATGGAAGTCGAAGGTATCGACTTGAACCAATACGAATTCCGCCGCGAGGATGAAGATGTATCCCTGAAAGATGTTGACAAGGAAGAGGCTAGTGATTCTGCGAAGGAGTTGGAGCAGCCCTCAAGTAAGATTCAAGATTCAAGAAAAGGCTCCTGTTTCATCTACGGGTATGGACATGAACATGTTTTTGGCTGCAATTTCACAGCCAATACAGGATACCAACATGTCACAAAAGCTGGATGCACAGAATGCCAGCGTTACATCACAAATGGTTGAACAGAGGGAGCAGATATCATCCTTAGAAGGAACAATCGCGCAAATACAGCAAAATCTGGAGAAAGACAATGCAGAACTTAAGAAAAGACAGGATCTAATTGAGAACAAAGTCAACGAACGCTATGGTAGCGAACAAAGGAGACAAATTTACCAGATTGAGTTAGAAAAGCGCGACCAAAAACCCAACGAATCTCTACAGGAATATGCTTCGAAAATTGGGAGAGTGGCTCATTTAGCCATCGGTGACGCATCGGGTGAGCATCTCGAAAGGGTGAAAATACAAAGATTCAGCAGCGGAATAAAAGACATTTACACCAAGCGAGAGACATATGCGAATCCAAAGTTAACATTCGCTGAAACTGTTGCGTATGCTCAAACGCGTAAAATGGTGGCACTCATAAGGTGACCAGCATACAAAGTCAATAAAGTGGCAGTTGAAACAGCAGATGTGATGATCGAAATATTGAGAACTCTGAAGTCGTTAGAAGGAATGAACCGTTCTGGTGTCAAGAATCAAGCCGGAAAATGCTTTAAATGTGGAAAGCCTGATCACTTCGCACGCGAATGCAAAACGGGTTCCAGCATACAGGAAGGACAGCGAAAACAGAAGGCTGAGGAGGATAAACCATCAACTTCTCAGTATTTAAACTAAAACGAGCCATTCTAAAGGGGCGTATGCTGGCTCCTGTAATTGAATGCCCCATAATCTCCGTCTCGCAAATTGGTAGAAAAACGAGCAACATTACTATTGGTGGATATGTGGATGGACGAGAGCGAATATTAACAGTAGATACGGGCGCATCACACTCCATTATTCGAACTGACCTGATCGCTAAAGAAGTGAGACCATTACCTGGAGCAATATTGAAAACGGCGACTGGTGAAGATACCCAAGTAGTGGGAGAAGTAACATGTGAGGTCAGATTATAGATGAGGAAATCATAGGAGTGGACTTATTGATGAATCAAGGTATCAAGATCGACTTGGTTAACAAGCTTAAGAAGTATAAGAACATGGAAGTACCACTAAGCATTGGCTATGATTCCACATACAGCAGCAAACAAGTGGTCTTAGAAGGTAGTGAACTGATTCCACCAAAGTCAGAAGCAGTTGTTTGGGCGAAAATTAATGGACATTGTGGGACAAAAAATTGGGGGTTGTCGAAGCAGCACAAAATTCTACACCGGACGTACTTATTGGTAAAACCCTGGCTTAGACACAAAAGAATGGACGCATCCCAGTGAGAGTATTAAATGACTTCAGATCACCAGTAAAAATTCCTAGTGGAACTGTAGTAGGGCAATGTCAAGAGGTAGAAGTCATCATCAAATGCAATGATTCATCTGGAATCGACTCTATTGGCAGCATATAAATGCATGAAGGAAGATATAACTGCATGGACGCAAGGGTTGGAAGACAAGTACAAGCACAAGGCCAGCCAAATCATCGGCAAATACTCCAACATATTCGACAAGGATGGCAACAAACCAAACAGGACCAACGTACTGGTGATGCATTGCATTGATACTGGTGATGCGAGAAAAATTGGGAAGGAAGCGTCTACTGTTCTCGAGGAAGAGTTAAGAGAGATACATGCTCTTGTCAGGCAGCGAACTCAAATTATGAGTGACAAAATGAAGGGTAGGTATGACAAGGCTATGAACTCCGGAGGCTTCCAAAATGGAGATTTGGTGTTGCTGTACAATCCACAATGGAAGAGAGGTTTGTCCCCAAAACTTCAATGCAATTGGGAAGGTCCATACAAGATAATCAACGACTAAACGACGTAGTGTATCGAATCCAAACCGTTGGGAGGCCGAGAAACAAGATGAAAGTGGTCCACCTAGAGAGCTTGCTGCGTTTGGAACAGCGAATGTGTCTGATCGGGACGATCAGACTTAGGTGGAGGGCAGTGTGGCGAAAATGCGAAGCGAATGACAGATGAAAGAGAGGTGCCGACATCTGGCATGTTCTAGAGCGTAAAGCTCTCATAACGAGACGATTATCGTAACGACGCGTTTCTTTTTCAAGCAGCAAACAAGTATATAAGGGCGACACACGACTGCAAAAGCAATCAGTCGTGAAGTAAACGCGTTGGAGATTACATTACAGTAAAGTAATAAAAACAGTACATTGTGAAAGTTGTATACAAGTGATTGTAAATAGTAAAGTAAATTGTAATTGAATTGTGAATTACTGAGTAATCAAAAGGACATTAATTAAATTCTTTATAAATAAAGAAACTGCAAATTAAGTTGGCGATTTTATTTAACAATCCAGAGATCGTACCCGAAGGATTTGGGAAATCATCGAGGTTAATCAGCAAAATCGTAACAATATTAACCATGTCTGCACTATTGTCGATTTGTGTTCAGAATCGTTGTCCTAAAAATACCGGAAATTTTGACGTATGCCAAGTTTTTTGTCTCTTTGTTGTAAATTTTCTTTTAATATATTAAGGTACAACGTTTTATCCATAATATCCTCAGCAACACCAAATTTCCAACACCGGCTGCAGAAATATATGCGCATACCATAACACTTCATCCACCATGTTAAACAGTGGGAGTGATGTTACATCTTTGAAGCTCAGTATTGGGTTTCCGCCACACGTAAGCCATTCCATCTTAGGCGAAAAGGTTGAATTTCGATTCTTCAGAAAACTTACTGTGTTCTAAAATTCAAAATCCTAGGTTTCCAGCACCCTGGCAGAGGCTCCTCGGCTTAGTGTTTTTTTGACTAATGAATTACTTCTTTTGGGATACTCGGCTTTTGAAGTTGTACGCACGTAGTACCCGACGAAAAGTTTCAGTACAAAATGATTTACCAACAAAATGATTAACCTCTGTGGTTAAGTTTGTAGCTGATTGTCTGGGATTTCCTTAACGGCTGTAAAAGGCGTTTTCGCATTAGGAAATCGGAATTAAGAAGTCATGAGAAATAAACATTTTAATTTGCAATATGAATTCTCTCATATTTAAAATATGTGAAGAAATTATGGTGGTCACGGCGAAATTAAATTTGTTTACAACAAAATTAATAAAATAATACTTGGCATATATGACAGTATCTAATAATTAGCATAAGTAAAAGGGATGTGGATGCTTATATTACTTTCCAGGTTTTTCATTTGATAGAACAAGGTCTGCTAATTTGTGGCTATGATGTTTTGCTAGATGGAAGAAAAATGAAAAATAAAATGATGAAAAAAAAATAGTGTAAAGTTATAAAACTATATATTTATGAATACTCGCATTCTTCTTTAGCCGAACTAGCATTTCGGGCAGTATCGTATTTTCACAATTTATATAAAAAAATTAAATACCATATAATCCCAAAAAGTGTGAGAAATTTCAATATCTTTGAAAATGAAAACACATCTTAATTTTCAGGGAGTATTCCTAATTTTTATAAAGAAATTAATCAAAAAGTATGAACGCGATTCGCTCCATTTGCTACAAATCGCAATGAAAATAGTGAGAAGAAGAAAAAACAACAATAACGCGTTGACTCTACCATGATGCAATAACACATGAAGTTATACGTAGTGACAGCTCGTTTTTCTGGCTCCCATAGCTCAAGGTTAAATGGAAAAACAAGAGAAACGGGAATTATGAAGTGTTTAAGAATAGTGATAAGGAAAAGGTTAATATGAAATTTAACCATACAAGACCTCCATCGATGTCACTGATACTATTCCAAAATGTCTATTAATATCTTCACCAACTTTCTTCCCGGCCGCAATAGCCGCAGTACGCACTACCATGCAGAAGGTCGTGGATTCGAATCCTGGTCCGACCAACATCCAAAGTCATAGTCTCCAAAACCATATGAAGTGACAATAACCATCCTCATCCTCTGGTTCTAACCTACCAATACAACAGGATTTCTGAACCTGTCCTCGCTCGCTCAGAGCCATCGTACAGCCCTACAAGTAGATAAACTATCATAAGGTCAAAAATCAGCTAAGATCACCTGATCGAAATAGTCCACTTTTTCACTCAGTGATGTAATATATATGACTGAAATTAATGATAAATTTACAACTTAAACTAAATAGCACGATTCAAAAAGAACAAATAAAAAACATTTCTCAAATAAGTTAAATAAGTATAAAAACTCAATAAAAACCAAACCATTTTGAAATATATCATATAATACAGGTACATGCATTCTACACAAACTACTAAGTCATATATAAATATCTAAAACGTTCACAAGTGTTTAATTTATACCCGCCGTAGTAATAAAATGAATATATACATTACATTTCCATCAATAAATTCGTTTGTTTATTTTAATTTTCTAAAACTTAGCGTAACTCTGTAAACAAATTTAAAACTTTTATCGAAGATATGTTTAGCACGGCAACACACTCGACTAAGAACTAGCGGTTTTGCTCAAAATTCGGGGAAATTTAGCAAAATAGTCGATAGGCAACCGCGGCTCGTGCCTGCGGTTGGTGCCTATTCCTCAAATTCGCTTTTTCATTCCACTATATTCTTATTGCAATTTCTGTTCTTCACACAGCGTTCTGTTAAACATGTATAGGTAAAAAACTGAGAATGTGTGTGTGAAAATTATGAGTTTTGTTACTTGTAAACCTGTACAATGCTCAGAGCCAACGACGTAAAACCGAATGTTTTTGATTTTTTTTATAATACATTTCGTCAAGAGGACATTTGGCGATGATGCTGTAATGCAATATGTGAAAAGTGGATTAGATGTTAAAGAAATTAGATGTTAAGGCAATTTTGTATATTGCAAAATATATGGAAGAACTAAAAAAAAGAAAAGAAATAACGACTGTCTTTGTTTTCATGAACATATCAAATTTATTGCAAATTGCAAAATTCGATATTCGATTTTGAATTTACGTCTGTAGAAGACATTTCACACTTCTATACGCTTTTTTAGAGTATTTTTGATCCAAATCCTCATATATATATGCAGTTTAATATATGTGTGGATAATACGAAATTTCACTCACCTAGATGCCGTTTCAGTGGATTTTTCACTTAAAACATTATATCTGAACAAATCTGTTGTAGAACCAATATGCAGTTCATTCTGTATGTGTAGTATGCCAAATTTCAGTTCTTAGGTACTTTTGACGGATTTATGACCCAAAATTTCAAATCTGAGAAATAGGTCGTGTATATGCTATAGTAGTCCGATCTGGCCGATTCCGACAAATAATCGTTTAAACATATAGGTGCATATTCCTACCAAGTTTGGTAGAAACAGGTCAATATAATGAGGGACTAGTTTGCGTTCAAACAGACAACCGGAGATAAGGACATGGCTAAATCAATTCAGATCGTGATTCTGATACGATCGGTATAAATTTCGGTGGCTTCATCTCTTCTCTTTCTGGTACTTACATACTTCGGACGAAAGTTAATATACCATTTCATGTACATGAAAGGTATAAAAATTGAGAGTAAACAAAATAATGAATGAATAAGTAATGAAAAAATAAAGTGAACCTTGAACACAATTCTAAATAGAACATACAATAATTAGTATGTGGAGAAAAGAAACATATGTATGTATGTATATTGAATTATTGTAAAAATAAAGAAAAAGGAAAATGCAATTCATTCGGACAAATGCAAAAAAAATGTAGAACAAAGAAATTGAAGTATATAAAAGAAGTCATCAACGATGGGACGAAAACTTACAAAGGTTACTTTCCACGAGGTTCCCAAATCCAAGCAGAGACAGATTGTCAGTAATTCGCACAATAGCTATTTTTAGACCGAGAAGACTAGATAAATGATTTGTAGATTGTATTACATCCAAAAATTAGAAGATAAAATTCAACAGAATATCGAATGTTGCATTTCCTGCATGAGTAATCATAAACGAAACAAAAGAAGACGTACCATTATACTCATACCATATTAATTTCGTGGAACCAGTGGAATCAACCCATAAGGACTACAAACACATTTTTCGACTTCCTTCGAGTTAGTTGGTACATAAATGTGAAATCGCGAAGATCTTCAGTTACGAGACTATCAATAAAGAATTTTTAGCAACGATTACTGGTGATTGAAACGATTTATGTGGAAAAGCATAGACAATTCTTTTCAAAGTACAAAACGAAAACAAGACGACATAATCTACGACGCAAAAGTGCACGACAATATAAAATTTGAGACCTTATAGCAATAAAAAGAACGCGATTTGGTAGTAATTTGAAGTTGAAGCCAAAGTTTTTGAATGATATGATGGTTCATGAAAAAAACAACAATACAAGAATACATGAAATCATAAGCTAATATAAGCGACGAAGCATTGGAGGAGGCGAATTAAGATGGCGGAATGTGGGAATATATACTGTGAAATCCATATAGCATAAGAATGGCGATGAGCTAATCACAAGATATAGACGAAAAGCAGATGACGAACAAACGCATTAAGATAAAGAAAACTACTCTCATCGACTTTAATTTGAATATTTCGGAATTATTCTGGAATCAAAAGAACAATTTATAATAACCAGTGATATATGGATACATGATTATACTTACCAAATGATGAAATTAATTAAACTATTCCGCAACAATAAATAATATTAATAACTAATTAAGTAATGTCACGAACGGTTGTAATAAATGGCTTAAGTTTTACAAATATTGATTTTGGGCCGCTTTTAATAATAAAGTTCATATTTACATTACGTTACTATCAATGAACTTTAATCTCCACCTTTCCTTTTCTTTATGTTCTTACACTTATAATGAATTCTGAAAACAAATTTAAAATCTTCACCGAAGACATAGTTCGCTCAAAATTCAAGAAAACGGTGCTAAATAGTTTCATTTTTCATTCTATTATATTCTTATTGAAATTCCTTTCCTTCACACAGCGCTTGTTAAACATGTGCATACACAAAAGTTGTAATTATGTGAAATAAATAGTATGCAAAAATAATGCATGACGATATATGAACTTGCACGAGCAAGGATTTATTAAAATGAAAAATTGAACTGCTTATACATGTAAAAATATTATAAATATGCAATAAATAAATTTGTTTATGCTGTATGCCGCTGCCTATATGAAAATTAATACCACATATCTTAATGAATTATTGTCAGTATGACCGGCGAATTGCCGATAGATATTTGCATATGTAAATGACAAATGTAGTATGAAAAACAAAATTTATGAAATTTTTTATGCATGCTCTTTTATTACTTTTGAATGGTTGAAGCAATAGTTTCCGAGGAACTCCATGTATAAAAAGGATTAGAAGTTCATTTATACTGGCACGCATACAGAGCTATTAGTTTATAAATCTTATATTGTTAAACTCAAAGTGAACTCTGAAAACAAAAAAAAAGTGATTTTACTTACCTTTCCAGCGATACCAACTTTTTAAAATTCTGTTTACGATTTTCTGATAAACTTTTTAAATTTTCAAAAATTCCACCTTCGCCCACCCACATCCCTGAAAATAAAAGTTTGCATAAAAAAAATGTATATCATTAAAATGGGGAGCGCAGAGCAAACCACGCCCACGTTTTCATTTTCTTCTTTATTAACGAAATGTATTCTACACTTATGCCCCTACTTCTAGACCAACTGATCCCTACGGTAGCATCCTAGCAGATATTGCTTACACAGTTTAACATTATGCTCCTTAATTGAAAGCATAGATGTTTCACTGTGTAAGTGACGCTCTGACCGTCGTGGCCGATTTGAAAGCTTTCACCTTCGCTATAACACCCTAAGCCTCTCCCCTGGACAAATCAAGCGTTGCACTGGTGTTTGGCAGTTTGCGCAGACGGCGGATCATTTGTCTTTTCGTTCTGTCAACCGAAGGATGCAGTGTAAATAATCGGCTAAAATAGCTCGCGCACCTCTTCGGGTCCGACGAGGTGTGATTGACGAATGCAATTTCCACTTGTCGGATTAAACAGTGATTTAACTGTGGCCCACAGGAGAGATTGCAGGCCTTTAAGTGCTCCCCACACTTGTTTACCTTTTGCCGAATCTCCGGGAACGGCTAGGCGAAGCGCGTTGCGCCTTGTCGCTAAAACCGCCCGCTTTAGTGGAGAAGTTTGGGCGGATTTCCGCAATTCGGCAAGCGGGGATGAAGCAGACGCCAGCAGACACGACGATGTGGCGGAAAACTTTTTACCGTGGGTGGCGTTGGAGGGAGTAGGGAGAGCACTGAAGGCGTTCTCGGTAAATTCCGGGTCAGTTAGCTTTTTTTAAAGTCAACAAAGGTCCGGTGGTCCAAAAAACAGGGTTGGGAGGCCTGTCAATCGAGTGATTATGGGCAATTGGTCTGATGCGACCGTCAACATAGGTCGCCAATCTATGCTGTTTAACAGACCAGCGTTAACTATAGTGTTATTAGGCGCAATTGGACACGATCCTGGGTAGGGTATTCGTCGTTAATTGATCAGAATTTCGAATCATCTATCTGTTTCGGCAGCTCCATACGTTGACGATAATTTGACAGGCAGGAATGCAAAGATCGTGATGCGCGTTAAAGTCGGCAAAAACCAAACGATTTTCGCCTCTAAAAAGCGCACCTATATTAGGACGGTATCCAACTGGGCAACTAGTAACCGGATTAATGTATATATTAAATATTTCGAGATCGACACCGCCTAGCGGACATTCTAGGGTAGTATCCCTGCGGTCGACGTCGCCGTGAATAAGATGATGCACGATGTTGTGTAAAATGTACGCCAAGCCTCCACCATGATCTGAAACTCATACGGTTATGTAAGCTGACCCTGGATAATACCAGAAGCGTAGTCAGAATTTGGAAGGACCTCTCCGAGCTATGCGGTACCACGCGATATTTCAGACAAGATGACTCTTTATCGTGTGATTTCTTTAATTTGATGCTGGAGAAAATAACACGAGCTGCAGAGCTAAGTAGACCAGGTACAATCTTCTACAAGAATGTACAATTGTTGGCGGATGCCGAATTGAGATAATTGGTCTTAACAACCGCACCGTCAGTTCTGTATTCTCCAGGTTAGACAAAGAAGCGAAAATGTCTGGCAGTGAAAACGGCAAGACGAAATATATCCTGTCATAAAATAAACAGTCATCTGATTCGCGACTTGGCTCGCACGTCACTGTTCCCAGTCTATCCAGTAATTAGCATTAAAGAACACCAACAATGTCACCCTTGAAATCCACCGCAGAATCACTCTTGCCAACAGGTGTTACTTTGGACTGAGCCTCGACGAACCAAAACCAAACTCTACAAGACTTTCGTCATTCCCGTCCTAACATATGGTGCAGTAGCCCGGACGATGTCGAAAGCCGATGAGTCGGCGGAAACAGATGAAGAGGAAGATCTCCACTCCGTTGAAAGGATCAGGTGGAGAGCGACCTGGTATCACTTGGTATTTCCAACTGGCGTCAAACAGCAAAGAGAAGAAACGGGTGGCGCGATATTGTGCCTATAAATTATATTTTGTTCACTTTATTAGAGTCGGAATTATGGAGTGTTCCCTGCGTGTTTGGGGTTCAAGATTCGACTAAAATCCATCAGTTCCCGCGACTGTTAGGTCTTTATACCGGAGTGATCCGGATTCTTATCCGGAGTATCCTCCCGTAATATTCGTCAAAAACCGATTTAGTGAATATATCTGAGGCTACAACAACTCGAAAGTTATTAATGGTATCCTCTTTGTCTAGGAAATGCATACTATGCAAATATTTCCTATGGAATTGTACTACAGATCGAGAGCACCCCCGTTACAAAATTTTGACATATTCAAGTGAAACAATAACAACCACTCAGGCACAGGGTTACTTTTCCTTCACAGGGTTGCATTTTCCTTCTTGCTAGCTGTGGGAAATATATATACATAGGATTTGGTATAGGATATTTTTCCTATTGTAGCATATGTTTTTTGCATGTGTTTTGTTGTTGTGCCATTGCACGGATAGGAAATTTTTCCTATCCGTGCACCGTAGCATGCATTTCCTAGACAAAGAGAATACCCCTATTGGAATTTAGAATTTTGCACTCGATCAGAAAAATTTTAGATAGGAAAACTTAATAGGGGTATTCTCTTAGTCTAGGAAATGCATGCATGAAAAATTTCCTATCCGTGCAACGGCGCAACAAAAGACATGCAAAAAAATATGCTACGATAGGAAAAATATCCTATACCAAACCCTATAAGCGTATTCTCTTTGTCTAGGAAATGCATACTATTCAAATATTTCCTATGGAATTGTGCTAGAGATCGAGAGCACCCCCGTTGCAAAATTGTGAAATATACAATTGAAACAATAACAACCACACGGGCACAGGGTTTCATTTTCCTTCTTGCTAGCTGGGGGAAATAAATATATCTCGATCTTTAGCACAGTTTCATAAGAAATATTTGCATAGTATGCATTTCCTAGACATAGCGAATCCCCCTAGTATATTGTTGTCGAATTTTAAAACTCCAGTATGGCCTTGATAGATATTTCGGGAAATCTTTAGAATTGTATCCCACTTTGAAGGGGTGTGGGGCGCAAACGGAGGGCGTGGGACACCTCTCCGTCAAAGCCAATGAATTAAACTTTTGATTAATGCAGCTCTATCCCCGCTGGGATTCCTAAAAAGCTCTGGAGGTCTTGAAAATCGAAAAAAAATTTCACTTTTTTGGTACATTTCGCCCTAAATAAACGATAAATTATGAAAATAAGCGCTCATAATTAAAATTAATATATTTCTTTCAATGCTTAAAACATAAAAAAGAAAAAACTTAAAAATTGGTAAAAATTTAAAGAAATACGGCGCCTGTGACCGCGCTTTAATAAAACAAATCCTTAATGGACCAAAACCGACTATATACTGTATCCACAGACAGCATCGAAATAATGAACATATCACCATTCATTTTGGTTGAGTGGGTTATATTTCTTTTCTTTTGCTCTCCTTTTCTTCGTATTTTGACAGTTGATATTGTTACGATCTTGCTGATTAACCTCGATGATTTCCTTAATCTTTCGGGTACGACCTCTGGATTGTTAAATAAAATCGCCAACTTAATTTGCAGTCTCTTTATTTATAAAGACTTAATTAATGTGCTTTTAATTATTCGGTAATTCACAATTCAATTACAATTTACGTTACTATTTACAATCACTTGTATACAACTTTCACAATGTACTGTATTTATTACTTTACTGTAATGTAATCTCCACGAGTTCAATTCACAACTGATTGTAAATAGTAAAGTAAATTGTAATTGAATTGTGAATTACCGAATAATTAAAAGCACATTAATTAAGTCTTTATAAATAAAGAGACTGCAAATTAAGTTGGCGATTTTATTTAACAATCCAGAGGTCGTACCCGAAAGATTAAGGAAATCATCGAGGTTAATCAGCAAGATCGTAACAATTGGTGTCAGAAGTGGGATTGTTAAATAAATTCCAAAGGATAATTATTGAAAAATGGTGAAGATTCAAGATTTGACGATACCTCCTCTCAAGAAGGAGTTGGCAAAGCGAGGATTGTCTACAACAGGAAATAAGGCAGAGCTGCAATCGAGACTGCGAGAAGCAATGGAAGTCGAAGGTATCGACTTGAACCAATACGAATTCCGCCGCGAGGATGAAGATGTATCCCTGAAGGATGTTGACAAGGAAGAGGCTATTGATTCTTCGAAGGGGTTGGAGCAGCCATCAGGTAAGATTCAAGAAAATGCCCCTGGCTCATCTACCGGTATGGACATGAACATGTTGTTGAATACAATTTCACAAATCAGTGCCAATATGTCACAAATCAATGACAACATGTCACAAAAGATGGATGCACAGGATGCCCGTAATTCACAAAACATGTCACAAATCGTTGCCAGCATATCATAAAAGCTGGATGCCCAAATGTCTGCAATGAATGACAGCATTACATCACAAATGGTTGAACAGAGCGAGCAAATATCATCCTTAGGAGGAACCATCGCGCAAATACAGCAAAATCTGGAGAAAGACAATGCAGAACTTAAGGAAAGACAGGATCTAATTGAGAGCAAAGTCAACGAATTGCACGGTCGACAAGACAAAATAGACGAGCTAATTGTGACCAAAGTGAACAACGCATGGGAAGGTCGTGTGCGGGATTTGCAGTTAAATCGTCCAACCACTTCAGTGAACGCTCCCAAGGTAAAAACACCATCTTTTGACGGAAAAATTCCCTTCCAAGTCTTCAAGCTCCAGTTTGAGAAGACGGCTGAAACCAATAAATGGAGCATGGAGGAAAAATCTGCTGCACTATTCGTTGCTTTGGAAGGACCTGCGGCAGAACTTTTGCAAACTGTACCTGATTATGAGAGAAATGATTACGACGGATTGATGCGAGCCCTGGAAAGACGCTATGGTAGCGAACACAGAAGACAAATTTACCAGATGGAGTTAGAAAAGCGCGACCAAAAACCCAACGAATCTCTACAGGAATATGCCTCGGAAATTGAGAGATTGGCTCATTTAGCCATCGGAGATGCATCAGGTGAGCATCTCGAACGGGTGAAAATACAAAAATTCATCAGCGGCATAAAAGACGTTTATACCAAACGGGAGACATATGCGAATCCAAAGTTAACATTCGCTGAAGCAGTGGCGTATGCTCAAACACAGATGTGATGACCGAAATATTGACAACTCTGAAGTCGTTAGAAGGAATGAATCGTTCTGGTGGTAAGAATAAGGCTGGGAAATGCTTTAAATGTGGAAAGCCTGGTCACTTCGCACGCGAATGCAAAACGGGTTCCAGCATACAAGAATGACAGCGGAAACGGAAGGCTGACGAGGATAAACCATCAACTTCTCAGTCGTTAAACTAAAACGAGCCAGTCTAAAAGGGCGTATGCTGGCTCCTGCAATTGAATGCCCCATAATCTCCGTCTCGCAAATTGGTAGGAAAATGAGCAACATTACTATTGGTGGATATGTGGATGAACGAGCGCGAAAATAACAGTGGATACGGGTGCATCACACTCCATCATTCGAACTGACCTGATCGCTAAAGAAGTGAGACTATTACCTGGAGCAATATTGAAAACGGCGACTGGTGAGGACACACAAGTGGTGGGAGAAGTAACATGTGAGGTCTCAATAGGGAATGTGACGGTGTTACACAGCTTTATAGTCGCGCAGATCGTAGATGAGGTAATCATAGGAGTGGACTTCTTGATGGAGCAAGGTATCAAGATCGACTTGAATAACAAGGTTATGGAGTATAAGAACATGGAAGTACCACTAAGCATGGGCTACGATTCCACATACAGCAGCAAACAAGTGGTCTTAGAAGGCAGTGAATTGATTCCACCGAAGTCAGAAGCAGTTATTTGGGCGAAAATTAATGGAGATTGTGGAACAAACAAATTGTGGGTTTTCGAAGCAGTACAAAATTCTACACTGGACTTACTTATTGGAAAAACCCTGGCTAAGACACGAAAGAATGGACGCATCCCAGTGAGAGTATTGAATGACTTCAGATCATCAGTAAAAATTCCTAGTGGAACTGTATTAGGGCAATGTCAAGAGGTAGAAGCCATTATTAACAGCAATGATTCATCTAAAATCGACTCTATTGGCAGCAAGAAGATGGAGGCAGGTATCAATGCATGGACGCAAGGGTTGGAAGACAAGTACAAGCACCAGGCCAGTCAGGTGATCCGCAAATACTCCAACATATTCGACAAGGATGGCAACAAACCAGGCAGGACCAACGTAGTGAAGCATAGCATTGATACTGGTGACGCAAGACCAATTCGTCAAGCTCCTCGAAGCGTTCCACTAGCCAAACGTGACGCTGTTGGCCAAATAATTAGGGAAATGAGCGAAAGCGATGTTATCGAACCATCGGCAAGTCCATGGAGCTCTCCGGTGGTACTCGTGAAGAAGAAAGATGGCCAGTTGCGGTTCTGCGTGGACTATCGGAGATTAAATGATGTCACAAAGAAAGACAGCTATCCTTTGCCCAGGATCGATGATACACTAGACTCGTTAACTGGCACAGAATGGTTCTCAACACTTGACCTTAAGAGCGGGTATTGGCAAGTAGAAGTGAGTGAAGAAGATAAAGAGAAGACTGCGTTTAGTGCCGGCAACGGTCTATGGCAATTTACGGTAATGCCATTTGGGTTATGCAACGCTCCTGCCACTTTTGAAAGATTAATGGACCATGTACTCAAAGGACTACACTGGAAGACCTGTTTGGTGTATCTGGATGACATAATCGTATTGGGAAAGAGCTTCGGCGAACATCTGAGTAATTTGGAAGAAGTTTTCCAGAGAATAGCTGGCGCTGGTCTTAAACTAAGTCCTAAGAAGTGCTCTTTATTCAAGAAGGAGGTGAATTACTTTGGTCATCAAGTAACCACGAAGGGCGTGTGTACTGCGAAGGAAAAAATAGAAGCAGTGAAGGATTGGCCGAGACCCAGAAATTTGCATGAATTAAGAAGTTTCCTTGGGCTGTGTACTTACTATCGTCGCTTTGTTCCGAATTTCGCCAGCGTAGCTCACAGTCTCCATGAACTCACAAGGAAAAATAAATCTTTCGAGTGGAAAACTGAACAAGAGGATGCTTTCCAAGCTTTAAAAGAACGACTATGCACTGCACCTATGCTAGCGTACCCGGTTCCAGGTGCAACATTTATTCTGGACACAGATGCTAGTGGTTATGGCATAGGAGGGGTACTTTCGCAAGTGATTGATGGGCAGGAGAAGATAGTTGCCTACTATAGCCGGTCTATTGGGAAACCAGAGCGGAACTACTGCGTAACACGGAGAGAACTATTAGCGTTGGTGGATTGCATTAAACACTTCCACAAAAATCTGTATGGTCAACATTTCCGCGTTAGAACGGATCATGCAGCGCTGAAGTGGCTACTACAGTTCAAGAATCCCGAAGGGCAGCTTGCACGGTGGATTGAGAGGCTGCAAAGTTATGACTTCACCATCGAGCACCGCAAGGGTAATACGCACGGAAATGCTGACGCTATGTCCCGTCGACCATGTAGTTTGGAATGTAAGCACTGCTCAAAAGCCGAGGGTAAGGAAGACATAATAGACGTCCGGCTAATGACAGTTACATCAGCAGAAGAGTGGGAGGCAAGTCACTTAAGGAAATGTCAGCAAGAAGATCCGGACTTGGAATTGGTAATGCACGGATTGGAGGTGAACAGACGGCCAAGTAAAGAACAAATGGCAGCGGAAAGTCCCATCGCAAAAGCATACTGGGCACAATGGAACAGTTTAGAATTGATATCTGGCTGTTTGCATAGAGTATGGGAAAGTGAAGACGGCCAGTGCTCTCGGAAGCTTATAGTAGTTCCGAGGTTAAGAATTCCGGATGTTCTTAAGGAATTCCATAATGGTCCTAGTGGAGGGCACCTAGGCATTACAAAAACGCTGGAGAAGATCAAGCCGCGGTTCTATTGGGTTGGCTGTCGTCAATCGGTCGCTGAGTGGATTGCTAATTGCACGGAGTGCATTGCAGCTAAAGGGCCAAAGTCACGAAGTCATGGGCAGATGAAGCAGTATAACTCAGGTGCACCATTTGAGCGGGTTGCCATGGATGTAGCCGGTCCATTCCCTATGAGCAGACAAGGAAACAAATACGTTCTTGTGATTATGGACTACTTTAGTAAATGGCCTGAGGTCTACCCAATTCCAAACCAGGAAGCGAAAACAGTTGCGGATGCATTCACTCACAATTGGGTTACCAGATACGGTGCGCCTATAGAATTGCACTCAGACCAAGGAAGAAACTTTGAAGCGGCGGTGTTCCAAGAGATGTGCCAGATACTTGGTATTCGGAAAACGCGAACGACAGCCCTGCATCCTCAATCAGATGGCATGGTAGAGCGATTCAACCGGACCCTGGAAGAGCACTTGCGGAAAGTAGTGGACAAGAATCAAGATGATTGGGATGTACACATACCGCTTTTCCTTATGGGATATCGGTCCGCAGTGCATGAAACAACAGGTCAAACACCTGCCAGGATACTGTTTGGTAGTGAACTTCGGTTGCCCAGCGATTTAAAATTTGGAATAACTGGTGATGCGAGAAGAATTGGGAAGGAAGCGTCTACTGTTCTCGAGGAAGAGTTAAGAGAGATACATGCTCTTGTGAGGCAGCGAACTCAAATTATGAGTGACAAAATGAAGGCTAGGTATGACAAGGCGATGAACTCCGAAGGCTTCCAAAATGGAGATTTGGTGTTGCTGTACAATCCACAACGAAAGAGAGGTTTGTCCCCAAAACTTCAATGCAATTGGGAAGGTCCATACAAGATAATCAAACGACTAAACGACGTAGTGTATCGAATACAAACTGTGGGGAGGCCGAGAAACAAGATGAAAGTGGTCCACCTAGAGAGGCTTGCTGCGTTTGGAACAGCGAATGTGGAGGGCAGTGTGGCGAAAATGCGAAGCGAATGACAGATGAAAGAGAGGAGCCGACAACTGGCACGTTCTAGAGCGTAAACGAGGATTATCGTAAGCGAGAGGTTTATCGTAAGCGAGAGGTTTATCGTAAACGACGCGATTATTCCAGGGGTTTCGTTTTTCAAGCAGCAAACAAGTATATAAGGACGACATTCGACTGCAAGAGCAATCAGTTGTGAATTGAACTCGTGGAGATTACATTACAGTAAAGTAATAAATACAGTACATTGTGAAAGTTGTATACAAGTGATTGTAAATAGTAACGTAAATTGTAATTGAATTGTGAATTACCGAATAATTAAAAGCACATTAATTAAGTCTTTATAAATAAAGAGACTGCAAATTAAGTTGGCGATTTTATTTAACAATCCAGAGGTCGTACCCGAAAGATTAAGGAAATCATCGAGGTTAATCAGCAAGATCGTAACAATATTCAATGAATGTACAAATTTAATATTGTGGCGAAAAGGCGAAGCGAATGACAGATGAAAGAGAGAAGCCGACAACTGGCATGTTCTAGAGCGTAAAACGAGACGTTATCGTAACGAGACGATTATCGTAACGACGCGATTAAGCGGTTGGTTGCGAGCAACCGGGTTGTATATAAGGGCGACACACGCCTGCAGAGTAAATCAGTCAGTAATCAGTCGTGAAGTAAACGCGTTGGAGATTACATTACATTGAAGTAATAAAAACAGTACATTGTGAAAGTTGTATACAAGTGATTGTAAATAGTAAAGTAAATTGTAATTGAATTGTGAATTACTGAGTAATCAAAAGGACATTAATTAAATTCTTTATAAATAAAGAAACTGCAAATTAAGTTGGCGATTTTATTTAACAATCCAGAGATCGTACCCGAAGGATTTGGGAAATCATCGAGATTGAATCAGCAAAATCGTAACAATTGGTGTCAGAAGTGGGATTGTTAAATAAATCCCAAAGGATAATAATTGAAAAATGGTGAAGATTCAGGATTATACGGTATCTCCTCTCAAGAAGGAGTTGGCAAAACGAGGATTGTCTACAACAGGAAATAAGGCAGAGTTGCAATCGAGACTGCGAGAATACGAATTCCGCCGCGAGGATGAAGGTGTATCCTTGAAGGATGTTGACAAGGTGGAGGCTATTGATTTTGCGAAGGAGTTGGAGCAGCCATCAAGTAAGATTCAAGAGGCCCCTAGCTCATCTGCGGGTATTGACATGAACATGTTATTGGCTGCAATTTCACAAAAATTGGATGGACAGGATGCCAAGATATCAGAAAAGATGGATACACAGGATGCCCGTAATTCACAAAATATGTCTGCAATGAATGCCAGCATTACATCACAAATGGTTGAACAGAGGGAGCAAATATCATCCTTAGGAGGAACAATCGCGCAAATACAGCAAAATCTGGTAAGAGACAATGCGGAACTTAAGGAAAGGCAGGATCAAATCCAGACGCGACAAGAAAAAATAGAAGAGCCAATTGAGAGTAAAGTCAACGAATTGCAAGGTCGGCAAGACAAAATAGAGGAGCTAATTAAGACCAAAATCAACAAGCTCGAGCGACGTGTCCGAGATTTGCAGTTGCATCGTCCAGCCAGATCGATGAACGGCCCGTGGGTAGAAGCACCATCCTTTGATGGCACAGCTCCATTCCAGATCTTCAAGCTACAGTTCGAGAAGATGGCTGAGTTAAATAATTGGACCATCGAGGAAAAATCCGCTGCGCTATTTGTTACGTTGAAAGGACCTGCAGCGGATATTTTGCTGACTATTCCCGAATATGGGAGGGATAACTATGGCGCAGTAATGCGAACCCTGGAAAGACGCTATGGTAGCGGATAGATGGAGCTGGAACAGCGTGACCAAAAACACAATGAATTTCTGCAGTAATATGCTTTTGAAATCGAGAGATTGGCTCATTTAGCCATTGAGAACACATCGCGTGAGCATCTCGAAAGAGTAAAAATCCAGATGTTCATCAGCGGAATTAAAGACGTGTACACCAAGCGAAAGACTTATGCGAATCCAAAGTTAACATTCGCTGAAACTGTTGCGTATGCTCTGACACGTGAAGCAGCGGCACTGCTATTTAAGCCAGCCTATAAAGTGAAGCGTTTGGTGGTAGAAACACCAGATGTGAGGACTGAAATATTGACGACTCCCAAGACAGCCTACGGTTCTACGCACCGGAGTTGACCCGGATTTTATCCGGCCAAGGGCTGTCACCCTTTCGGCGACCTAACCCCGTTTAGATCATCAGGTAATTTTAGTTTTAGTGCATCAATGGAGCAACATCTCGCAGCAGGCCTGCTCCAAATCCTTCTCATCAGGGCTGGTGTAGAAACCAATCCTGGTCCGAAGGATTATTTCTGCTGCGTGTGCCAAACACGACTCCACCATTCCTCCACCTCGGTTAGATGCAACCAGTGCAATGGTTGGAGTCATCTTAAGACCTGTTCAGGCCTTAAGACTCATAGGGAGTGGACCACGAGTTACGTGGCCCCATGCTGCCAGCGCCCAGCTGCGCCTCTGGCCCATACGGCAGTGCCTTCTGCACACTTACCCACTTTGGGTAACTCCCCCAGGCCTCCACGGCCCATCGGAGCTCTCCGCAGCATGACTCCCAATCATCTTTCCCAAACCCTTTCCCACCCCCATCCAGCTCCACATCCCGTGCGGGGGCTAATCAGCAGCTCTTAGTACCTCGCACAGTCTGTTCCGTGTGTCAGACCATAGTACGGCGGAACGTGAAATCAGTCAAATGCAACTCTTGGACTTGCTGGTGCCACTTTCGGTCCTGCTCTGGTCTGCGCACCACTCGTGAGTGGAGTAGTGCATTCGTTGCCCCATGCTGTAGGAGTCTGCCCCCGCTTGTAAACACTACGCAGCCGCCAACTACCACCAATGTGCGGCAACTACCACAGCGGGTTACACAGCTGCAGCGAACGTTCCCCCGAGACTCGTACAATTTAACTACAACGGACTCCAAGGAAAGATCGACGAGATAGTTGACTTCATGAGCCGGGACCGCCTGCCAATAGCTGCGATCCAAGAGACTAAACTGAGCGCTCGCTCAGATCTTCTGAGCCGGGCTGGCTATAATATTATAAGAAAGGATCGCGAACGAGATCATGGTGGAGGCTTGGCCTTCATTTTACACAACACCGTGCAGTATCGTCTTATCGACGGCGACATCGACCGCAGGGATACTACCCTAGAATGTCAGGGAATAGCTATCGGGTCAGGCGGCGTCGAGCTCGAAATATTTAATATATACATTCCTCCCGTTACAAGTTGCCTAGTTGGATACCGTCCTGATATAGGTGCGCTACTCAAAGGCGAAAACCGTTTGGTTTTGGGTGACTTTAACGCGCACCACGATCTTTAGCATTCCTGCCTGTCAAATGACCGTCGGAATGGAGCTGGCGGAACAGATAGAAGATTCGACATTCTGAACAATGAATGACGAAGCCCCCACCAGGATTGTGGGCAACTGCCATAGCTCGCCTGGCATCACAATAGCTAGCGCTGGTCTGATAAATTGCATAGATTGGCGACATATGCTTACACTCGCATCGGACCATTTGCCCATAGTCATCTCGATTGACAGGCCTCCCGACTTCGTTTCCGTTGACCACCGGGCATTTGTTAACTTTAATAAAGCTAACTGGCCCGGCTTGACGGAATTTACTGAGAACGCCTTCAGTGCTCTCCCCACTCCCACCAACGTCCTCCCTGCAGAAAAGATTTTCCGCAAAATTGTCGTGTCTGCTGCCGCCCGCTTCATACCTGCAGGTCGAATCGCGGAAATCCGCCCTAATTTCCCCACCGAAGCGGCGGTTTTAGCGACGAGGCGCGACACATTACACTTGGCCGATCCCGGCGATCCCCGTATCAGGGAACTCAACGCCGAGATTCGGAACAAGGTAAACATCCATAAGCGGAACAAGTGGGAGGAGCACTTAAGATCCTGCAATCTCTCCTCTGGGGTGACCAAGCTCTGGGCCACTGTAAAATCGTTGTCAAATCCGACGAGACGTGATGATCGGGTGGAAATTTCATTCGGTGATCACGCCTCGTCGGACCCGAAGAGGTGCGCGAGCTATTTTAACCGGCTTTTTACACTGCACCCTTCGGTTGACAAAACGAAACGACGAATAACCCGCCATCTGCGCAAACTACCAAACACCAGCGCGACGCTTGATTTCTCCAGGGAAGAGGTTCAGGGGGTTATCGGGAAAGCGAAAGCCTCCAAATCCATCGGCCCCGACGGAATAAGCATGCTGCTAAAACATTTGGGCCCAGCGGGAGCAGAATATCTCACCAATCTTCTCAATATGTCCCTGACCACCCTAACTATACCCGACGTGTGAAAACTGGGTAGAGTGGTCCCGCTACTAAAGCCGGGAAAACCCGCAAATAAAGGAGAGTCATATCGTCCGATATCCCTTCTTTCCCCAGTAGCGAAGACAATTGAGGCCTTGCTGCTCCCGTCCCTCACACACCATCTGAACCCAGCTACACATCAGCACGGCTTCCGAAAAGTGCACAGCACCACAACTGCACTTAACGCCATAAACACCCAGATAATTCATGGCCTCAACCAAAATCGACCCTGTGCGCGAACTGTCCTAGTAGCACTGGACCTGTCGAATGCTTTCGACACAGTAAATCATTCAGTGCCACTATCGGACATTGAGGATTCCTCATTACCGCCTAGGTTGAAGAGGTGGACCATGAACTACCTGAGTGGTCGACGATCATGGGTTGAGTTTCGAGGTCAAACATCTAAGCTACGGGAAATTAAACAAGGGGTTCCGCAGGGTGGTGTCCCCGCCCCAATGCTGTTTAATTTTTACATCTCGAGGCTCCCTCCACCATCTGAGGGCGTCTCGCTGATCTCATACGCCGATGACTGTTCGATTTTGGCGTCTGGCCAGGATATTGATAGCCTTTGTTCTTCAGTAAACAGCTACCTCGCCGACCTTTCCAACTTCTTCGCTGCACGACGTCTACATCTACAACCTGCGAAATCCTCTGCCACCCTTTTCACCAGCTGGACAAAGGAGTACCGGCTAGAACTCGATGTGAAGGTCGATGGCGTAAAAATTCCGACCACGAACAACCCAAAGTTACTGTGAGTAACATTCGATAGCCTGCACTCCTTCACTCCGCATACGAATGCAATTGCCACCAAAGTACAGAGCCGCAACAAAATCCTCAAATCGCTAGCCGATAGCACCTGGGGGAAAGACAAAGAAATGTTGCTGGCAACGTACAAGGCAATTGGCCGGCCGGTCGTAAACTATGCTGCGCCGATTTGGACGCCGGGGGCTAGCACGACGCAGCTGAAGAAGCTTCAGACCTGTCAGAACACCGCCCTTCGGACCGTGATGGGAAACCTCCTGATGGCGCCGGAACACCACTTACACAGCGAAACATCTATGCTCCCAGTTAAGGAGCATAATGTTATGCTGTGTAAGCAGTACCTGCTGGGATGCTACCGCATGGATCATCCCAACGGGCACCTGCTGGAAGCTGAACCACCACCTAGGCACATCAGAAAGGGAGTACTTGACTACCGCGACGACATACAGCAATACAGACAAGACCCGCTGGACAGGACGACATACAGACAGGCCATCAACACCATTCACCGAGAGTCCGTCAACACCTTTTGAACTCTCTTCCAGTGAATGGTGTTCTCGGAGTCAAACCACCACCCATCGCAGAACAAGAGCTCGAGTTGCCTCGTGAGACCCGCGTAACCCTGGCACAATTAAGATCTGGATATTGTAGTAGGCTTAACTCCTACCTATCCAGACTCGACCCTGACATATCTAACACATGCCCCGCATGCAAAGACTCCCCGCACGACACTAACCACCTCTTTGCATGCCCACTTAACCCGACTCATCTAACACCCCTCTCCCTTTGGTCCGACCCCGTCGAAACAGCACGTTTCCTGGGCCTCCCGTTAGATGACCTCGATGACTAAAGCTAAATTTGCCTGACCCTAAACGGAACTGGGCTTGCCGCTACAACAACAACTGAAATATTGAAAACTCTGAAGTCGATAGCAGGAATGAATCGTTCTGGTGTCAAAAATCAAGCTAGAAAGTGCTTCAGTTGTGGAAAAGCAGGTCACTTTGCACACGAATGCCAGTCGTTCTCCAACAGAGAGGAAAGACGACGCAAACGATGCTCAAAAGCTGAGAGCATAATAGACGTCCGGCGAATAACAATTACACGAGCAGGAAAGTGGGAGGAAAGCCACTTAAGAAAATGTCAGCAAGAAGACCCAGACTTGGAATTGGTAATGCACGGATTGGAGGTGAACAGACGGCCAAGTAAAGAACAAATGGCAGCGGAAAGTCCAATCGCTAAGGCATACTGGGCCCAATGGAGCAGTTTAGAATTGATTTCTGGCTGTTTGCATAGAGTATGGGAAAGTGAAGATGACCAGTGCTCTGGAAGGCTAATAGTAGTTCCGAAGTTAAGAATTCCGATATTCCGATATTCTTAAGGAATTTCACAATGGTCCTAGTGGAGAGCACCTAGGCATTAAGAAAATGCTGGAGAAGATCAAACAGAGTATTCTATTGGGTTGGTTGTGGTCAATCGGTTGCTGAGTGGGTTGCTAACTGCAAGGAGTGCAGTGCAACTAAAGGGCCAAAATCACGAAGCCATTACAAATTGAAGGCCAGGTATGACAAAGGGATGAACTCTGAAGGCTTCCGAAGTGGAGATTTGGTGTTGCTGTGCAGTCCACAATTGAAGAGGGATCTGTCCCCAAAACTTCGATGTTTTTGGGATGGTCCATATAAGGCGATCAAACGGCTAAATGACGTAGGGTATCGAATTCAGAATGTTGGGAGACCAGGAAGCAAGATGAAAGTGGTCCACGTAGAGAGGCTTGCTGCGTTTGGAACAGCGAATGTGTGTGATCGGGACGATCAGACTTAGGTGGAGGGCAGTGTGACGAAAATGCGAAGCGAATGACAGATGAAAGAGAGAAGCCGACAACTGGCATGTTCTAGAGCGTAAAACGAGACGTTATCGTAACGACGCGATTAAGCGGTTGGTTGCGAGCAACAGGGTTGAATATAAGGGAGACACACGACTGCAGAGTAAGTCAGTCAGTAATCAGTCGTGAAGTAAACGCGTTGGAGATTACATTACGTTGAAGTAATAAAAACAGTACATTGTGAAAGTTGTATACAAGTGATTGTAAATAGTAAAGTAAATTGTAATTGAATTGTGAATTACTGAGTAATAATTAAATTCTTTATAAATAAAGAAACTGCAAATTAAGTTGGCGATTTTATTTAACAATCCAGAGATCGTACCCGAAGGATTTGGGAAATCATCGAGGTTGATTCAGCAAGATCGTAACAGTATTATATGTCGCTTTAAAGCATAAAATCTTAAGAAAATAATCGAATAAATCACATACTTTTAATTTAATAAATAAGTTTCATATGTGTACAAAAATATCGACAGATGCTGTTTCTCCTTCATCAAAAAGAACCAAACAAAATCGCGAAATTGTATCGAGTCAAGAAATGTGCAACTTTTAAACATTTATTCCTACTTTATTAATGAACAAAAAATAAAAATATAATTTTTCAATGATAGTTTATTTTATTAAGCTTAATATCCAACATTATTTTTTTAAATTAAATGCGTTTAATATGAAAAATTTGTGAAAGAAGTGCAATGTAAATAGCGAAAAAGCTGAGGTTTCCTACTCGGTTCCAATGCTTATATTAGCCAAAATACTTTACTCTTTTTTACTTATGAAACTTTCAAATGTGGTTACTACAGATGTTATTTATGTAAATTGATTTTAGTTTTCATAATATTTTTATTTAATTTGTTGTTAAAAAATTTCCTATTATATTGCAAATTTTTCATATAACATGCGCACAAATGTTTTATATATGGTGTAAGAAGGTTTCTTTGATGTTGTCATTCACTATTTCACAGATTATTACATTTCTATATTATTTAATTTATTTAATAAAACCAATTTTACTTATGTATTATTTTTCTTTGAAGAATTGTAATTGTAATGCTTCACATTGACAGTAAATGGGTATTGCCATACGTCATTAATATAGAAATATTGTACGATGCAGAGTTGCATGACCACAGAAAAAAATTAATAAAAATTTATGGAAAACATTTGGAGGATTTTTGTTATTAACTTCATTTTATTGGAAATAATGTTCAAGGCGAAGCCGGTGTTGGTCCGATGGATGGTTATTTTTCCAAGCGCGGCCGAAGGCCGCCAATTTATAAAGGTGTTTCACTTAAGAATACTGTTCAAAGCGAAGCCGGTGTTGGTCCGGTGGAGGGTTATTTTTCCAAGCGCGGCCGAAGGCCGCCAACTTATAAAGGTATTTCATTTAAGAATACTGTTCAAGATGAAAGCGGTGTTGGGTTATTTTCCCAAGTGCGGCCGGAGGCCGCCAATATAGTGCGGCCGAAGGCCGCTAATTTATAAAGGTGTTTTACTTAATTCTGTAAAATTTGTGTTTTTGTTTTTTTAGGACCTTTTTTTTTACAGGTGGCATCACCAAAATTTATGGTAGTTTCTTTGATAAGCAAAAACTAAGGAAAAAATTCATATTTTTTGCAACTTTAACTTTAAATATCTCGAAAACTAAGGGTTTCTAAGTGGTTTGGTTTTCAGTTTTAGAATGGGGGGAGGGACCCCTACCCTCCCCTATCATTAGTTTTTCTCCTAGTTTGGGACCGTAAAGGAATTGTTTCCCAGTGAACAACAGTTTAATTTATTGCCTATCAATGCCTTTATAAATTTTTTAATTCGGCCCACGCGTCTAAAGTCAACCCGATATTGCTGTATTCATTAATATATACATAGAGTTTAAGAATCACTATTTATAAAATGGAATTTCAACACGGCCACAATTAGAATTCACAGCTTCCCAACAGGTACACATAAAAGTTGAAGGATCCATTATATCAATATAAAGTTTTCCATCTAAATGATCCATTTCATGTTGCGCAATTCTCGCGTTCCATCCGCTTAATTGAATATCTGTTTCAAGGCCTTCCTGATTTCTTCCTCTTAATGAAACAGAATCATATCGCTCCACCTCTGCTGAATAACCGCGAACACTCATACACCCTTCAGGATGTTTGTGCATTTGATAATTAGTTATGCTCATCGCAGGATTTATCAGCACCTGGCAATTCAAAAGAACGTTAAAATTTCTTTATATATTTTTTGTAAATTATATTTTACTGTTAATGGTAGGGTAGACATTCTTCTTGCTTCGTATACAGGCTTTGGCAAGACTTCTTTCACTCCTTCACGAAACTCCATAACAATGATTCTAAGGGATATACCAATCTGTGGTGCTGCAACCCCAACGCAATCAAATGTTTTTAACACTTTGACCATTTTTTCAACAATTAATTTTACCTCTTTACTATTGACCAGATCTTCAGGCACTTGTGATGCTTTTGAACGTAACACGGGATCTCCAATTTGTGTAAAATGACCGTACGGAGGTTTATTACTGGTTTTCGGAGCCCAAAATTGCCGATACATTTTGAGAAATGATTTATATTTTTGGCTACTTGAGCATATGAATCGTACCTTATTGAAACATTTTATGGATATCTTCGTCGGTAAACTATGAAGTTGCATCATTCCCGCAGTTGAAAATAACACACAAAATACAAATAAAAATGACTAGAAACGAAACCAAAGATGACCGGCTTTCTCAAATTCGCTATGACAATTGAGAGCAAGAATTTATAAAGGTGAGAGCGGAAAATTAAGCAACAATCCAGCAGCAGTGTATTTTGATATTACGTTTGAGTGTGATTGTCAAACTCTTTCGTCCTTTAAAACTGAACAAAATTTCTGTTCAACTCTTTCTACGTACAAAACACAAAGCCAAACATTAACTGAAAAATTATATAAACAATATCGGTATTCAGTAAAAAGTAAAAAATTCTCTGCCACAATAACTTCACCGTATTAAATTTATCCTGGTTGTGAACCAGAGTATAAAGGAGTATGGAAACTCTTTTTTTTTAATATTTGATGTACAAAATTCAACTCTCATACGCCCTCATTGCAAAATAGCATCACGAGATGTCGCATGGATCGTTCGGTATGGTGAAATGAAATTTGCGTGCAAGGGTTTGCACAGGGGCAAAAAATTAATTAATCTCGTAAAGTACTATATTTCTTTTAGTATTAATATACGTAGTATATGTAGTAGTAAAAATTTCAAATGATTTGTTTTTCACTCTGAGTGCGTTTAATTACATATGTTTTATAAATATGATATGTTAAAAATATAGTACTAATTCACCTAGCTCTAATTGACTGATACCATTCCGTTAAACTGAGAATATTTTGTTTAGCACCTTTTATATTTGGTTCTGATAAAGAAAAGAAGGGGGAAATTTAGTTACCTATTTAATAAAATTTAGCAAGAAAAATATAATTGGAATAAAGAAAAATTAAGTCAAACAATATTTGGTATTTTCTTCTATGTCTATTATTAATTACAATATTACATTTTTGACTTTCACAAATTTTACTTAACTCATACTTTTTCTGTACAAGATAACCCTGTTGAAAATTAATTGTTTGTGTTTTAGTAGCTTTATATATGTCTGCACCATGAATATGTTATTGAAAGCTTTGTATTTAATAAATTTATTAAAAATCGGTAGCGCTCCCCTTTTCATACCTATTTCAATATTATAAAAAAGTTCAATCTGTTCAAATGATCCTATTCCAAATAAGTAACAAAGCTATTTCCTTAATTTTTTTTATTTACTGAAAATAATTTAAAGTTCATCAGTATAAAATTATATATTATACATTCTCATATGTAATTAATACCTCCACTCAGATGGTTAAAGATTTTCACATAGCTCCTGGCAACAGGTTTTTCCAATTCCATATACACGGCTTTCAGTTTTCTGACAATCTACAGGCGCTATAATTTTCAGAAACAAAATATTTTTATTTCAAATACTTGTCACTTATGTGTTTTTCTAGTGAGCAAACAATTAACCAAAATTTATCGTAATGTAAAAATGCCATTGCCCGCATTCATGCGATCTTAGCTTAGCAACGTATAGGGGTACAATTGCCAAATTCGCCACCACATTGTATCATCACGTTTCCCACATTATTAGTCGACTCTCGTCCACGCAAGCCATTCCTAAATAAAACAGTAAATCGAAGAATTAAGCTCTGCGATACCTAAGAATTATGTAATTAAATAAAATTGCATCAGCAGCTTTGTTTCCCACGCGCAACACTTACTATAAAACGGAAAAGTCGCCGAAAAACGTCCCACTTTTAGTCCTACACTAATCTTCATTTTGTCAAAACATGATGGACCTTGTGCCAGATCATAAGCTTCACTAGACAGCTGCATTGTTTTCCAGCATATAATATATAGCTCTCGACTTCTTGTGTGTAGAGTACACAAGCGCGGTATTTTACTTTCCTGAATGTTTTTTTTTTTCTTTTATGTGCAGTGTGTTTTGTAAGTTGTGGAATTTAACGTCCTGCGAATAACACATAATTTTGTATTGTGCTGGTAACTTCCGCACATATCCATTATGTTCTTCAATATTTAATAGCAAATATTACTAATGTACAAAGATTTAATAATTTTATTACATACCTTTATTTGATAGCGTCTACAAACTTCTTTGAAAAATAATATTTATATGATATTCACCACGACAAGGTTGCTTATAATCATACTACTTATTTTTTGGTGAATTTCTATGTAGTTACAATTTGAACAAAAAAGACTTAAATAAAACTTCGAATATCACGATTATTTCAATATAATATTAAAGTATATATAGAATATTTTTATAAGGGCTATATATCCTATCGACAAAATATAAAATATATTCATGAAATGAAAAATTTTAGGAAAACTATTTATAAAGTTGTTTAACGAAATATCAAAGCGACCTTGCACTGCGCTATATTCCACCATACTAGCTGTCAAAATCTAAATTCAACGCCTATACGTCCTTGTCAAATACATAGGCTGTCCTCAGCTGTGGGCTGGTTCCTGGAAATCACCTGATAGTTTCCATACTCCCTTATACTCTGTTGTGAACGTTCCACATCCCAAGTAGCAATATTGCCAACAGTGCCAGATCGAGGAAAATCAAGGCGAATTTATTAAAAGCAGAGCAGTAGGGGAATTCTGTACTTCGTGTATACGATTTGGCGAATTTGTGTACTTCGTCATTTAAACGATATTTGTGAGCTGACAAATAATCTTTATGATACAATTTCGCTATATTACGTCGATGATTTCCCAAATCTTCCGAGTCCGATCACTACCCTACAAGGCGGGTATAAGTTATTAAACTAATGCATTTGTTAGCAGATTCGTTACTTTTGCCCTAGAGTCGGGAAATGACATAACCATTTCTGCTCTTTCGCCCCATGTTCGTGTCATTCTCTTATTCACTCTATCTCATTACTTTACTGTATTGTTACGATTTTGCTGATTAACCTCGATGATTTCCTTAATCTTTCGGGTACGACCTCTGGATTGTTAAATAAAATCGCCAACTTAATTTGCAGTTTCTTTATTTATAGACTTAATTAATGTCCTTTTAATTATTCGGTAATTCACAATTCAATTACAATTTACGTTACTATTTACAATCACTTGTATACAACTTTCACAATGTACTGTTTTTATTACTTTACTGTAATGTAATCTCCACGAGTTTAATTCACAACTGATTACTCTTGCAGTCGAATGTCGTCCTTATATACTTGTTTGCTGCATGAAAAACGAAGCCCCTGGAATAATCGCGTCGTTTACGATAATCGCCTCGTTTACGATAATCGTCGTTTACGATAATCGCCTCGTTTACGCTCTAGAACGTGCCAGTTGTCGGCTCCTCTCTTTCATCTGTCATTCCCTTTGCATTTTCGTCACACTGCGCTCCACCTAAGTCTGATCGTCCCGATCAGACACATTCGCTGTTCCAAACGCAGCAAGCCTCTCTAGGTGGACCACTTTCATCTTGTTTCTCGGCCTCCCCACAGTTTGTATTCGATACACTACGTCGTTTAGTCGTTTGATTATCTTGTATGGACCTTCCCAATTGCATTGAAGTTTCGGGGACAAACCTCTCTTTCTTTGTGGATTGTACAGCAACACCAAATCTCCATTTTGGAAGCCTTGTCATACCTGGCCTTCATTTCGTCACTCATAATTTGAGTTCGCTGCCTCACAAGAGCATGTATCTCTCTTAACTCTTCCTCGAAAACAGTAGACGCTTCCTTCCCAATTCTTCTCGCATCACCAGTTATTCCAAATTTTAAATCGCTGGGCAACCGAAGTTCACTACCAAACAGTATCCTGGCAGGTATTTGACCTGTTGTTTCATGCACTGCGGACCGATATCCCATCAGGAAAAACGGTATGTGTACATCCCAATCATCTTGATTCTTGTCCACTACTTTCCGCAAGTGCTCTTCCAGGGTCCGGTTGAATCGCTCTACCATGCCATCTGATTGAGGATGCAGGGCTGTCGTTCGTGTTTTCCGAATACCAAGTATCTGGCACATCTCTTGGAACACCGCCGCTTCAAAGTTTCTTCCTTGGTCTGAGTGCAATTCTATAGGCGCACCGTATCTGGTAACCCAATTGTGAGTGAATGCATCCGCAACTGTTTTCGCTTCCTGGTTTGGAATTGGGTAGACCTCAGGCCATTTACTAAAGTAGTCCATAACCACAAGAACGTATTTGTTTCCTTGTCTGTTCATAGGGAATGGACCGGCTACATCCATGGCAACCCGCTCAAATGGTGCACCTGAGTTATACTGCTTCATCTGCCCATGACTTCGTGACTTTGGCCCTTTAGCTGCAATGCACTCCGTGCAATTAGCATTCCACTCAGCGACCGATTGACGACAGCCAACCCAATAGAACCGCTGCTTGATCTTCTCCAGCGTTTTTGTAATGCCTAGGTGCCTTCCACTAGGACCATTATGGAATTCCTTAAGAACATCCGGAATTCTTAACCTCGGAACTACTATAAGCTTCCGAGAGCACTGGCCATCTTCACTTTCCCATACTCTATGCAAACAGCCAGATATCAATTCTAAACTGTACCATTGAGCCCAGTATGCTTTCGCGATGGGACTTTCCGCTGCCATTTGTTCTTTACTTGGCCGTCTGTTCACCTCCAATCCGTGGATTACCAATTCCAAGTCCGGATCTTCTTGCTGACATTTCCTTAAGTGACTTGCCTCTTACTCTTCTGCTGATGTAACTGTCATTAGCCGGACGTCTATAATGTCTTCCTTACCCTCGGCTTTTGAGCAGTGCTTACATTCCAAACTACATGGTCGACGGGACATAGCGTCAGCATTTCCGTGCGTATTACCCTTGCGGTGCTCGATGGTGAAGTCATAACTTTGCAGCCTCTCAATCCACCGTGCAAGCTGCCCTTCGGGATTCTTGAACTGTAGTAGCCACTTCAGCGCTGCATGATCCGTTCTAACGCGGAAATGTTGACCATACAGATTTTTGTGGAAGTGTTTAATGCAATCCACCAACGCTAATAGTTCTCTCCGTGTTAAGCAGTAGTTTCGCTCTGGTTTCCCAATAGACCGGCTTTAGTAGGCAACTATCTTCTCCTGCCCATCAAGCACTTGCGAAAGTACCCCTCCTATGCCATAACCACTAGCATCTGTGTCCAGAATAAATGTTGCACCTGGAACCGGGTACGCTAGCATAGGTGCAGTGCATAGTCGTTCTTTTAAAGCTTGGAAAGCCTCCTCTTGTTCAGTTTTCCACTCGAAATATCTATTTTTCCTTGTGAGTTCATGGAGACTGTGAGCTACACTGGCGAAATTCGGAACAAAGCGGCGATAGTAAGTACACAGCCCAAGGAAACTTCTTAATTCATGCAAATTTCTGGGTCTTGGCCAATCCTTCACTGCTTCTTTTTTTTCCTTCGCAGTACAAACGCCCTTCGTGGTTACTTGATGACCTAAGTAATTCACATCCTTCTTGAATAAAGAGCACTTCTTAGGACTTAGTTTAAGACCAGCGCCAGCTATTCTCCAGAAAACTTCTTCCAAATTACTCAGATGTTCGTCGAAGCTCTTTCCCAATACGATTATGTCACCCAGATCCACCAAACAGGTCTTCCAGTGTAGTCCTTTGGGCACATCGTCCATTAATATTTCAAAAGTGGCAGGAGCGTTGCATAAACCTAATGGCATTACCGTAAATTGCCATAGACCGTTGCCAGCACTAAAGGCTGTCTTCTCTTTATCTTCTTCACTCACTTCTACTTGCCAATACCCGCTCTTAAGGTTAAGTGTTGAGAACCATTCTGTGCCAGTTAACGAGTCTAGTGTATCATCGATCCTGGGCAAAGGATAGCTTTCTTTCTTTGTAACATCATTTAATCTCCGATAGACCACGCAGAACCGCAACTGGCCATCTTTCTTCTTCACGAGTACCACCGGAGAGCTCCATGGACTTGCCGATGGTTCGATAACATCGCTTTCGCTAATTTCCCTAATTATTTGGCCAACAGCGTCACGTTTGGCTAGTGGAACGCTTCGAAGAGCTTGACGAACTGGTCTTGCGTCACCAGTATCAATGCTATGCTTCACTACGTTGGTCCTGCCTGGTTTGTTGCCATCCTTGTCGAATATGTTGGAGTATTTACGGATCATCTGGCTGGCCTTGTGCTTGTACTTGTCTTTCAACCCTTGCGTCCATGCATTGATATCTTCCTCCATCTCCTTGCTGCCAATAGAGTCGATTCCAGATGAATCATTGCTGTTAATAATGGCATCTACCTCTTGACATTGCCCTAATACAGTTCCACTAGAAATTTTTACTGATGATCTGAAGTCATTTAATACTCTCACTGGGATGCGTCCATTCTTTCGTGTCTTAGCCAGGGTTTTTCCAATAAGTATCTCCAGTGTAGAATTTTGTGCTGCTTCGACAACCCACAATTTGTTTGTCTCACAATCTCCATTAATTTTCGCCCAAACAACTGCTTCTGACTTCGGTGGAATCAGTTCACTGCCTTCTAAGACCACTAGTTTGCTGCTGTATATGGAATCGTAGCCAATGCTTAGTGGTACTTCCATGTTCTTATACTCCATAACCTTGTTATTCAAGTCGATCTTGATACCTTGCTCCATCAGGAAGTCCACTCCTATGATTACCTCATCTACGATCTGCGCGACTATAAAGCTGTGTAACACCGTCACATTCCCTATTGAGACCTTACATGTTACTTCTCCCACCACTTGTGTGTTCTCACCAGTCGCCGTTTTCAATATTGCTCCAGAAAATGGTCTCACTTTAGCGATCAGGTCAGTTCGAATAATGGAATGTGATGCGCCCGTATCCACTGTTAATATTCGCGCTCGTTCATCCACATATCCACCAATAGTAATGTTGCTCGTTTTTCTGCCAATTTGCGGGACGGAGATTATGGGGCATTCAATTGCAGGAGCCAGCATACGCCCCTTTAGACTGGCTCGTTTTAGTTTAACGACTGAGAAGTTGATGGTTTATCCTCCTCAGCCTTCCGTTTGCGCTGTCCTTCCTGTATGCTGGAACCCGTTTTGCATTCGCGTGCGAAGTGACCAGGCTTTCCACATTTAAAGCATTTCCCAGCCTGATTCTTGCCACCAGAACGATTCATTCCTTCTAACGACTTCAGAGTTCTCAATATTTCGGTCATCACATCTGCTGTTTCAACCTCCACTTTATTGACTTTGTCTGCTGGTCTGCTTATGAGTGCCGCCGTTTCACGTGTTTGAGCATACGCCACTGCTTCAGCGAATGTTAACTTTGGATTCGCATATGTCTCCCGCTTGGTGTAAACGTCTTTTATGCCGCTGATGAATTTTTGTATTTTCACCCTTTCAAGATGCTCACCTGATGCGTCTCCGATGGCTAAATGAGCCACTCTCCCAATTTTCGAAGCATATTCCTGTAGAGATTCGTTGGGTTTTTGGTCGCGCTTTTCTAACTCCATCTGGTAAATTTGTCTTCTGTTTTCGCTACCATAGCGTCTTTCCAGGGCTCGCATCAATCCGTGTAATCATTTCTCTCATAATCAGGTACATTTTGCAAAAGTTCTGCCGCAGGTCCTTCCAACGCAACGAATAGTACAACAGATTTTTCCTCCACGCTCCATTTATTTGTTTCAGCCGTCTTCTCAAACTGGAGCTTGAAGACTTAGAAGGGAATTTTTCCGTCAAAAGATGGTGTTTTTACCTTAGGAGAGTTCACTGAAGTGGTTGGACGATTTAACTGCATATCCCGGAAACGACCTTCCAATGTGTTGACTTTGGCTTCAATTAATTCTTCTATTTTTTCTTGCCAACCGTGCAATTCGTTGACTTTGCTCTCAATTAGATCCTGTCTTTCCTTAAGTTCTGCTTTGTCTTTTTGCTGTATTTGCGCGATTGTTTCTTCTAATCCATCAAACTTTTCATCCATCTTTTCTGATATCTTGACATTCATTGCAGAATTACGGGCATCCTGTGCATCCATCTTTTGTGACATCTTGGCATCCTGTGCATCCATCTTTTGTGATATGCTGGCATCGATTGCAGATATATTTTGTGAATTACGGGCATCCTGTGCATCCAGCTTTTGTGAGATTGCAGCCAATAACATGTTCATGTCAATACCCGCAGATGAGCTAGGGGCCTTTTCTTGAATCTTACTTGATGGCTGCTCCAACTCCTTCGCAGAATCAATAGCCTCTTCCTTGTCAACATATATATATTTTAATAAAGGGTGTTTTTAAGAATATGAAAAATCTTATCACAACTAAAGCTGTTATCTTATATTATCACAGACGACTACGAATAATCAGTTTGTTACGATTTTGATAAATGACCTCGATTATTTCTCGAATCCTTCGGGCCCGATCACTGGATTTTTAAATAAATGTCACCAGTTAAGTTTGCAGTTTCTTAATTATAAAGAAATTACTTATTAAAATCACTTTTATTGCAATTTTCACAATGTACTATTTTTACTTCACATATTCGCCTTTTTTTGCATTTGTAGATTGTAATAGTGAAGTGAATTGTTAGTTACGGAGTAACTTTAGTTAGTATTATAGTGAAGTGAATTGTTAATTATAAGCAACATAGTAATAAAGCAACATTGAGTAAATTCTTTTAATTAAGAAACTGCAATCATAATTGGCGACTTTCATTTAACAATTTAGTTATCGGACTCGAAGCATTTGGGAAATTATCTAGATAATTTAACGAAATCGCAACGGTATGTTATATGGGATAAAACGTATGCCAAATACTCAACAGATATTTTAATTAATTTTTGTTTTTTTTTTGTTTTATTGCAAATTTGGTGCTATTAATTTTAACCTATAAAGAATATGTAATAATTCGAACATTTTTGTCTTTAATAAACAAATTCTCGAATTGTTAGCGACAAGAGCTGATCAAGCGATAACGAATATTGTTAAAATATGCGTAGCAAATGCGGGAATCGTTAAAATTATCGCAAGCGATCCGAAAATCGTTAAAATAGCGTACTGAATTTCACCACTGGAGAACTGAAACTACAATTAACATGTATTTTGCTTTTGCTTTTTAGTAATGACTGTCAAGATTATGGAAAGTTCATTTGCTTTTAAATATGCACCCTGATCCACTTTTTTTCTCCCAAATCAAAATTCTCAAAATTTGCGAATTTACAAATAGAAAATGCAATCAAATTCAAGCAAACAATACTGATAAATAGTTTTGACATTTTCCGCGTTCAATGAATGGAGTTCGCTGACATAGTAGCATTACTTCCTTAAGTTCGCCGTTGGAAACAGCTGATGAGCAAATCCCTCTATATAAATAAAGAAATCCACTGTTTTAAGCTCAAAAAAATTTGCTATATATATATATAGAAAAAATAATTACTACATAAATAATTGCAGTTTTTAAGTTGAAATATTCGATTGTTTGGCTGAGCTTTCCAAGATGGTACCAATGCTTATATTAGCCAAAATACTTTACTTATATTTATGATACTTTCAAATGTGGTTACTATAGATGTTATTTATGTAAATTGATTTTAGTTTTCATAAAATTTTTATTTAATTGCGCATAATTTTTTGTTAGAAAATTTATATTGCAAATTTTTAATATAACACGCGCACAAATGTTTTATATATGGTGTAAGAAGGTTTCTTTGATGTTTTCATTCACTATTTCACAGATTATTACATTTATATACTATTTAATTAAATTAATAAAACCAATTTTACATATGTATAATTTTTCTTTGAAGAATTGCAATTGTAATGTTTCAAACTGACAGTAAATGGGTATTGCCATACCGCATTAATATAAAAATATTGTACGATGCAGAGTTGCATGACCACAGAAAAAAAAATTAATAAAATTTTATGTAAAAAATTTGGAGGATTTTTGTTATTAACTTAATTTTATTGGAAGTACTGTTCAAAGCGAAGCCGGTGTCGGTCCGGTGGAGGGTTATTTTTCCAAGCGCGGCCGAAAGCCGCCAATTTATAAAGGTGTTTTACTTAAGAATACTGTAAAATTTGTGTTTTTATTGTTTTCTTAGGAACTTTGTTTTTACAGGTGGCATCACCAGAATTTATGGTAGTTGCTTTGATAGGCAAAAACCTAGGAAAAAGTTCATATTTTTTGCAACTTTAAATTTAATAATCTCGAAAACTAGGCATTTCCTCGGGGTTTGGTTTTCAGTTTTAGAATGGGGGGAGGGACCCCTACCACCCCCCATCATTCGTTTTTCCCATAGTGTGGGACCGTAAAGTTGTTGTTTCCCGATTGTTTTTCAATAATATATAGGAAAAAAAATTGCAATTACAGTTGATTGTTGTATATACTTCTTGTTCCTTTAATAATCACGAAAAGTTATTTTTCTATCATAGTGGCAGTGCTAATGTTAAAAAACTTCGGATAGCTGAGCGCTCTCAAGAAATAAACAGTTTCGCTCCAAGTAACGCGAATTTATAGAAGGTGAAGTTGTCCCCATGTAACAAAAATTTAAAGGTAGTTTCATTTTCTCTTCGAAGTCGACTTTATAGTTACCTGAAATTGAAGTGTTTCGCCTTTTTCCGTCCGTCCGTCTTAATTTCATGGAAAAAAAATTAAAAATTAATCTAAATAAAATATAATATATATAAAATATAAAATGTGAGCTGCTGTTATTCTGGGTGTAAATACCAGAAGTAACTGTAGAAATACTAATATCAAACACTTAAAGTTCTTTACAAAACTATATTTTCGTTTTAAATGGATGAAAGGAGGCAAGGTAAGTGAACATGCCAGTTATCCGTCTCTCTGTCACAAACGAACAAATTACTGTGCTCGAGCTGCTGTAAACTTGTTGTCAGAAGGTGGTCTGTATAAACTAACGACTGAATTTTTGAATATCTTGGAAGCCCCAATTTTTTATTTAATTACTGGTAATGGTCTTAAGCACCAACTAATATCATCAATTTGTTAAAATGCATTAAAAGTATAACATATATAGAAGAAAAGAGTTTTAAAAGGATCTTCTTATAAAAACATATTTTTGGATAAGAATATTAAATAGAAATTGGAGAAAAACAAAATCACATGTGTTATTAAAAACAATGAGAAAGAATGTAAAATAAGTATGTTAAATATTGATGTTATATTGCTGTTTTTTGTTCTTACCAAAAAAAAAAAAAACCTAGAATTCCTAACTTTGGAACTACTATCACTTGCCATCTTCGTTTTCCCGCACTTTATGCAAACAGCCAGATATCAACTCTAAACTGTTCCATTGTCCAGTATGCCTTCGCGATGGGACTTTCCGTTGTCATTTGTTCCTTACTCGGCCGTCTGTTCATCTCCAATCCGTGAATTAACAGTTTCAAGTCCGGACCATACAGATATTTGTGGAAATATTAGATGCAATCCATCAACACTAGTAGTTCTATCCGAGTTACGCAATAGTTCCGTTCTGGTTTCCCAATAGACCGGCTATAGCAGGCAATTATCTTCTCCGGTCAGAACAAGTGCTGCACCTTAATTCGTGCAAATTTCTGAGCCTTGGCTAATCTTCCACTGTTTGGAAAACTTCTTCAAAATTATCCGGATGTTCCTCGAAGCTCTTTCCCAATATGATGATGTCAAGATACACCAAGCAAGTTTCCCAATGACTCTTGAGCACATGGTCCATTAATTTCAAAAGTGGCAGAAGCGTCTCATAATGCAAAGAGCTTCGCCGTGAATTGTCAAAGACCGCTTCTGACACTAGATACTGTCTTCTCTTGATTTTCTTCACTTACTTCCACTTGTCAATAGCCGCTCTTAAGGTCGAGTGTTGAGAACCATTCTGTGCCAGTTAGCAAGTCTAGAGTATAATTGATCCTGTGCAAAGGATAACTGTCTTTCTTTGTCACATTCTTTAGTCTCCGATAGTCCACGCAGAGCTGCAACCGGCCATTTTTCTTCTTCACAAGTACTACGAATGAACTCCACGGACTTGCCGATGGTTTAATAACACCACTTTTGCTAATTTCTTTTATTTTTAGATTTACAGTTTCACGTTTGGCTAGTGGAGCACTTTGAGGAGCTTCACGAATCGGCCTAGCGCCACCAGTATCAATGTGATGCTTCACCACGTTTACCCTGTCTCTTTTCTTGTCATCCTTTGCAGTTAATAATGGCTTCCACCTCTTGGAATTGCCCTAATACAGTCCTTTAGAAATTTTTATAGGTGATTTATAGTCATTTAATACTCTCACTGGGATGCGTCCTTTCTTTTGGGTTTTAGCCATTGTTTTACCTATAAGTGCGTCCGGTGTAGAATTTTGTGTTGCTTCGACAACCCACAACTTGTTTGTCCCACAATCTCCATTGATCTTCGCCCAAACAACCGCTTCTGACTTTGGTGGGGTGAATTCAGTGCCTTCAAGGACTACTTGCTTGCTGCTGTATGTAGAATTATATAAGCCAATGCTAAGTGGTGATTCGGTTATTCAAGTCGATCTTGATGCCTTGATCCAACACGAAACTATTGCAAACTCACATGTTACTTCTCCTATAACTTGGGTGTCCTCACCAGTTGCCGTTTTCAATCTTGCTCCAGGTAATGGTCTCACTTCATTAGCGATTAGGTCGGTTCCAATGATGGAGTGTATTGCGCCAGTATCCATTGTTAATATTCGCTCTCGCCAACCACATATCCATCAATAGTTATGTTGCTCGTTTTTCATTCAATTGCAGGAGAAAGCATACGCTCTTTTAGGCTGGCTCATTTTAGGTTAACGACTGAGAAGTTGAAGGTTCATCTTCCTCAGCCTTTTGTTTTCGCCGTCCTTCCCGTCTGCTGAAACCCGTCTTGCATTTGCGTGCGAAGTGACCTGCTTTCCAACAGTTGAAGCACTTCTCGGTACTGATCCTTTTACCGGCTGCACCACTACAAATATTCTCCTTGATGAATCTCAGCCTTTCCATCATCTCCTTCGTCATTTCCGGACTTCAAACGGTTCGTTTCAGCGAATATTGACTTTAGATTCGCATACGTCTCTCTGGTTTCCTTAATTTCGCTCATGAACTTTTGAATTTTTACCCTTTCAATATGCTCACCCGATGCGTCTCCAATGGCTAAATGAGCCAATCTCGCAATTTCAAGTATTCAAGTATATTCCTGTAGAGATTCGTAGGGTTTTTGGCCACGCTTTCACAGTCCCATCTGGTAGATCATGTGTCATGGTCATGTGTTCGGTACCATAGCGTCTTTACATGGCTCGCATTAATGCGTCAAAGTTATTCTCTTTCGTATTTGATGGTGCTTTTACCCTGAGGCCACTGATGGAAGTGTTTGGATAATTCAAATACCAATCACGGATACGACTTTCTAGCTTGTTGACTTAGGTCTCAATTAGGTCCTCTATTTTATCATGCCAAATTTGCGCATTCAACTTTTGTGACAGCTTGGCATCCTATGTATTCAACCCTTGTGACATGTTGACATCCTGTGCATCCAGCTTTGGTGAAATGCTGGCGTTCATTGCAGACATGTTTTGTGAAATTGCAGCCAATAGTATGTTCATATCCGTACCCATGGATGAGCTAGGAGCCTTTCTTTCTATCTTACTTGGTGGCTGCTCCAATCCTTCGCAGAATCAACAGCATCTTCCTTCTCTATACCCTTCATGGATGTTCATTGGTTCTTAAAGCCGTGACTGCATCTTCGCCTTAGTTCTAGTTTTAGATAATCCTCTCTTTACCAATTCCCTTTTGAGGGGAGGCATCGTGAAATTCAAAATCTTCAATTCTTATCCTTAGGGATTTATTTAACAATCACATTTCTGACATCAATTGTTACGATTTCGCTAAATTAACTTCGATGATTTCCGAAATTCTTCGAGTCCGATCACTGGATTGTTAAATAAAAGTCGCCCACTCTTTCTGCAGCTTCTTAATTATAAAGAATCTACTCAACGTTTATTTATTTCTCGATATAAACAATTCGCTTCACTACTTACAATCACTTATTTTACAACCTTCACAGTGTAATATTTTTACTTCACAGTAGTGTTATCACCAACAAGTTTGCTCTTTGACTGACTAGGCAGTAGTCGCATCAGAATCGACAGTTTCGTTTATTTACCGCACCACTCAGATGAAAGTTAGCCTCATCGGATAAGATTTTTTTTTAAAACGTTATCGTTTTCAAGTTTTTTCAAGGCAAAATCAGCAAAGTTGTTCTTGCGTCTATCTTGCCATGATGAAATTGTTAACATTACTGAATACAATGAAAAAAAAGACAGATCATGACATATTAAAAATGGCCAAAACGACACTTAGATCATATCATCCCTATTGGAAAACCCTTTATTATGCATCTGGTAATTTTGACCTTTTTATTTCCATTTGAATAAAAAATATAAAATTTAAAGTATTTTTTTAGTTCATTAAAGAAATGAATTTGAATATTTAGTTAAATCAATACCAAAAATTTACGTCCTTTAGTTTTTTCAAATAATTACAATGAAATTTGGTCAATACCATTAATTTTACTTATAAACACATAAAGCCTATGACTTTATATAAATATATGCAATAATATATTATTTATATATTCATTGCAATTATTGAATATACAATAACAAAGAAATAAAACGTTGGAAAAGAAGGTATAACTAAAGTTGCATTTTGCGATGTCTTTATTTCCTAAGTAGACCAATACATCTGAAATATATAAAAAAAGAAAAGTATTACCAGTTGTTATATATGTTACAAAGTAAATTCATTATTTTTCTCTTCATTTATATTACTAACATCTGTTTGTGCATGCAACCCTGCTGCGCCGCAACATTCTCACACATAGATGTCGCGCCGGCATCAGCAAAGCCGTTAGCGAAATGCGCCACTATAAAAGTTGAAAAAGAAAAAGAAATAAAAAAATAAGTGAAGAAAAGTGGTTGTGCCGGCATCAGTATAGCCGTTAGTGAAGCGCGCCACTATAAAAGTGTAAAATAAAATAAAAAATAAGTGAATAAAAGTAGTCGCGCCGGCCTCAGTAAAGTCGCTAGCGAAGCGCGCCACTGTAAAAGTGTAAAAAATGTGAAAAAGTGATCGCGCCGGCCTCAGTAAGGCCGCTAGCGGAGCGCGCCACTGTAAAAGTGTAAGTTGGCGCGCAGGCACTAAGGTAGCGCTAAAAGCATAGCGGCCCCTTAATTAAAAAAAAAAAAAATTGAAAAATAGACGCCCCACTAGAAATTGATAAAAAAAAAGTGAAAAAGTGAAGTGACCCCGCGGTTGTACTGGCATTGGGTGGTGCAACAAGGCAAAGCGCAGCCCCACAAAATAGTTAAAAGCGGCGGAGCGGAAGAGCCAAGAGAAGAGTCGCGAGTGCTTAACGACGGCCTACATGCTACTACGTCAGGCGTCAGTGCTGTTCGCCGAAAAAATAGTTTTTGCACAATATCAGCGATTTTTGAAAATAGTGGCAGCAAGGCCTCTACTTACGGTCAACCGATTTTTTATTCAATAGTTGCAGCAAAGCCCCCTACCAACGGCCCAGCGAACCGTAAGCTCTCAATAAGCAGCGTCAATGGTGAGTTTTCGGTAATCTTATTTCTTAACATAAAATTATTAGTATTCTTATTTTCTAAATTGTGAGAATTTTCACATATATTTTGTGCTTCTGGTACTGCGAAAGTACCACAGGCATCCCCCGTTTTTAATAATTTTCTAAATTTCCGATTTTAAAACGCGTGTGACTCGGTACAGGAGAAGTTCCAAAGCCACCTAAACCTAAATTTAAGGAAATTTTTATTAATTGTCTAAACCGGTCGAATTCGCTTTTTGCCATTACAATGGCTAACGTTGATGAATTTTCACGGGCATGTGGTGCACTTTTAGAGTTCGAACAACACTCAAAGTGCAAATCATTCGGTTTTTTCATTAGAAATCCAAAAAGAAGAACTCAAGGCATTATGGATTAAAGTGAAGGAAACATTTGAAGGCTATTCACGGAACATATCTGGAGGAGAATCAGATACATCGGCCAGAATTCCTGCAAAATGTCGGTATCAGGATTGCTACGCAGCATATCTGACTTGCGCGGCATTGATGGGTGAAACCATTCATAACCTGACATTTGTACAACAAAGTTCGTCAACGGCAATATGGCATGGCCATCTTTTCGGGATCTATTTACAGCTATTTACATCAACAATTCCCGGTTGAGAAACTATACTATCTCAATCAAAAGACGCGAGAAGCTAAAGATATCGTAAAGAAATCTCCTCTAACCCAAGATGGTTTTGCAACCGCATGGCAAAACCTATCTGACCGTTACGAGAATAAGAGAGTAATGGTAAATAGTCAACTGAAGACACTGTTCAATCTGCCTACCGTGACAGTTGAGTGTGGTAGTGACATAAATAATTTGCAACGAGCAGGAAACAATTGCATCTCAGTTCTTCAAATGTATGGGATTGAGATCTGCAATTGGGGCGCAATTTTTGTGTTTTTAGTTTCTAGCAGACTGCCGGATATGACATTAGCACTTTGGAATAGTGAAAAAAGCCGTAATTCCGAGGTGGGAGGATTTAGATAGCTTACTTTCAAGCCGATTCCAGACTCTTGAGACAGTATTTGACATTCAGAGTACGCGAGTAAGGCAACGCAAAATCGTGCATCCGCACCTCCCTCAGAAAAAAGGGTATCGGCACACCATGCTCAGTACTCGCACCCTGTATGCAGATTATGTCCACAGGAATCCGATGTGCTCAAGCTTTGTCTAAAGTTCCTTCCCACGAAGGTGGATGATCGATCGAAAACTGTGAAAAAATACAATCTGTGCATGAACTGTTTGGCTCATTCTCATATTGCAAGTGATTGCAAGAGTACATTCAGTTGCATGAATTGTCATCAAAGGCATCATTCGTTGCTGCATAGAACGCCGACTGGGAAAAGGCCCATTGTAACCCCCACTGCTCCAACCCCTGCAAACAGAGAGGATAGGCAAACTCAACCCCCAGACCCCTCCAACAGCGTAAACGCACTTTTCGCATCAAGCACGAAGAACGTGATCTTGGGTACAGCAATGGTTCATATTTGTCTCTCAGGAGTAAACTACGAGGCAAGGGCCCTTCTTAATTCGGGATTGGAGGGAACGTTTATAACCAAGCGGTTGCAAAAACGTATTAATCTGCCAACTCAACCAGCTGACTTAAAAGTATGTGGAATAAACCCGACGACCCCGGCTAAAGTGCGAGAAATCACCAAATTTGTTTTAGGTTCACCTCTGAACCCCCAGATTAGAATTGAAGCAAGAGGCCTAATTGCCCCCCAATTGACAGGAAACCCCCCCAGTTTTTAGTGGACTAAATAGATTTTGGTTTGCTGTCCCTAATTGACTTAGCCGATGTCAACTTTAATAAAAGTCAACAGGTTGACTTGGTCATGGGTGCAGATTTGTATCCTGCCGTAATAATGGGAAACATATTTAAGAATGTCTAGGGCTCCCTCCTGGCCGAGGAGAGAGTCTTTGGTTGAATCTTAATAGGTCGGGCCCCTCAAACATCGAGGGTGAATCCAATTTCATATGTTTCCATGTTCTCCAAAATCTCTAACTCTGAACTCGCTCGGTTTTGGGAGCTTGAGCAAGTAACAAGCAAGAAACCGGTCACTCCTGAGGAGGCATACTGCGAACAGTACCACCGGAGCATGACGGTAAGGAAGGATGAAGGACGATACATGGTGGCGCTGCATTTTAGACAGAAATTCCCACAGGGGATTAATTTAGGATACTCGCGAACTAGTGCTATGTATCAACTCCTCCGAAATGAAGCAGCCATGCTGAAAAGGCCTGAGTTTAGGGCTGAGTATCACCGAGTACTGCGAGAATATATAACACTCGGTCATATGAAGCCAGTTGACAACAACACCTGAAGAAACACTCGAGAAACATACTACTTGCCATCATGCAGTCATCAAACCTGACAGAACCACAACGAAGGTACGCGATGTATTTAGTGCATCAAGCCCATCCTCGAACGGTGTAATTTTGAATGACGCACTCCATCCTGGTCCGGTTCTGCAAGCTGATATCATTGCACTTTTACTAAAATGGCGATTTTTTAAATATGTTTTTAACGACATCCGTTTTCCGGAGCTCATGACTGCGACACAGCGATACGAATCCGTAACGAACTTCTTTCTAAAAAAAGAGAAAATGGACTTCAAATTCCAAGGAAATCCTGACTGATTTACCAAAGGACTACCTATTCAAAGAAGACTTCTTAGAGATTGACGCGATAAGCGAAGCAAGGATGTTAGGCATTAGATGGAATGCTGCCCACGATAAATTTCATTTTTAACGTACAAGAGGTACAAATCAAGCTGAGCTATACAAAGCGAGAAGCGCTGTCATGTGTAGCAGAGCTGTTCGACCCGGCAGGTTGGTTAGGACCTATAATGGTAGAAGAAAAAATTTTAATGCAGGATATATGGCTCTCCAAAATAGGCTGGGATGACAGTTTACCGAGCGAAATTTATCTGCGATGGGTAGGATTCTTAAAAAACTATATCCACATTGCGAAAATAAGAATTCCAAGGTGGATTAGCTTTACGCCTTGGAACGAGATCGAGTTTCATGGATTCCGTGATGCTTCTGAGAAAGCATCTGCTGCTGCCCTATACGTAAGAGTACGGGAATGTAACTCATATGGGATACCTGAGGTAAATCTGTTGGTAAGAAAAACCAAAGTGGAACCGGTGAAAACAATCTCCCTACCTCGTTTGGAATTATGTGGAGCGCTACTCCTGGTGGAACTAATCAATGCTCTTCTTCCACAGTTTGACGTTTCTCAACCAACGGTTTACAAATAGACAGATTCTACCATAGTGCTCTCATGGCTGCGGAAGCCCCCCTGCTCCTGGACTACTTTCGTGGCAAACAGAGTGTCAAAGATTGATGAACTCGTCGGAGTGAGGGACTGGAATCATGTGGATTCAACTGACAAACCGGCCGATCTAGGTAGTCGCGGCGTATCCCCTCTCGAACTAGCGGAGGGCAGGCTCTGGTGGCAAGGTCCCAAGTGGTTGAAATTGGAACCATCTGAATGGCCTCAGAAAAATGAGGAAGCGATGGAAACCGAGTTGGAACAGAAGAGCATAAGAACTCATGCATCACGTATTCAAGAGAGCAAAGACATTTTGGAGCGATTCTCTACTTTTTCCCGAGCATTGAGGGTAGCTGTATGCATTTTCCAATTCTACCGTAGAACGCATCCGGTACTAAGCCGTCACCACGAAGCGAAACCTTGGAAATAGGATCCGAAGAAATTCGAACGGCAAAGGAACGTCTAATTCTGCTGACACAGAAATGGTGTTACTTGACTGAATACCAGGCACTCGCAGGTTCAAACCCAATAAGCCCCAAGAGCTCCATTATTACGCTCAATCCCTTCCTTGACAGGAATGGAATCATGAGAGTGGGTGGAAGGCTCGCGCTATCGGCATTGCCGTACAATAAGCGCTACACCATTATTTTACCATATGACTACCAATTTTCTCGACTTCTTGTTAAGTTTTCACACGTGATTTCACTGCATGGTGGAAATCAACTGGTGTTGAGACTGTTGAAATCGGATTATTGGGTTGTGCGAGTGAAAAATTTAATAAAACACATTATTAATAATTGTAAAGTTTATATTATTTACAGAAAAAAGACAAGAAAGCAAATCATGGCAGCGCTTCCACCTGAACGAACAGATGTCTCGAGACCATTCACCAAAACCGGCGTCGATTTTACTGGACCATTTGACATAAAAAACTTTACGGGTCGAGCATGTCTCATAACAAAAGGATACGTCTGTGTATTTGTATGTTTCGCAACGAAAGCAATACACCTGGAGGCAACCAGTGACCTATCGGCCTCAACGTTTCTAGCTGCCTTTTCCAGGTTTTTATCAAGGCGCGGTTGTCCCCGTAACGTGTATTCGGACAATGGCACAAACTTCGTAGGAGCCAGCAAAGCTTTGAGGCAGGATTTTAAGAGGTTTATGAGTGAAGCATCAAGTCTTACTGTGCAGTCATATGCCCACCAAGAAATTAACCGGAAATTTATTCCTCCAGGAGCACCTCATATGGGAGGATTATGGGAAGCGCGAGTGAAGAGCTTCAAGCTTCATTTTCGAAAGGTGTCAAACACTATGTGCTTTACAATGGAATAGTTCTCTGCCTTACTCGCAAAGATAGAAGCATGTCTGAATTCACGACTAATCAGCCCACTTTCAGATAACCCCGAACACTTTCTGATTGGAACTCCACTTTTGGCGATTGCAGAACCCGAAATCAACGGAAGCCCACTGTCGATCATCAACCGTTGGCAAAAGTTAAAGGCGCTTCACCAAGGATTCTGCCAACGTTGGAAGGCAGAATAACTCAAAGAATTGCACAAACGAGTAACGTGGCAATTCCCTCAGCGGAATATAGAGGTTGATGATTTTGTAGTTGTAAAAGAAGACAACTTACCCCCAATGAATGGCGACTTGGCAGAGTTGTTAAGGTTTTTTTAGGGCCAGACAATCGTGTTCGAGTCGTGGATATCTTTACGACGCAAGGCATAATCATACGACCAATTGTGAAATTGATTGTAAAAACCAATTAATCTTTCTACTTCCAGAGATTTCCAACATGGTTCGTGCGAACAACAACAAGGAAAACAAGATAGTGAAACTACAACACCAACACCCCGTGTGTAAGAACAATCACCGATTGTTATTTTGCCGCCAGATGCGAAGGATGGAGGCTGCGGAGAGACTTCGAGTTGTCATCCTGCACTGCGCCAATTATCTGTCGCCGCATCACATGGCCCAAAACTGCCCATCCACCATGAACTGCCAGCGATATCAGCAGCGACACCACAGTCTCCTACACCTATGAGAAACCGCTGCAAGTGAGGAAGATGTGCCGCCGGCCATAGGATCGGCTGATGAAAGGCAAAAGAGGCAGCGTTGTCCTTACTCGGCTCAGGATCTAGACGGCATAAGTGATGACCCCCGCAGTCCACCATAGAGAGACGTCCACTATTGCAACAACAACGTACACGAAACCGTTCAGAACCCTCTCGCAATAATGTAAGAGACGCCCGACAGCGAATAAAGGGGTCTGCTCGAAGCGTCCCGAGTCGATCTGTCCTTACGCCAACCGCGAAGGCAAGAGTAGTGGTGAACGGGCGATTGCAGTTTGTACGAGCGCTCGTTGATCCAGGGCAGTCATCACCGACAATATCAAAGGCGTTAGCAAGACGACTCCACGCAATAACACATGGTCAGCGACAGGAAGGATTAACACTTAAGGCCTGGCGTGAACGATTAGAGATAGGAGCGAAGGTACTGCCCAACATAATGAAGACTACGCCAGAGCATACATTGGATGCGCGAATCGTCGATGAATTTGATAATGTAAGACTGGCAGACCCGATGTTCTACAGAGCAACTGCGGTATCGTTAGTCCTGGGAGCAAATGTGTATGCCGTCATTATGCGACCGGGTTTGATGGCCGCTACTCCCACACGGCCAGCCGCTCAGAACACGATTTCGGATGGATGCTATCAGGAGGCACGCCCTATTAAAGGTCAATGATGACGTCGACCCTAGGACAAACAATTTTTATTTATTTATTAGCATTTTAAGTAAAATGAATTGTATTAATTTTTAAACAAAAATAATGAAATGTAAACGAATTAACTTGTACCCTGCACTCATATGTATATATATATGAATATTTCTGTTGCAGTGATGCTGCAGGCGGGCGGCATGTTTATGCGTGCAACCCTGCTGCGCCGCAACAGCCTCATACATAGATGTCGCTGATACATTGGAAGATAGTCTGATAAACCATTCGGGGAGTTTGAATCCCGTTAGATATTCCATGCAGATTTCCACCTTCTGTGGAATCTATAAAAGGCCAATATTGCCTGACAAACGCTCTCTTTTTCAAATCTATCTGCTAGCAGCGACATCAACGTTGGATTGCTGTGGAAGTTCGGCACCTCCCCCGATCCCCGTTTTCCAGAATTCAGGAGGAATTCTGAACCCTATCATCCCCTGCGCGAATAAATAAATAAATAAATAGATAATAAATAAATATATAATAATATTATAATAAATAGCAATTCTCAAGCATTGAATGAAAATTTGCTTAGATATAATTTTTTTTTAATCATTTCGGTCCCAATCTATACATATATATAAAAATCAATGCAAATTTTGATGAACGCCTATAACTTAAGAACCACCAGATCAAATCTCACAATTTTTAAGTGTTATAAAGGAATATTAGGAGAAGGTTAATGTGTAAGTTTTTATGAGATTGGCGCAGCCGTTCCAGAGATATAACCATTTTAGAGAACATTAGTCGCTACCCATACAAAACACATGTCACAACGACAAATACATTTAAAAATATATAATAAAAATAAAAAAAATTAATAGAAAAAGTTTGGAAAAAAATTTGAAATCAATTTTTTTCGTGTCGTTTCCCAAAAAAAATCGAAAATACAAAATTTCAATTAGAATTTCTTGATTTTTTTATAGGTGTAGCAAAGCACGCTGGGGTTTGCCAGTAATGTAATCAAAATAAACCGTCATCGCCATCGATTACGCAGAACATTTAGTCATGCTATTGCAAAGGCTTTAAAGATTTTATTTAACTCCCCCTGTCGGTTAGGGGATCAAGCAGTTAGCCGTGGTAAGGCATTAATCTCGTAAGTGGCGACTAAAACCAATACTTCCCGCGGCAGTAGGGCCTTTAAACCGGAACGACCCGGATTTTTATCTGGTCAAGGAATGTCACTCCCGCAACTCCCCCTGCCGATTAGGGGTTCAACAAGTTACCCGTGGTAATGCAAGAAGCGTATCTAGCGCTCATTGTATCTAGGCATGATAATTTTGATAAAGCTTTATTAAGATGTTTAAAATTAGCTTTCGAAAAATCAAATTGAGTAGTCGATTCGCTTTTATCAGTTATTAAAATCTGATCATATATGGTTTCGTAGGTAATGGCAAGAGCAGGGTGGTAAACGTCCTCCGGTGTAACTAGAGGAGTGCTTCTCTCTACTAGTGCTTTAGTTACATTATCAACAAAAATTAGGCCAAGGATGTTGTGGGACTTTTTTTTTATACATAGATTCACTTGATTTAGGCTGAGGTCAGTCATCTCTTCCAGAAATTCATTGTAAGATGCTCTTAAGGAGTGAGGTACAATGTAACCGTCAAATTTATTCCATGATACACATGGATGATTAAAATCGCCTAAAACAATCACTGAATCAGTATCTTTCATCATTACGTTAATTGATTTCAAAAGAGAGATATGTTGTAAATATACAGAGAGGTCCGATTGAGGAGGAATATAACAGAGAGCTAAATATATATAACCTCTTCCAACATGTACTCGAATACACTTAAATTCAACAGGTTCTACAAAAGCAAGGCTAACCTCTTCAGACGGAATCGAGGAGTTTACAGCAAAGAGTACTTCACCGCCGACTCTGTTTTCACGGTCTTTTCTAAAAATTTGATAAGTACTTGGAAGAATCTCCGAGTTAAAAACATGAGGTTTAAGCCAGGTTTCAGTAAAAGAAATTGCATCGTAATTATTTTCGAGACATTTGAGATATAAGTTAGTTAACTTTGTATTCAAACATCTTACATTTTGGTAGTATAGACTTAAAGCAGGTTTCAACTTCAGTTTTTTGGAACATTTTTTTCAGGCGGAATTTTAGCTAAATTATTATTTCTTTTTGTCTTGTATTCGAATTCCCGAACAAAAGCACCAGAAGGCCAAAAAGAACTATTTAGTATCGCTTCAAAATGTTCCAAATTGATGTCAATTTTGAATGATGAAATATTCCGTTCGTATGTAAAATTAAATTTTCTAACAACTAAATTGTCAGTATAAATTTTAGATAAAACGTAATTCTTTACATCATCGGCAGAGACATCAAAGACTTTTTATTTGAAATGTTAGCGGACGGTTTAACACCATTAGATGTTGACGGCATTTCAGCAGTTGGTGAAGCAATTTCGGACTCATTGACGATGCTAGTAATGGGTTTATTACTAGGAGGACACGGAGATGCAAGATTAATTAATTCTATTGTGTCCGCTTTAAGAATTTTTTGACTGGCTGCGCCGTTAGCATCTTTAAGCGGACTATGAGCACGTTTGCGCTTCTTCAAACGAACATCATCCATACATTGTATGGAGTCCAAACATTTGAAATTTATGAACATGGCTTCATATTCTTTGAATTTATCATTCAAAACAGACAATTCTTTTCCAAGTTTGGAGAACCCATTTTTGGAAAGACGAAACAGCTTGAAGAGATCAATTTCAGTTGATCGACACCTCAAGCAAGATCAACGAACTCCCTTGCCATCGTTAATTGCGTCTAGAATTCGTCCGGTCAGTCCAGCACATTTCAAGTGGGCAAAGCCATCGCAAAGCCAGCAAGACAGAGAACGATCTGAATCTTGGCAATTTCAAAACCTCACTTCATATTGACAAGCAAGTATAAGCAAATATATATATGAAAAAATATAAAATGTAATTATTAACACTATTTCAGGCTAACTGAAATCAACTGCTAAAATTTGATAGTATCTCCAGTGAACAGTTTTAGTTTCACTGTATTATGACACTCAACAAACAGAACGCAAACAGCTGTAACAAACAAATGTAAACAAAAGAGAATGCGCAAATAACAAAAACAAATGTATACGAACAAAAGCAATTAAATTGTATATAAACAACTAATGACTCGGCATTAGAAGAAATGAATATAAGAATTCACTTATACAAAACTATTTAAATTTTAAAAACACAGAATATTTGTATCACTTAGCTTTAAGGTGCTCCAAAATTTATTTAACAACACTAAATTTAGATTTAATTTTAAATAAAAAAGTAATGAAAATTAAAAATTTCACAGAGCTTAATAAGATCACAACTTCACAGCTTGACGTTTGCGAAACAATTTAATATATAAAATTCAAAAGTATAAAATTTTCTCAAAAATTACCAATTTTTTTTTTCAAATATTATTACATGAAATAAAAGATAAGTAAATCAACTTTCTTTAAAAATGCATATATCGAATAAAAATTAAACAATTAATAAAACAAAAACATTGCAAGCAACGTTGTCATCCGGCACGTATTTATGCATATGACTGATAAAAGTATAAAATTTTCACATAAATGACCGATTTTATTTAAAAAAAATATATGAACTAAAAGATGATTGAATTTGCTTTCTTTTAAATTTAAGTTCAACAATCAATTCAAAAAAGAAATTTTCAAATAAATTTCCCTCTACACATATGCATATGCGTATGCACAACAAAGACAACAGAAATATGGGATCATCTCAAAATATCAAATTTGTTTTATATAAAATTACATGGACTCAAAGATAATTAATTAAAATTTCTTTTGTGATATATTTAACTATTTAAAGTAAAACAATTAATAAAAAATAAACACTTTGAAAACATCTTGTCATTCGGCACATACATATGCATATATATACAAGTACATATATGCATAACAAAAGTACAATATTTTCACAGAAAATAACAAATTTTTGAAAAAAAAATTATACGAAATAAAAGATAATTAAACAAACTCTCTTCTAAAACGTGTTTTAACTAATTAAATTTAAACGTCCCATCGAAATAACACTTTAGATGCATGTACATGCAAATGTATGAATAAGTAGGTAGGTACGCATATTTACCATTTCGAAACTGCGACCAAATGATTTCGTATTATTGCAATACATTTAAAGAAGCTTTGGTCATAGTCTCAATAACTTTTATCACTTTTATATTCATTTACATTTTATATTTCTAAATTTGAATTTTTCACAATGTTTCAATCTTCTAATGTTGGTACTGGATCAGCAAAACACAAATATATTATAATTTTCATATAAAATTTTGTTTGCAAAATATAATGCGTATCTCTGTAATCGGGGTTTAAATAACAAACGAAATAATTGCTTGCTTCAAGTAAGTATGATTCTCTTTTTCACTCACCCACATTATATTCCATTTAGAAATTTTTGGATATTTTGGTTATCCGACCCGTTACCAGCGGGTCAAGCCAAATATATTTGTTACTCATTCATTAGCTACCAGTAGTTGATAAGGAATGTACTTCCTACCCTGTTATTTGTTATTGGGAACAAATCTATTTGTTACCCGATCTGATACCAATTTTTATTTCCATTTAAATGAAAAATACCAATTTCTAAGTATCTTTTTTGTTTATTAAAGAAATAAATTTGAGTATTTAGGTACATACAATATTAAAAATTTACGTCCTTTCATTTGTTCAAATAATTAAAATAAAATTTGATCATTACCAATAATTTTACATAAAAATACAAAAAACATTTGATGTCATATAAATATATGCAATAAAACATTATTTATACATTAATTTGTTTTATTTAATATAAAATAGTATTAGAATTTTAACATTAACATTTCTGTTCATGTTCTGTGTAGTATAAGTTAATTAAAGTAATAAACAATGAATAAATGATTAGAAAAGCTGAACATTAGACATCTGAAATATATAATAAGAAGAAAAGTGTTATCAAATAAAATTAAAATAAAAAAGTAAATAAATTATTTTTCCCTTAATTTTTATTACTAATATCAATTCTCAATCATTGAATGAAAATATGTTTTGCTAAAAGCTCTTTTAAATCATTTTTATATTACTTTAAAAATGTTATTAACCATTTCAGTTCTAACCATTGCCGGTATCGATTGCGTAAAGTATTTAGTCATGCTATTGCAAAGGCTTTAAAGATGACTTTCAACTCCTCCTTGTGGGTTAGGGGCTTAAGAATTTCATTTGAGGTAAGGCGTGCTTGTCGAAAGAGGCGACTAAAATCCAATAGTCGCCACGACAGTTGGGTTTTTATACCGAACGACACAGATTTTTATCCCGTCACTCACGCTATATTTCCCGAAAACCAATTGGGAGAATATTTTTGCGGGTTTCAACAACAACAATAACATAACATTCAACTCCCACTGCCACACATACATCTTCAGCTTCGCAGTTTTTTGTGTAGTTTCAGTACCTAATTATAAAAAAGATATTAGAAAATCGTCTATTTGTTACAACAAAGTATCTCACATCAACATAAAAAATATTTTCTAACAGTAACGGCATCTAAGTTGAAGTATTGCAGAATTATTTACAATATTTTTTTTAGTAAAAATTTACAATAAAGATATTTATATAAACGCATAATTAAAGATGAACTTTATTAAGATTTTAACTATTATAAACTGTATAAATATAGTTTTAAACTTGAAGGAAAGCTTGTCAGTTTACTGCTAAATGTAAAGAGCCGTAAGAAAAGTATAAAATTTTAAGCAAAATTACCAATTTTTTTCAAATAATATTTTATGAACTAAAAGATAATTAAAAAAACTTTCTTTTAAAATGCTTTTTAGGTAATAGAGGTTAAACAATTAATAAACTAAGACAGCAAAAGCAAAAAAATTTCCAACAAAAAATTAATCCTTTTTTAAAGTAACATTACATGGACTCAAAGATAATTAAACAGAATTATAGAATATATTTAACTATTTAAGGTTAAACAATTAGCAGAAGTTGGCTGTGTCTTTAACGGTATACTGCAGCTAGCAGATCAAGCATTTAAATATGTTATTAGTTTCTTTTCCTTTCTTTTAAATTATTAGGCTGTAGAAGGCTGATGTGTATGTAGTTACACGAATGGGAGCGCGAGTTTAGCACCCAGAATAGATAAAAACAACATTTTTTTATGTATAGATATATAATGCAAATTGAAGCAGGTGTAATTTCTCTCGATTTTTTATGCAAATTTTTCTAAACATTGGTATTTATATTCATGTAAGTACCGCTTGTACTTATAATTTTCTATTTTTATATTTTTTCACTATATGTTTTTATATATACAATCATATATTTTATTTAAGCAATTAACTTTATCAAAGATACATATTTAAACAGTATTTTGTGAAATTTTTATTCAAAAATTCCGAAAACTCAGCCTCAGCTCCCTTGACGTCTCAAAAGAAAATGCTATCGCCGTGAACAACATAACTCATTATTGGTTCATCTAAAATCAAAAAATCGAAAATATCTCGTTATTACATGGACAAATCTCGTTATTGGACGAAAAAAATAATAATAAATACAAATTTGGATTTTTGACAGACTTTGAACAAAAAACACATTTTTTGATCAAATTTTCGCCATGCATAGCTCGAAAAAATTAATTGTAATAAAAAAAGTAATCCTTCGTTCAATGACTAGATAATGTTATTACAAAGATGTGTGCCAAATTTGAACAAAATCGCTTAATAACTTTTCGAGAAATCGTGTCCACCGAGTTAAAAAATAGAGATAAACGCATTTAAAGTTTCAAATTGACACAGACATGGCCTGATGGGCGGAACTTCCAAAGGGTATATCTCTTAGAATTTTACTCCGATCGATTTGAAATTTTATGAGAATATTTTAAACATATTTCACAATTTAATAAGACAAAAAAAATCGATTTTTTAAATTACAAAATTTTAGAAAAAGGATTCTCTAGAATATGTAACATGCCCATGTATAAGTATATGTACATATGAATGTCTGTTATGCATGTAGAAGAAACGCGTAAATTTTAAATATGTTTATATTTATTTATGCAAAATTACCGGGTGCCGATGGGATTGTACCTATCGAAGTTCAAAAACAAAGGAATCATCCGTAATTTCCTTTGTGTCAATTGCAATAGTAAGTCACCAACAATAAGTTTTGGGCTCTACTTTGCAATTATGCCTGACATTTTTGTATGAAATTGAAATGGTTTTAATGCACGCTTTAAAATTCACAGCCTTACCTGTTTCCCGGAACCAGTAGATATCTCAGTAAAGAGATGTCGAAGTATAAAAGTGTGATGCAAAATAAATTAAACAAAGCAAAGTTAGCAGAAGTTGGCTCTCTCTACAAGACGGAGCATTGAAAACAGAAAACTGGTAAATTGGTTAGTGAACTGACCCGGATGCTTGACGGAAACTTTCGGCACTTTTCCCATCACATTTTTAAAGGCATCGTGCGATTTGACCATTTCTTTCCATTTATTCCCATGTGTGTGATGTTACGTCTTGCTCTTTCTAAAGTGCTGATTGCTTAGATAAATGTATAGTTGTGCTGTTTACACCGTCATATATACTCCGGTTTTCACTAGTAAAACGACTAAGGCATTTTTAAGGGTATGACTAGTTCTTTTATTAGTAAAAACACTAGCCTATGTTTAAGTATATAGTTAGTCTTATTGCCGCTTATTTTACTTTTACATGCTTTGGAAATTTCCGGGTAAAACGACCAGAGAATTCCGAATTAATTTACACACCATTTTTTATTCATTATACCGATACATTACTTCTATAGCTAATAAATATTTTAAAACTCTTGCTTTAATTTTCGAATTAAGTTCCAATTTGTTTTTATTTCAAAAATGTGTTATTTAAAATTTTAAATATTTCATTTCATTTTACATTACAACTTATAGATTTATTTAGTTTACCAAATAAAAAAATAAACAATAGCTTAGTTTAATTCAGAGAATGACATATAATACACGAATATGTTAATTATTTACATAAGTATATACATTATGCGTATATTACATTGGTTGATACATATGTACTTGTACGTATGTATATAGATTTAAAATATATATGTAAGTACATCTTAACTTCAACGCACTTATATACATAAATTTACAGGTATAAACATATATATTAGTATGTATAAGAGTAAAAGTGGATAAATTATTACTTATAACTGCGTCTTCGAAAGCTTTGAGGAGAGGCTGCTCCTCAACATCGAATACTGCATCTACCGTTAATAGAGGTAAAATCTCGGCTAACTCCGTGTGCATTTCATCCCCTATGTCTCCACTTTTTTTTGCACAAAATTCCATGCACCTTCTTTATTAATACTTTGAACTCTTTTAGAGTTTTATGCTGAGCCAGCAGGTCAGTCTTTGGTACAATTTGAAACACATACAAATGTAGGTATATACAGTATTTAGTATTGTAATATTGTAGTATTTAGTATTGTATATTCTTCACTTGGTATTTCCGCATTGCATTCTTGCATTTCATTTTCCCACGAATATTCGGCGCCGAAAAATGAAAGTACCAACGCAACTATTATCAAGTTCAAGTTCATTATCAAAAGCTTCCTCCTAATTTAATTCCGCAAATCGGGACAGCTTTTGATATTCTAACGCACTTCTTTCACAAAACCTTTTTTCGGCACTTGATTGATTATAATATGTACCCTATTTTTAATTAGAAAACACAGTACTTACCTAAAGGTAATCACAATAGTCTTTTAAAAAGTTGTAATTGAGTGGTTTTAACGCTGAGTTAAATAAACGAGTTTCTTTTGCACGCACTATTTTATTTACCGCGAACTTCACAAATAAATGCATGTAATGCTTGCAATATTGCCACAACGGTTACTTCTATCTTTGACGTATATAATAAAATGCAAAAATGTATTTAAACCTTTTTTGACAATTTCAATTTTTTCCTGTCAACTTCACCATTCCTATGCATATAAGTTGTGCGAGGGAGTAATATAAACTTATAAATATATATTTATAAAAATTGCTAGGTCGCCATGCACAGTTATTAAGCTAAACATCTTTGTAAATTGGGCCTTCTGCCGCGCTCTACAAAAATAATCCTGAGCAGGACCATACATTGTCAAAGCTCAGGCGTAATTCACGCGTTTATTAAAATAAGTAGCAAAACGAGTTTTTTATACTTTTTATTTTTGATTAGATATAATAATTTTAAATTTTGAAAAATTCTTCCCTTGTCCCATACTTCCGAAATTATAAGTTTGTCCCCACAGGAAAACAGGTCTTCATTTTTTTGCTACCTTAAATCCGTTTCATAATCAATTCTGCATTCCCTTATTTAGAATTTTAAATTTAAGGTATTCCACATTTCCATCTGCATTAATCGATTAAGAAGAAAGAGCACATCGGTTGGGTAAAGTCTTTAGCTCCAGCTTCTCAAAAGTTTAGTGGTAAGGCATTAGCTCCAATTGCATGTCTATGTTGAAATATGTTGAAAAGGCTAATCAAAGTTTTTATTTCGATATCATATTTATTTATGAGGTGAGTGTTTGCTGGCTAAATGTACTAGTTAAGAATATCATTGCAATAGATACGAAACGGTTATTTGTAAATAATATTACTAAAAATCAATTTGCATATTTGTTCACTCAAGTAAACTCACTTTATGTGAGTCGTCATTTTTACGTATTTCAAAAACAAAGTTATTTCTTATTTTCAAATATATCAGTCGACTTCCTGGAAGAAAGAATATCAAGTAAAAAAACTATAAGTACGATTTTCGGCCTGGTCCACTTTGCGGAAAAAATAGGTTTCCTGTTAATCTAAGAAAAAGGCTACCTACATACCAAAATTAAGAAAATCGAAACTTAAATATTGTTTTTTGAATAGATTAGTACCTGGTTCACTTCCTGGTATGAGAAATAGATGAAAACCTATTCGCAGACATAACGAATATCTGTACGAAATTTCATTAAAATCGGTTCAGCCGTTTTGGAAGAGTTCGAGGGCAGGCATTGTGATAGGAGAATTTTATATAGATAGATAAGATTTCGAATATCGGTCCATGATTCACTTCCCGGAAAGAAAAATAGTGTTCCTACTAATCTAAGCAAAAAGCTAAGTATTTACCAAATTTCAAGTAAATCGAACAATAAAAACGATTTTTTCAGTCCCAGGTCCACTTCCCGGTATTAAAAATAGATAAAAATCTATTTGCAGACATAACGAATATATATATAAAACTTCATTAAAATCGGTTAAGCCGTTTTGGAGGAGTTCGAGGACACAAACTGTGACAGAAGAATTATATATATTGTGGCGAAAATGCGACGCGAATGTCAGATGAAAGAGAGAAGCCGATAGCTGGCATGTTTTAAAGCGTAAATCGAGAATATTCGTTATCGAGAACGATTCGATTATTCCAGACGGTTGGTTGCGAACAACCGAGTTGTATATAAGGGGACTCACAACTGCAGAGAGTCAGTAAGTGAATCAGTCGTAAAGTAAACGCGTTGGCAATTACATTACAGTGAAGTAATAAGAAAGAGTACATTGTGAAAGTTGTAATTCAAGTAATTGTAAATAGTGAAGTGAATTGTAATTGAATTGTGATTTACTGAGTAATAAAAGGACATTTAATAAATTCTTTATAAATAAAGAAACTGCAAATAAAGTTGGTGACTTTTATTTAAAAATCCAGGGATCGTACCCGAATGATTTGGGAAATCATCGAGGTTGAATCAGCAAAATCGTAACAATATATAGATATTACATAGGTTGAAGCGATAATTATAAATGTTTTTCGTTTCGCTGTATTTGTTTTGAGAATAATCGAATCTTTCTCTTTACGAATGTTCTCGAATTCTCTTTAGAACATGCCAGCTATCGGCTTCTCTCTTTCATCTGACATTCGCTTCGCATTTTCGTCTCACTGTCCTCCACCTAAGTCTGATCGTCCCGATCAGACACACTCGCTGTTCCAAACGCAACAAGCCACTTTCATCTTCCTGGTCTCCCAACATTCTGGATTCGATACACTGCGTCATTTAGTCGTTTGATTACCTTATGGAGCTTCCCAAATGCATCGAAGATTTGGGGACAAACCCCTCTTCCATTCTGGATTGCACAGCAACACCAAATCTCCACTCTGAAAGCCTTCAGAGTTCATCGCTTTGTCATACCTGGCCTTCAATTTGTAATGGCTTCGTGATTTTGGCCTTGTTGCTATGCACTCCTTGCAGCTAGCAATCCACTCAGCGATCTATTGACGACAACCAACCCAATAGAACCGCTGCTTGATCTTCTCCAGCATTTTCTTAATGCCTAGATGCTCTCCACTAGGACCATAGTGGAATTCCTTAAGAATATCCCTAATTCTCAACCTCGGAACTACTATTAGCCTTCTATAGCACTGGCTATCTTCATTTTCCCATACTCTATGCAAACAGCCAGAGATTAACTCTAAACTGCTCCATTGTGCCCAGTATGCCTTCGTGATAGGACTTTCCGCTGTCATTTGTTGTTTACTTGGCCGTCTGTTCATCTTTAATCCGTGCATTACCAGTTCCAAGTCTGGACGTCTATTATGCCTTCAGCTTTTGAGCATCGTTTGCGTCGTCTTTCCTCTCTGTTGGAGAACGACTGGCATTCGTGTGCAAAGTGACCTGCTTTTCCACAACTGAAGCACTTTCTAGCTTGATTCTTGACACCAAAACGATTCATTCCTTCTATCGACTTCAGATTTTTCAATATTTCAGTCCGCACATCTGGTGTTTCTACTTCCAAACGCTTCACTTTGTAGACTGGCTTACATAGCAGTGCCGCTGTTTCACGTGTCTGAGCATACGCACCAGTTTCAGCGAATGTTAATTTTGGATTCGCATAAGTCTCTCGCTTGGTGTACACGTCTTGAATCCCGCTGATGCACCTCTGGATTTTTACTCTTTCAAGATGTTCACGCGATGTGTTCCCAATGGCTAAATGAGCCAATCTCTCGATTTCAAAAGCATATTCTTGCAGAGATTCATTGTGTTTTTGGTCCCGCTGTTCCAGCCCCATCTGGTAAATTTGCCTCCTGTGCTCGCTACCATAGCGTCTTTCCAGGGCTCGCATTACTGCTCCATAGTTATCCCTCTCATATTCGGGAATAGAAAAAATATATATATCCGCTGCAGGTCCTTTCAACGCAACAAATAGCGCAGCGGATTTTCCGATGGTCCAATTATTTAACTCAGCCGTCTTCTCTAACTGGAGCTTGAAGATCTGGAATGGAGCTGTGCCGTCAAAGGTGCTTCTACCCACGGGCCTCTTTCGTCTGGCATTCGCTTCGCATTTTCGCCTCAATATATGTAAATATGTATACATATATGAATACATACACATAGACCATAAAGTCTGTGTTCACCCAACACATTTTTTAAAATAAGGTACAAACACAATTGAAATAGTTAATTCATTTAAAATTTTTTACATGCGTTTATTCATAATATTTCTCAGTTCAAAATACAAAAACAAAAACCTAGATTAGGCACCACAAAGTCTGCTTTCAGTTTGCTTGATTTGAGAATACCGTTACTTTTCATAAAGATGTTTCTTCTTTTTGTATATTTCCAATTGTCTTTTATTCTAATTTATCATTTACGCAAAATAATAAATCTGGTGAAAGTTAACCCACGAATTACGTCAAAAAATATAGTTGAAAACGTAAATAAAATGTTAAAAAAAGCAATTTGTGCGGAAAAATTTTACGTAAAGCTGGATATCATGATAGAGTCGCTTGTCACTTGTTAACAGATGAAAGGTCATTGAATTTGCTCATAATTATATAAATAAATCTCCTGAATTCTGGAAACAAGTAATTTTTTCGGATGAGAGCAAATTTTGTAAATTCGGCATAAAAGGTCGCCAAAATCTTGTTGGTACAGTGAAACATGGTGGTGATGGAATTATGGTGCGGGAGTGCATGGCGGCTAATGGTATGGGTCAGCTTGAATTTATCGAATCGACAATGGATAAATGGCGATATTTAAACATTTTAAAAAAGAACTCGAATCAAAGTGCAGAGAATCTAAGCTTATCTTCGACATTTTGGTTTCAACAGGAAATCGATTCGAATCAAACTGCTCAAATAGTCAGACCTTGGCTCTTGTACAATGCCCCTAGACAGCTTACAACGCCTTCTCAGTCACCGATCACCCGATCTCAATCCTATAGAGCACCTTTGGGATATATTAGGAAAAAGCATTAGCCAGCATATAATAACAAGTACAGAGGTTTTGCGAAGAGTTATGCTGGCAGAATGGTCCCGAATTACAGCTGAGTTGGTAAATTCAATGCCAAACCGATTAAGTGAGAAATTAAAACAACGTGGTTATCCAACAAAATATTCAATTAAATTTTTCTTTGTAATTTTTAATGCTTTTGTAAATAATTATAAACCTGACGCAGACTATGTTTACTTGTTGCTTCACTTAGATGCCGTTATCTCGAAGATGAAAATAGGAATATAGTTTTTTGCTTTTGCATTTTAAACTTAAAACATAATGAATAAATTCATGTAAAGAATTTTAACTGAATTAAGTATTTCAGTTGTGTTTTTACTTTACTTAAAAAAATGTGTTGAGTGAACGCAGACTTTACGGTGTATGTGTACGTATATGCATGAGAAGTCTGCAGTGTTGTAGTTTATTTCTAAATTTTTCATAATTCTAACTTCATTTTCCGTAGAACATTTTATTGTGAGGAATTTGATTTTCTCTTTGAATATTGTGCTCACCAAAATTTTCACATCAATACTATTGGTTTACGTTTTTCACCAAATAATAAATGCACGTGCGTCTTGATGTTTTTTCTAGCAAATGGAGTTTCCTACAATATATTCTAAGCTGCCTCCAAGCGGCGTATCAATTTTTATGAGGAGCAATTTATTTCACGCGTATATTTGAAGGTATTATATACATACATAGCAAGCATATTATATATGTACATACATACAAGCATTGAAAAAGCCATTTTCATCAAAAGTTAAGAATTTTAGAGGAGAATGAAAGTAGTGAAGAAAACTTCAATAGAGCTTTTACCATAAAAAGTTCCTATAACATCACACTGTTTCAGAGAACTTATAAGTTGTTATAAGTTCTCCGCTCTTTTAAGAACTACCGACAATTAGTCGAACATTCTCTCAACAGGTTGTGTGCGCGCACGAATGTCAAAATAATAGTGAAGAAGAGGTTTGTGGAGGTATAGGAGCAATTACAAAACCAACTCTAAGTTAATGTAACAAAATAAAATCGAAAGCAACAATACTGTGTAGTAAATATGCACATACATTGGTGCAATAAAGGTAAATTAAAAGCCCAGAAATGGCTTCACATCTTCGACATTAGTATTTTAACTGTGCGATGACCAAAACGAGAGCACAAATTTGCCGAATGTTCGGAATTCAGTATAAACTGAAATTTTGACAAGGATCATTCATACGCATTGTATCAGATATTACCTTTAGTCTTGTTAGATAAAAGTTATGTTCCGTTTTCTTAAAGTAATTTAATAGTTGAATTTGTATATATGTATCTAAATATATACATGTGTAAACGGGTGCATTTATTATGTGGTGAAAGACGTAATGGTATTGATGTAAATTTTTTAATGCGCTCAATATTCAAAGAGAACATCAAATTCCTTATAAAAAGAAGTTGTACCGAAAATGAGGTTAAAATTATGAAAAAGTCAATAGTAGAGAAAGGAAAATTTAGAAATAAACTACAAAATTGCAGACTTCTCATGCATATACATATGTATATATACATATATGTATTTACATATATATTTAAAAAAAAGGTTCTATTTATTAAGCGTACTAAGTATCATAGTGTATTTTTTGGGGAAGTTAATTAAAGTCACTCACTTTTCTGCCTTGCCTTGCAATCACCGAATTCTTTATCATAAGTATACCTCCATAAACTTATTAGAAGTGAGTGGAAGCCGAATGCAAATGTGAAGAACTACTCAAATATAATAGTTTTAATTGTATGGATTTCATTGAGATACCAAAGCAACACAAAAATATAATAAAAAAATCTAATGGAATACTAATCCCGAGTATAAAATCAAAGGAGTTTTGTAAAGTATAATATTTTCAGAGTGAATGGTTCCATTAATGAAAAACATTGAAGGATGTAATAATGATGATATTAAAACCATGAAAAATATAATAATATCAAATATTATCAGTATGTTTCAGGTATGAACAAATGTGAAGTTGATAGTTGCATTGGAACGATTTATTTGTCCAACATAATTCTATTAATATTGAACTTGACGAGTAAATAGTAAGGATAAATGCGGAGGTTCTACGATTTCGAGCAAGGCGAATGGTGTGAGATGACAGATATAGAAGTAGATATTAGCACTAAGGTTACTGAGATTTCATATATAATGAAATTTTGACCCCATTCTATAAATAAGAATAAATAATATAATCTGTATTAATATTAATAAATGAATATATATTTACTTACATATATATCCATATACACAAATTTGAAATAAAATTTGATTTGTTTAAATGGCTTTGAAAGCTCTCAAACTAATTGAAATATGGTAAAATACAACTCTTCTTTCAATATTTTAATTCATTTTGGGTCAAACTTCTTTTGATAAAACATTTATAATTATCGCTTCAACCTTTGTGATATTATCTATTGATAAATAGAATTACAGAAATCTATTAAAGTGGATCGAGATTTGAGGGGAAAGAATTGAATCTGTGTTAAAAGATTTATTATGGGATTACTTACGTATTCGTAAAACGCCAGATAAAGTTTGCAGAAAAGTACAAAAATGTGATTATAATGTCGGAAATTGTCGATACGGAGCTACTAGTGAATTGTACATTACTCGCCGTAAGGCGTTTTGGGCTTAACACTTCAGTGAATTCATCTTCATTAAATAGTTTAAATCGTACCGAAATTATTATTCTTCTCTCTGGAATCATAGAAAATAAGGAAAACTTGGACAACATTAATGATGCAAAGTGAGTAGAAATAAATGCTTTTCTCAACAAAAATAATATGAGTCTAAGCTTTTGTCTTAAGTTTGCCCAAAGTTAATTTCAACATCTGAATTCAATAGCACTAATTTATGAGAGTCTTTAAATTTTAATTAGATATACAGGCATATGTATGTATATTATATCCATTTTACATGATACTCGTACGCACCGACATATTAGTCCGAAGCAAGCGGCCGCGATAGTCGAGTGGTTAGCATTGCGTACTGACATTAGGAAGGCCTGGGCTCGAGCCCAGATTCGAGCAACATCTATAATTATAGAAAATTAATTTTTCTAATTGCGGTCGCCAATCGGCAGGGAATTTCAAGCCCTCCGAGTGTATTTCTGACATGTAAAAAGCTCCTCATAAAAATCCATCGGCCGTTCGGAGGCGGCTTAGAATAAACTGTAGGTCCGTCCATTTGTTGGTAAAAACATCAAGACGCAAAACCACAAATTAGAGGAGGAGCTCGGCCGAAAATCGCTTCAGCGGTTACAAAGCGACAAATATATATATATATATATATAGTCCGAATGGACATATTGGTTTCTTAAAACATGAATGATATATTTTTCGAGCAACGTATAAACAATTAACACGAGCAACAGAAGAGCGAGTACGCGGTGAAAATGTGAACAAATTGAAATGAGCAAAGAGTTTTTGAAAACGATAGGAACAGTGGAAACAAAAATGATCCGAAACTTTGCTCAAAGAATTCCGAATTATTGGTAACTAGTGAGAGAGATTTGGCGTTGCGAAAAGAAAAGTATTTAAAGCAAACCGAATGATAAAAATGATTTTTGTGAAAAAATCTGTTCTAGGTTAATTTACCGGAAGCAAAGGTAGTGTTCACGTTAATCCAATCAAAAAATTACCTATCTATCGAATTTCAAATAACTCGAACCATCGAATGGTTTCTTTTTATTCTATTCCGGGGAATATATATATATATATATATATATATATACATATATATATATACACTATATGTATGTATATATATATATATATATATACTTGTATTTCTTATATATATATATAAGCGAGCCAAGACTACCCACTTTTCCCTTAAAATCAAAAAAATTAAATACATAATCACAACTTTTCCCTCTTTCACCCTCACAATTACAAAATTTTCATTGTCACATGAATGATATATTTTTCGAGCAACGTATAAACAATTAACACGAGCAACAGAAGAGCGAGTACGCGGTGAAAATGTGAACAAATTGAAATGAGCAAAGAGTTTTTGAAAACGATAGGAACAGTGGAAACAAAAATGATCCGAAACTTTGCTCAAAGATATTTCCGAATTATTGGTAACTAGTGAGAGAGATTTGGCGTTGCGAACTAAATGTATAGGTGCCCTCCTCGGCGGAAATATTAACCTTGAGACAGCATGCCATCGACAGCAAATGATACATATCTAAGGATCCATAATAGAAATAGAAGTTGCTGGAGTAAGCTTCATCTTTTCCTCACCCAGACAGACAGATGGACTGGTTCACTTACCGGAAAGAAAAGTATTTAAAGCAAACCGAATGATAAAAATGATTTTTGTGAAAAAATCTGTTCTAGGTTAATTTACCGGAAGCAAAGGTAGTGTTCACGTTAATCCAAGCAAAAAATTACCTATCTATCGAATTTCAAATAACTCGAACCATCGAATGGTTTCTTTTTATTCTATTCCGGGGAATATATATATATATATATATATATATATATATATATATATATACATATATATATATACACTATATGTATGTATATATATATATATATATATACTTGTATTTCTTATATATATATATAAGCGAGCCAAGACTACCCACTTTTCCCTTAAAATCAAAAAAATTAAATACATAATCACAACTTTTCGCTCTTTCACCCACACAATTACAAAATTTTCATTGTCAATTGTCAAAAATAATAATACGTTTATTTGACAGAACTTCTCTAGCTGAAATTTTGTTAATTTGAAAATAAAAATTTGTTTTTTTTTTAAACAAAATTTTTGCTATTTGCGGATTGATTTTTGAGGTAAGGATATTAGTGTAAATTAAGATAATAATTTTATATTTCAATTAATGTTTTCTTATTTTACAGAATTACTTTGAACTATTTGAAACAGGATGATGTATCACTAATGTAATGCAATTTTTGGGTGAGTTTTGTTTGTGTTTCTTGTGGTGTGCATATCATGTGTTTGCTAAAAGCAAAAAAAAAAATTAATTGAAGGAAAAAGTGCAGTGTTTAGTTTGTTTTCTTTGATTTATATGTACATACATATGTCAGCGCGACACGAATAACATGCATGTTCTCTTTTCATTCCAGATTTTCCCTGATGAAAACTTAAAGAAACCTCGGATTAGTCATTTAAGTAATGTGTAAACTTATGTTTATGTTGTTATAGCTTAAACTTTGTTTTATAAGAAATTTAAATTTTTATTCATCTATAAATGTGCATACATATATGTATATATACAGAAGTATATGTTTGAATATAAGAAAAAAAAAAATAATAAACAGAGAATTTGAAAATTGAAAATTTGTTTTGACAATTTGAAATATTTTTCATTCGCATGCGTGTGCGCCGGCTGATAACAAAAATTAGAAGAGCACAGCATAGGCATTTTATTTAACCCACTTTCCCCTTGTACATGTGATCTGACATCCTTGTTATACTTATTTAATAACGTCATTCAGAAAATATATAGCTGTGCTCTTCTAATTTTTGTTATCAGCCGGCGCACGCGCTTGCGATATATACATATATGTATATATATATAGATATATGTATATATTTGACCCTTTGTAACCGCAGAAGCGATTTTCGGTCGAGCTACTCCTTCAATTTGTAGTCTTGCGTCTTGGTGTTATTACCAACAAATGAAGGGACCTACAGTTTATTTTAGGCCGCCTCCGAACGGCCAATGTATATTTATGAGGAGCTTTTGTTTCATGTCAGAAATACACGTGGAGGGCTTGACATTTCCAGCCGAGGGGCGACCGCAATTAGAAAAATTTATTTTCTATAATTTTGAGTGTTGCTCGAACCTGGACTCGAACCCTGGCGTTCCAAGTAGTAGTACGCAATGCTAACCACTCGGCCATTGCGGTCCGGGGGAATACCAATTAAAACAAAAGAATCAGAAAAATCGGCCCAACCCTCTTTGAATTATAAATTGTATTACTACAATACTTTCTTTTACATAACAAATACTCACATATGTTCATATGTATGAGTCTAGAAATGTGCGTTAAATACAAGGTTTACTAAGGTTTACTCTTGTTAGTAATTTTTATCAGGTATATGGAACTTAATAAAACTATTGTTTTTCGATGATAATTTCGCATATCTATGTATAAGCGAAGCGGCCGCGATAGCCGAGTGGTTAGCAGTGCGTACTGCCATTCGGGAGACCTGGGTTCGAGCCCAGGTTCGAGCAACATCAAAAATTATAGAAAATAAATTTTTCTAATTGCGGTCGCCCCTCGGCAGGGAATGTCAAGCCCTCCACGTGTATTTCTGATATGAAATATAAGCTCCTCATAAAAATCCATCAGCCGTTCGGAGGCGGCTTAGAATAAACTGTAGGTCCCTTCATTTGTTGGTAAAAACATCAAGACGCAAAACCACAAATTGGAGGAGGAGCTCGGCCGAAAATCGCTTCAGCGGTTACAAAGCGCCAAATATATATATATATATATATAAGCGAAAATTGCTTTTGGGTTTCTATTTTCGGTTCCTTGGAAATGATTTCTCACTTCAATACATCCTGAATGTAGGGTGTAACCGATTACATTGACATGAATGGCTAGTTAAATTCCACTCGTTGGGACGAAAGCACTCCATAATCCCGACATTAAGAATACAGATAGTACATGAGTCAGATAATTTAAGAAAATCTAGATATGACACTACATAAAGCATATAACAAAACCGCAGAAGTGACTTTGGTCCAGCTCTTGCTCCGATTCATGGTGTGCTTATTGATGTTCATCAAACAATATAAGTCCCCCCAATATACTTTATTCTAAGCTGCCTCAGAACGGCTGATGGATTTTAATTAGTAATTAGTAAAATTAATTTAACATTAATTTAAAAAAATTTTGAATGTTGGTCAGGATTCGAAGCCATGACCTACATATATGGTCGTCATGAATAGATTATATTCATAAAAAAATTAAATGCTATAAATTTAAAAAAAAATAAGCAGAAGCAACCTCATTATCAATATCTTCCTCCAGGGGTAAATAACTACGAAGCAAAAATTTTGAAATTTTTTTCTTTGAAAACGGGAAAACACTTTTTAATTTTAATATTTCATGTGGCAATCAATTCTTTGATAGTTTGTTAACAGACTTACACGACATCTTTATACATCTTTAGTACATAATTTGGAAGTGAAAAACAATCGAGTTATAAAATCAGAACAACGTTTAAAAATTATGGATGTTCAACTAACTCAACGATACCGTTTCATCTTGTTTATATAAAAAATTAACTTAATGATATGATTTAGTTTCGTTTCGGCGCCATGTTATCGAAACGAAATGAAATTGTTAATGTTGAAACTGCACGAACTCATCGCTAACGTTAATTTTAAAATCCTATGGCATTACCACCATACTTAAACGATTTAATATTAACTACAGCATTTCTTTTCGGGTTAAAATCGAAATAATTTTTTGTATAACTTCTATAACGATAACAATGCCAAATGTTTCAACCGAAAATACTGAAATTTCTTGATTAACGTGAAATTTATCGTTACAATGCAGCTTTGATAGAAATAATTACAAATATCTCGCTATTTTCTTTTAGATGATATGAAAATTTGCAACGAATTTTTTCGGAATTTATTTTGTTTGGATTATGTTTTGTCTGTATTCTATTGTATCTGAATTGTGGATTTGGCTATGCCTTTATTATGTGTTTCTAGATTTTATACTTTGAAATTTTGTGTGTGTCGGGAAATCGTTGAGGACCTCGTCGGGACGTATGAGTTACTTCTTCGCAATGGAATTTATAACAAAAAACAATTGAAAATGACTACATTCGACAAAGTTTTTAGTAGGTCTAATTTCGCGAGTCGCTCTGAATTTCAACGGTTACTAAATTTGGAATGTATATATGAGTGAAGGTATTTTCGGCCGAGCTCATCTTACAATTTGTAATGTAGGTCTTGAGAGCCCTATATATTATTCTAAGCAGCCGAACGGCTGGTGGATTTTTATGATGTGCTTATTATTTTACATTACAGAAATACCTCGAAGGGGCTAACATTCCGTACCAAGTGCTAATCGAAATTTCATAAAAACTTGATATTCCGCGTGGTAGCTCGCTCTGCTAACCATTGGTTTAATGCGACCGACGAGCCCGTTTATTTAGATGTTCTTATTCGTTTCATATAAAAATTGAATGAATCTCATTTCTAAATTTATATACATAAATACATACATATATTTGTTTCTTTGTCATTTCATTGCACGGTGTTCTTGTTTTTTTATACAAAAATTAAGTGTTTATACATATGCGCGTAAAAAAAACGCGTCTATAGTATAATTATATGCATTTAACTAATAAACATTAATGCAGGGATTTTTTAACCGAGTGCTTATTTCCATCACCAACGCGGCCATATGAACTACCATGGGAACAAAAAACCATCTGGGTCATTATTTTCGCCTTGATGCTCTTTGTTGCAATTGCAGGAAATTGTATTGTATTGTGGATTGTTGCAGGTAAGTCCAATAATCGTAAGTAAGATATATTATATATATAGCATATATTAAATTAAACAAATATATTTGCTTACCCGTATACTTATTAATTAAGCACAAGATTTATTAATTAGTAAGATTATGATAATTGTCGACCTAATTAATTATTTATTTATATCATTAGGTCAAGGTTTTCCTTAGACAATTTTAAACATGAAAAGTTAGTACATTACTCCGAGTCTGAACGAAAGCAATAGTCTATGCAAGGCAAAGATATCATATTTTTTAAGAGAAACAAATTAAAGGGTTTTGTTCCTTCCAAAGCTGTCAAAAGTTGATTATTTCTTGATCAGCGAAATACCTATTTTTCTTCAAATGGTTCTTAATGGGGTTGATTGACTTGGCATAATCTTGACTTGGAATTTTTCAATGCAAAACATGATTTTTTTAGGGGAAGTGGGTAGAATGGTATTGTATTTTCATTTTTATTTTTCGAAATAAATTACAAATATTATTTTGTCCAGGAAATACGTACGCATTTTTTCGAAACGAAAACTTTTAGAAAAATAATAGAATTCTTCTTTCATACAAAAGACATTTAGGCTTCCTTCGTAGAGCCAAATCATCAAAATTAAATTAGAAGCTACCAAAAATGTTTGCTTACGCGTGAAATTATTTATGTTACTTGTACATATTTATGTATATACCCAGGCATCTTATTTGTTCCATTGTAACCGAACTTGTTGTTTTTTATGCATATATTTTTTTAAATATATTTTTTCAATTACGTTAACGCGGTAGACTCGTGCTGACCCTAAAAAGTGTGGTCGACTTTAATATCCATGAACGTATCGGCAATCGTATGAAAGAAAGTTACGTAAAACGTTAATCGTATGATCGCAATGGGATTCCAACGTTCGAAAACTGATATAACGCAGCTTTCTTCTATTCATAACAGATTTTATCTTGGACTTATGAAAAATAAATAAATAATGCAAAAATAATCTAAATATGCCTGTAAAATGAAAACAAATTAAACTCTAAGAAAATGAATAATTATACTTAAACGGAAAGGCGTTTCACCGTAAAAACTTTTATTTAAAGCTAAAACTGTATACCCGTAACGTTTTCCGATATCTTCGCATTTTCAATTGGTGACCACAGCTCATCTCACAGTCGATATGTAGTCTCTTTTACAGCCAGTTTTTGATGTTTGACTAAATTCTTTAAGATTTGAATTAAGTTTTGAAATTTTTTTTTTGCATAGTCTCTGACATTAAAGTACAAACCTACTTCTACTTACTTTTCAAGCCTCGAACTCCTCCAAAAAGGCTGAACCGATTTTAATGAACTTTCATATATATGTATTCGTTGGCCTGTGAATAGGTTATTAACAATTTTTCATACCGGGAAGTGGATTTGGGACTGACCTATTCAAAAAAATCGTGATTATAGTTGAGTTTGCTTGAAATTTATGTATAGGTAGCTTTTTGCTTAGATTATTATAGACATTTCTCTCCGTGAAATGGATCATTTACCGACTTATTCGAAATCTTTTGAAATAGTCACATAAAGTTAGTACTTCCAAATTGTCGATGTGGGTTTTTTTTTTACTTTTAAGCGCAGATACTAATGCGGTTAAAAACATACAGCTAAAAGTAATAACATAAACTCCAGTGCGTGTAACATTATGTGAGAAACTACTACTTTATACAACGCCAGCAAAGCGCAGAGGAATTTCTTTATACCGTCAAACACGTGGAGCTGCAAGAAAAGGAACGACAGCCGGTTCTACGCACCGGAGTTGACCCGGATTTTATCCGGCCAAGGGCTGTCACCCTTTCGGCGACCTAACCCCGTTTAGGTCATTAGGTTATTTTAGTTTTAGTGCATCAACGGAGCAACATCTTGCAGCAGGCCTGCTCCAAATCCTTCTCATAAGGGCTGGTGTAGAAACCGATCCTGGTCCGAAGGATTATTTCTGCTGCGCGTGCCAAACACGACTCGTGAGTGGAGTAGTGCATTCGTTGCCCCATGCTGTAAGAGTCTGCCCCCGCCTGCAAACACTACGCAGCCGCCAACTACCACCAATGTGCGGCAACTACCACAGCGGGTTACACAGCTGCAACAGCCTAGATCCACGCACAACTTCCTCACCCCCACGTGTTACGAACGTTCCCCCGAGACACTTTAGACTCGAACAATTTAACTGCAACGGACTCCATGGAAAGATCGACGAGATAGTTGACTTCATGAGCCGGGAACGCCTGCCAATAGCTGCAATCCAAGAGACTAAACTGAACGCCCGCTCAGATCTTCTGAGCCGGGCTGGCTATAATATTATAAGAAAGGATCGCGAACGAGATCATGGTGGAGACTTGGCCTTCATTTTACACAACACCATGCAGTATCGTCTTATCGACGGCGACATCGACCGCAGGGATACTACCCTAGAATCTCAGGGCATAGCTATCCGGTCAGGCGGCGTCGAGCTTGAAATATTTAATAAATACATTCCTCCCGTTACAAGTTGCCCAGTTGGATACCGTCCTGATATAGGTGCGCTACTCAGAGGCGAAAACCGTTTGGTTTTGGGCGACTTTAACGCGTACCACGATCTTTGGCATTCCTGCCTGTCAAATGATCGTCGGGGAATGGAGCTGGCGGAACAGATAGACGATTCGACATTCTGCACAATGAATGACGAAGCCCCCACCAGGATTGTGGGCAACTCCCATAGCTCGCCTGACATCAAAATAGCTAGCGCTGGTCTGATAAATTGCATAGATGGCGACATTACACTCTTATCGGACCATTTGCCCATAGTCATCTCGATTGACAAGCCTCCCGACTTCGTTTCCGTGGACCACCGGACATTTGTTAACTTTAATAAAGCTAACTGGCCCGGCTTCACGGAATTTACAGAGAACACCTTCAGTGCTCTCCCCACTCCCACCAACGTTCTCCCTGCAGTAAAGATTTTCCGCAAAATTGTCGTGTATGCTGCCGCCCGCTTCATACCTGCAGGTCGAATCGCGGAAATCCGCCTTAATTTCCCCACCGAAGCGGCGGTTTTACCGACAAGGCGCGACACATTACGCCTGGCCGATCCCGGCGATCCCCGTATCAGGGAACTCAACGCCGAGATTCGGAACAAGGTAAACATCCATAAGCGGAACAAGTGGGAGGAGCACTTAAGATCCTGCAATCTCTCCTCTGGGGTGACTAAGCTCTGGGCTACTGTCAAATCGTTGTCACCCGAAGAGGTGCGCGAGCTATTTACACTGCACCCTTCGGTCGACAAAACGAAACGTCGAATAACCCGCCGTCTGCGCAAACTGCCGAACACCAGCGCGACGCTTGATTTCTCCAGGGAAGAGGTTCAGGGGGTTATCGGGAAAGCGAAAGCCTCCAAATCCATCGGCCCCGACGGAATAAGCATGCTGCTAAAACATTTGGGCCCAGCGGGAGCAGAATATCTCACCAATCTTCTCAATATGTCCCTGACCACCCTAACTATACCCGACGTGTGAAAACTGGGTAGAGTGGTCCCGCTACTAAAGCCGGGGAAACCCGCAAATAAAGGAGAGTCATATCGTCCGATATCCCTTCTTTCCCCAGTAGCGAAGACAATTGAGGCCTTGCTGCTCCCGTCCCTCACATACCACCTGAGCCCAGCTACACATCAGCACGGCTTCCGAAAAGTGCACAGCACCACAACTGCACTTAACGCCATAAACACCCAGATAATTCATGGCCTCAACCAAAATCGGCTCCCTGTGCGCGAACTGTCCTAGTAGCATTGGACCTGTCGAATGCTTTCGACACAGTAAATCATTCAGTGCTACTATCAGACATTGAGGATTCCTCATCACCGCCTAGGTTGAAGAGGTGGACCATGAACTACCAGAGTGGTCGACGATCATCGGTAGAGTTTCGAGGTCAAACCTTCTAAGCTACGGAAAATTAAACAAGGGGTTCTGAAGGGTGGTGTCCTCTCCCCAATGTTGTTTAATTTTTACATCTCGAGGCTCCCTCCACCACCTGAGGGCGTCTCGCTGATCTCATACGCCGATGACTGTTCGATTTTGGCGTCTGGCCAGGATATTGGTAGCCTTTGTTCTTCAGTAAACAGCTACCTCGCCGACCTTTCCAACTTCTTCGCTGCACGACATCTACATCTACAACCTGCGAAATCATCTGCCACCCTTTTCACCAGCTCGACGAAGGAGTACCTGCTAGAACTCGATGTGAAGGTCGGTGGCGTAAAAATTCCGACCACGAACAACCCAAAGTTACTGGGAGTAACATTCGATAGCTTGCACTCCTTCACTCCGCATACGACTGCAATTGCCACCAAAGTACAGAGCCGCAACAAAATCCTCAAATCGCTAGCCGGTAGCACCTGGGGGAAAGACAAAGCAATGTTCCTGGCAACGTACAAGGCAATTGGCCGGCCGGTCGTAAACTATGCTGCGCCGGTTTGGACGCCGGGGACTAGACGACGCAGCTGAAGAAGCTACAGATCTGTCAGAACACCGCCCTTCGGACCGCGACGGGAAACCCCCTGATGGCGCCGGAGCACCACTTACACAGCGAAGCATCTAAGCTCCCAGTTAAGGAGCATAATGTTATGCTGTGTAAGCAGTACCTGCTGGGATGCTACCGCATGAACCATCCCAACAGGCACCTGCTTGAAGCTGAACCACCACCTAGGCACATCAGAAATGGAGTACTTGACTACCGCGACGACATACAGCAATACAGACAAGACCCGCTGGACAGGACGGCGTACAGACAGGCCATCAACACCATTCACCGAGAGTCCGTCAACACCTTCTTGAACTGTCTTCCAGTGAATGGTGTTCTCGGAGTCAAACCTCCACCCATCGCAGAACAAGAGCTCGAGTTGCCTCGTGAGATCCGCGTAACCCTGGCACAATTAATTAATAATTAGGATCTGGATATTGTAGTAGGCTTAACTCCTACCTATCCAGACTCGACCCTAACATATCTAACACATGTCCCGCATGCAAAGAATCCCCGCACGACACTAACCACCTCTTTGCATGACCACTTAACCCGACTCATCTAACACCCCTAAACGGGACTGCGATTGCCGCTACAACAACAACAACAAGGTCCCAAAGGACAGAAGACCAAATCCAGCAAAATAATACTAATATGCGTGTGAACATGGCGCAATTACAGCGAGCTGAACGAAATGAACGAAGAAGATTAGAGCATAGACAAGTGCGCCATTACGTAGTTCACAACGCCAGAAGGAACATCTAGTTAATTTCTGCGTCTAGCATTCGAGTATGAGCCTGATATTGAATATTATCTCTATTCGAAAACAGTAATTGGAGCCATGGGCAAGATATGCTCGCACTCTAATGCTCTTAGGTTCAAAAATGAATCAGCCGGGAGTGTTGTTCGTCAGGAAAGGTCCAATTACCAGCAATTGAGACACCTCCTGAACCTTACTCATCGGCACGGATCCATTCTAATCTGTTTCTGAAGTCAATTCGAAGGTTTAACACATGTTTCCATAGGACGTCGTTCGGAACAACAGAAATAGTAAGGAATAATGCTATAAATGATCAAAAATTCAGTTCGATATTCAAAGTCAAATGCCAAATTTATCATAAATTCGGCTCATTGCCGGCTCATTGCCGCCAATGCCTAAATTTTTACAAATTTACTTTATGAGTGGTGAGGATGCACACGTGAATGCACAATGTGCTTATATGTGGTTCGATTCACTTTTTGCCAGACGCAGCGTTGCTGATCTGGACGCTATATAGAATGAACATAATTTCTTGTTGAAAATATTTAAATCACACATGCCCCAAAGTGAAAATCACGCCATTGTCATTAACAGCGATAAAATACCTGCTGGGGAGCACATTCGTAAATTTAATGCACCTGTTATTGACGACGTTGCTGGAATCATCGGTGGTGATCGTACAGCTACGAGAGATATCGTGATTCGTAGAATAAATAATAATCTCTAGTTCATTGCTGATATACACCGGCCTTATGACGCTATTCAATATCCGCTAATGCTCTGGAAGTGACAAGGCGGATACTGCATAGATATTAAACAACGAGATCCCGCAACAGGTGCCGAAAAAAGGGATGTTAGGGCGAATGATTATTATGCGTATCGGTTGATGATTAGGAGCGATCAGGACAATGTTATTCTACGATGTCGTGAGCTTTGTCAACAATTTATGGTCGATATGTATGGGAAGATAGAAATTGAACGATTACGATACTTGCAATTTAATCAAAAGAACCTGCATGCAGAAGCATACATTCATTTGCGAGACCCTATAATTGGTAACTCTGTCATCCTACCATCATCATTCGTAGGCAGTCCACGTCATATGCAAGAATGTATACAAGATGCCATGACTTGCGTGCGTAAATATGGACGACCGTGTTTAGTTATTACGTTCACGGATAATCCAAAACGGTCGGAGATTATTATATCATTACTATTGCGTGGCCAAAATACAATACATCTTCAAATTTCATTACAAAGTTAAATTTATTTGGTCCCTAACGTTTCTGGATATATTCGGTTGATTGGCAAAAGCGGGCCTTGATTTATCGGTAAATAATGTTGAATTCCGCAATTCAGAGAGTATCAAATATATTTGCAAGTATGTAAATAAAGGAAGTGATATGGCTGTATTTCGGGTTGAAAATACCGATATGAATGCTCATCCCGTGAATAACAATGATAAAATAACACTTTACAGAAGCGGCTGATACGCTGTTTGGTGTATCTTTGGTTTCCTAATTCATGAACGGGATTCAGCAGTTATATAATCGTGCGGATGCTTTTGGTGCTTTTGCAAGGACATTGCTCAATTCAGAAATACCACACTATATTAACCGCTCAATTCGTATGCTATATTCTTAACATTTATTAACAACTTATATTGAGTAATACACAGTAGTATGAATACAGATTACGATATCAATTTATAGTGACCGCACTCGATGACTCTCGTTATTCTTCTGTTGTTTTTCCTTTCGTTCACCGTTCGATGCCGTTGCCACTTGTACTAGGGTTGCCACACACACTATTTCACATGGCTGCAACAAGAAACTGAATGCCTCGAAGGCAAGGCACACCGGTTGTTGCGTGTCCCGGCCTATTTAAATTCAACATTTTGGGACAAGTATTTACAATTAATCCAAGGCAAACTCAATGCTTTTATCTTCGACTTTTGTTGGTTAATGTCACCGGCCCATCGTTATTTCAACATATACGTTAAGTGAATGGGCAACAGTATTCAACGTGTAAAGATGCATGCCTTGCCATACCTTGTAATCGGCTTGCTGGAAGACGACAACCAATAGGAAAGAATGCTTGTTGAAGTCGAATTAAACTGTACAGCAAACCAATTTCGTTTACTATTCGCTATAAACTCGAGCAGAGATATTATGGGATAAACACAAAGATTCAATTACTGATGATAAATTGCATCAATATAGTACATGATGCAATGATCTAACAATAGCATTTAACAACGTAATGCACAATGAGGCATACATGCAAATGAGGATTTTTGCATCATTATTGCCAACTTAGCACTTAGTCATTTTAGTATGCATTCGCCTGATCGGAGTGTATCTGATTTAGTGAACACTGAAATGAATCGTGAATTACAAAACAATACCGTAGAAATGACAGCGAATGTTCCACGCAATGTCGCAATGTCCCATTAATGAATGAGGACCAAAGAACCATTTACGACCGCATTATGCTCGCAGTCTCCGCAGGACAAGGTAGATTCTTTTTTTTTTTAGATGCACCAGGTGAAACTGGCAAAATATTCCTTATTTCGCTAATTCTCACCGAAATACGGTCTAATAATAGCATCATGGCTGTTGCATCATCTGGCATCGCGGCAACTTTATTGGATGGAGGCAGAACTGCTCATTCAGTACATAAGTTACCACTAAATATTCAAAATTCAAATAAGTTGTAGAAATGTTAATCCCATAATATCTCTGCTCGAGTTTATAGCGAATAGTTCATGAATTAGGAAACCAAAGATACACCAAACAGCTTAATTGGAGCTGGCGTATCAGCCACTTCGGTAAAGTGTTATTTTATCATTGTTATTCACGGGATGAGCATTCATATCGGTATTTTCAACTCGAAATACAGCCATATCACTAACTTTATTTACATACTTGCAAATATATTTGATACTCTTCACTGAATTGCAGAATTCAACATTTTTTACCGATAAATCAAGGCCCGCTTTTGCCAATCAACCGAATACATCCAGAAACGTTAGGGACCAAATAAATTTAACTTTGTAATGAAATTTATTAACGTTTTTAATTTTTGTTTGAACATACGTGCTGTGATGTCGTGAAGATGTATTGTATTTTGGCCAGGTAATAGTAATGAGTTAACCTCCGACCATTTTGGATTACCCGTGAACGTAATAAATAAACACGGTCGCCCATATTTGCGCACGCAAGTCATGGCATCTTGTATATATTCTTGCACATGACGTGGGCTGCCTCCGAATGATGATGGTAGGATGACATAGTTACCAATTTGGACAACGTCGGCGTTGCTGACAATAGCGTCTCGCAAAAGAATGTATGCTTCTGCATGCAGGTTCTTTTATTAAATTGCAAGTATCGTAATCGTTCACTTTCTATCTTCCCATACATATCGACCATAAATTGTTGACAAAGCCCACGACATCGTAGAATAACATTATCCTGATCGCTCCTAATCATCAACCGATACGCATAATAATCATTCCCCTAACATCCTTTTTTTCGGCACCTGTTGCGGGATCGTTGTTTATTATCTATGCGGTATCCGCCTTGTCACTTCCAGAGCATTAGCGGATATTGAAGAGCGTCATAAGGCCGGTGTATATCAGCAATGAACTGGAGATTATTATGTATCCTACGAATCACGATATCTCCCGTAGCTGTACGTTCACCAGCCATGATTCCAGCAACGTCGTCAATAACAGGTGCATTAAATTTACGAATGTGCTCCCCAGCAGGTATTTTATCGCTATTAATGACAATGGCGTGATTATCACTTTGTAATTGGGGCATGTGTGATTTAAATATTTTCAACAAAGAATTGTGTTTATTCAATATAGCGTCCAGATCACCAACGCTGCATCTGGCAAAAAGTGAATCGAACCACATCGTGCATTCACCGCTCATAAAGTAAATTTGTAAAAATTTAGGAGATTAATTTGACATTGGAAGCAATGACTTTGAATGTCGAATTGAATTGTTGATCATATATAGCATTATTCCTCACTATTTCTGTTGTTCCGAACGACGTCATATGGAAACATGAGTTAATCGTTCGAATTGACTTCAGAAACAGATAAGAATGGATCCGTGCCGATGAGTAAACCGTTTAAAGGTTCAGGAGGTGTCTTAATTGCTGGTAATTGAACCTTTCCTGACGAACAACACATCCCGGCTGATTCATTTTTGAACCTAAGAGCATTAGAGTGCGAGCATACCTTGCCCATGGCTCCAATTACTGCTTTCAAATAAGCTAAACGCAGAAATGAACTAGAATGATCGAAGTTCCTGCTGACGTTGTTGATCAGTTGCTCTGCGCCTGTCATGTGTAATGGCGCGCTTGTCCTTGTTCTTCCTTCATTTCCTTCAGTTCGCGCATCAGCTCATTCAACTCGCTGTAATCGCGCCATGTTCACACGCATATTAGTATTATTTTGCTGGATTTGGTCTTCTGTTCTTTGGCATGTAGCATTTTGTTTTCTAGCAGCTCCACGTGTTTGCTGGCATTGTACAAAACAGTAGTTTTTCACATAATTTTACAGCCGTCTTGTTGAAACCAAATGTCGCAGAGATCACGAGCTTCAATTTCAAGCATCAAATAGTCGGTTATCATGGCGCGATAACGATCGCCATCATCATCGGCATCATTTTTGAAGAAATATGGACCGATGATTCCACCGGCCCATAAACCATACTAAATCGTTGTTTTTTCTGGATGAACTGGCAGCTCTTGAATCTCTACAGGTTACTCTCCGTCTCAAATGCGACAATTTTGCTTGTTTTCGTACCAATTGAGCCAGAAATGGGCCTCATCGCTGAGCAAAATTTGGCTCGAAATCGTTGGATCTTCTTGGAACTTTTAAAGAGCCCATAGAGCGAAGCCATGTCGCTTGGAAAGGTCGAGCGGCTTCGGTTCTTGCATAAGGTATTTTGTACTCTTTCAATTTAAGATCTCGACATAAAATGCGTTAGTCCGATTTGCTGCGAACGCCGCCGAGTCGACTCTCCACAGTCTTCGTGTACACTCTCAGCTACGGCCGCTATATTTTCTTCACTGCGTGCTGGACGTGGTCTATTCGGTCGAATATTATCCAATAATGAATTCTGGGTCTCAAGATGGGTGATGGTGTTGCGAATAGTACGTTCAGTCGGCCGACTATGTTGACCATAAGTTGAGCGAAGCGCGCGAAACACATTCTTTACAGAACGTGAATTTTCGTAATAAAGTTGAATGGTTTGTAAACGTTGTTCAGGCGTAAGTCTTTTCATGATGAAATGCTGAACAATACTGAAAAAAAATAACCTGACAGCTTGACACGACTCACGCGTGATCTGTCAAAAAAAGGCTATTGAAAAAAGTACCTCTACTGGGGTCACCCTTTATATAGATAGATAGGTATAGCTATTCTGATATATGCACGTTATATTTAAGCTAAATAAGGAAATTAGCATTTTTAAAAGAAATTTTGTGATTATTGTATATTTAACTAATACATTATATTGTTATTTATCTTTTATTTATTTATTTATATGCAATGTTTATATCGAACGGAACCATACCAAAGGCCATCGTAGTATGCGAACAGTAACAAATTACTTTTTGCTAAACTTGAGTATTGCCGACTTGTTGATGTCGTCGTTGAACTGCGTTTTCAACTTCATCTTTATGCTAAATTCAGATTGGCCGTTTGGCTCACTTTATTGCACCATAAATAATTTCATGGCAAATGTAACTGTGTCAACTTCGGTTTTTACATTGGTAGCCATTTCATTAGACAGGTAAGGCAAATATTAATACATACGAGCGAATGCAGACAAGATCTTATCTATTAGGTTAAGACGAAATTGATCTTTCAATAAATTAAAACAAAAAACGTTTTTCGGTTTTGTTTCTTCTCGGATTTGTAATGAGCGTCTTTATTTTTTTTTCAATAAGGTAGCTATACTTTTAACCCGACTTCAAACAGCTTGAAAATATTTTATTCCAATGCCGGAAATGAAAATATTTTATTTCAATGTCAGAAATAACGCTGCAATTGAGTGGGTAGCTGTGGTAATTGGTCAGAACGTGTTAGTTGCAGGTATTAAAATTTCAACTTGGAGGAGTGTTTCCAAACCACATATTGAAAACTACATACTAGCATTTAAAAGAGCGCAAATTTGGTGTTGGGCTTGTGGTGGGAGAGAGATTCCGTAGTTGATTCCTGGTTTTCAGCCCGGTGAATATCGCTGATTTGCGCCCACGCCCCGACGGATGTGACCACATATGCTCTTATTCAAGCCTAGAATGCACCTATGTTCGTTGCCGCCGTCACGATATCAAAGTTGTGCTAGGAGATTCCAATGTCAGGGTGGGTAAAAAAGGTATTTGACGGAACAGTCTGAAAATTCAGCGTTTACGACGAAACATCTCTAAACGTTCCGTCGTCCGACTATGATGAAGTTCGAATAACGATTGCCTGCTTAAAAATTAACAAAGCGACGGGAGCCTATGGCTTACCGGCCGAGCTATTCGAAGAACTGACAAGGTGCAAACATCAGCATGTCCGACGATTGGAACTTAGTGTGCTCTGCCCATTCCAAAAAAGGGAGACCCCACGGTCTGCGCCAATTATCGTGGGATAAACCTCTTCAATATCGGATATAAGATATATGCGTATTGTGTGAAAGATTAAAGCCCACAGTCAACAAATTGATCGGACTTTATCAGTGTGGCTTTAGATTTGGCAAATCCACCATTGACGAGATATTCACCATGCGTCAAATCTAGGAGAAGACCCGAGAAAAAAAAATCGATACGCACGCATAAGGAAGTGCCTCAACACCGTTATATCTGAACTCATACAGCTATGTAAACTGACACTGAATAATACCAGAAGCGCAGGCAGAATTGGGAAGAACCTTCCCGAGCCGTTCGACCCAAAACGAGGTTTCAAACAGGGTGACTCTACCGTGCGATTTCTTCAATTTGATGCTGGAGAAAATAATACAAGCTGCGGCGTATGCCGATCGAAAATTGAAAAGTAAAGTCCCCTCTCGACGAATCAAAACCAAACTCTACAAGTTGATTATCAAATTGCCCGCTATTGTTGATGCGGCGGTAATCGCGGGAGTAGTGCCTACAACATAAAAGAAGAAGAAGATTTATAAATAGGAAAAACGTATTGTCGATCGGAGTAGATGTAACATAAAGTAGACATTGCTTAGGCTAACAATTTTGTATATATATATGATTAATACAAAAGGTAAAATAAAAAGTTTATATATAATTAATTTTTACTTTAAGATATATTGCGATCGTTCACCCTTTAAAGAGACGAACATCACGGCGGAAAGTGCGAATTATTTTGTCACTGATATGGATTGTTAGTTGCATTTTAGCGGCACCATGCTTAATGTACTCCAGTACAATGACAAAGAGGTAAATACAAACGTACTTACTGTGTGCAATATTTTTATAAATTATCTAACCCAAACAATGTTTGCTTTGATATTTTTGTATACACTAATCACAATACAATATAATTGAAAAATGAAATGAATTAAAAATTATTTTTAATGAAACTAAGTTTTCAGTTTGGAAATTACTTACATAGTAGTTATATGAAACAATATTCTACACAAACAGTTTTTCCAGTTAAAACCCCAAACCTTACATGTGTATGTCTTATTTTAGCCTAAATATTAACACATGGGCGGAAAGGAAATAGTATTTTTTCATTCAAAATTGAACTCATCCGTTATTATTTACCATCAGGAGCCACGCAATCATTTCAGCGCCACTCAACTATTCCTGTACTTACAATGTCAGTTAACTCAACGTAAATTTTTGATCGTTCCAATTTTGTGAATTTTGTTGATGATTTTTATTGGATCTCCGCATTTCAGTGTCCCCACGACCATGTTTGAAGTCAGTAAAACAACGTTTTATTATTGTTCCTGTGGGAGCAGAGTCTTTATAATACTTTTCAAGCCATTCCTTCTCTTCAACGGAATTTTTCTCCATCAACGAGCAGAATTAAATTAAATACCAATATCTCACAAATTTATTAGTAAAATATTATGAAATTTTTACAGCTTTTCTTTAAAGTTAGTACTAACTGAAAAAGCAGACTATTCAGCCCATTTGCCCGTCTTGTTTATTTTAAATAATTATAATTCATTTGTGTTTTTATTTATATTCACATTGTTTGTAATTAGTTTGAAGTACTTTGAATGGCCTCCCCGACTTCTTTTGCAGGAACGAATTCGAGCACTTTTTTCACCAAATCAAGTCGTATGTCATAAATAGCATTTTCAATATTGACTTTTAAAGCTTTAAGAGAGTCTGGTTTATTGTTAAACACCAATGACTTCAAATAATCCCCACAAGAAGTAGTCTAATGGTGTTAAATCACAATTTCTTGGAGGACATTCAAAACACAATTTCTTGAAATAATCGAACCTCCAAACCTGTTTCGCAATAATTCGGTTGTTGCATGTGTTGTGTGACACGTGGAACCTTCCAATTAGAACTTCTTCCAATTGTGGCCATAAAAAGTTGGTTATCATCGATCTATACCGCTCTCCATTGACAGTAACGGTGATACCAGCTTCATTTCGAAAGAAGTACCGACCGATGTTTCCTCAAGACCAAAAACCACACCAAACTGTCAATTAAGGTGAATATAATGGTTGTTCATGAATGATTTATAGATTTTCTTTGCACCAAAATCGACAGTTTGTTTATTTACAACACCACTCAGATGAAAGTGAGCCTCATCGGAGAAGTTGATTTTTTTTAAAAAAATCTAAAATGCAGAACGACTATTTTGATAATAATATTGAATAATTTGTAACCGTTGTTCTTGCGTATATCTCGCCATGATGATATTATAAACATTACTGAATACAATGAAAAAAGACAGATCATGACATATTAAAAATGGCCAAAACGACAATTAGAAATCATATCATATAGTCCAAAGACATATTCGTTCGGCTTCTTAATTGTTAGGAATTTGTTCAACGTTTATTTAGTCCGCAATAATTACAATTCTATTCACTATTCTCAATGTTCTGTTTTACAATTATTTATAACATATAGTTTTTTTCCGCTGCACACAGTTTATCTGTTACATACATAGCTTACTCCAATGTTAACGGCACTGCGTTTTCTACTCGTCTGGCTGTGATATCTGCTGTCATTCCTTTTATCTGTCCTTCTTACTTTAGATTTCCATCACACTGTCACTGCTTTTATCTGTCCTTTGTACTTGGGATTTCCGTCACACTGCCCTTCACCTAAGTCTAATCACAGCATTACTAAATCGTGTTTTTGAAATCTTTCAGGATCGGGCTTCTTTCCTGCCACATAACTTTGGTGCGTTGTTCAACAGTACAGCTCTCAACCTTTCCATTAGGGCACGAGACAACTTCTTGCCATTTTCGTTTTTCTTTATGCTGCTTGTTCTTTACCAGATATACAATGGTAATGATGTGTACCATTGTATACAGCATCATGGCCAATACTTAACGGTACTTCCATATTTTCGCTCTCCATCAGTCTTTTCTTTAGGTCGATCTTCATTCCTCATTCATACTCCCGTTTATGGCTTTACACGTGACTTTCTTCGCACCTTGGTGTCCTCACCAGTTACTATTCTAAACCTAGCTGCGTCCAATGGACTAATTTCCTTGGTAATGAAGTCAGATCGAATGATGGAGCTATACAGTTAATACTCGCTCATGTCCATTCACATATCCACTAATAGTAACGTTGCTCGCCTTATTATAGATCTGCGAGAAGGAGATTATATGGCATTTTTCTTCAACTTTACGTTATCTGGTGGAGCCCATATTATAGTCGCGGGCGAAGTGTACTGACCTACAGTTGTAGCAAATCCTTGTACTAATTCTTTTGCCGGTTGTACCACTACAACATTTATCCTTGAGGAATTTCGACGTTTCTCAGTCTCAGCAAATGTTAGCTTTGGATTCGCATACGCCTCACGCTTGCTATACGTGCCCCTTATTCCTTTGATAAACCTCTGAATTTTTAACCTCTCCAAGACTATCTCCATAACTCAAATGAGCTAGCCTCTTAATCTCACTGGCAAATTCCTGCAGGGTCTCGTTGGTCTTCTGATAACGGTTCTCTAATCCCATCTGATAGATTTGTCTTCTATGCTCGCTACCATAGCGTCATTCCACGGCTCGCTAGTGCCTCCTAGTCATCTCGCTCATATGTAGGTACTATCTGCAATATTTTCGCTGCAAATCCCTTCAATGCATCGAATAGTACAACTGATTTCTCCTCCATGCTCCAGTTAGCTTTTTGCTGTAGTCGTCTTTTCGAACTGTAGCTTAAAGATCTGGAAAGGGATTTTCGTCAAAGGATGGTGTTTTTATCCTGGGGGTGCTCCTCGAAATGGTTGTACGATTGAAAAGAAAAATGCAGACATGACCTTCCAATACTCTGATTTTGGTCTCGAAGAGCTCCTCTAATTTATCTTGACACTCCTCGATTTTGTCCTGCTTCTCGTTGAGTTCTGCCTATTCTTTGACAACGCTATCTGGAAGCTGGATGAGCCGGAATAAAATACGTGATTCCTGTTCTTACATTTTTGAAAAAATGTGGCTATTCTTTTGTGACATGTTAGGATGCCAACATCCAACTTCTCTGAAATGTTGGTATTTATTTGTGACATTTTCCTGTTCATCCATCTTTTGTGACATGTTGGCAGTTATTTGTGATATATCTTTTATAATGTTGGCATTCATCTGCGAAATTACAGCCAATAACATGTTCATGTCCATACTCGTAGATAAGTCAGGATCCTTTTTTTCAACCTTAGTAACTGACTGTTATAAATCTTCCTTCTCTATATTTTTCGTGGATGTCTCTTCGTCTTCAAAACGTAATTCATATTGGCTCAATATGCTTCTGCTTCCATAGCTTCTCGCAGCCTGATTGTAGCTCAGCCTTATTCCCGGTTAAAGATAATCCTCGCTTCGCCAATTCCTTTCTGAGGGTCAGTATCGTCAAATCCTGCACCTCCACCATTTTAATTTCTGTTCGGAACTTATTTAGCAAGTTCAAGTTCGATCACTAAATTGCTAAATATTAGTCCAAAGATTTGTTCGTTCGGCCGGAATTTACTAAACGTTTATTTAGTCTGAAATAACTACAATTCTATTCATAATTTTCAATGGTCTAATTTACAATTCTTTATAATACAAAATTAATTTTCGCTGCACACAGTTTATCCGTTTCTAAAAACTGACAGCTTACTCAAATGTTAACGGCACTGCGTTTTCTACTCGTCTGCCTATGATAGCTGCTGCCGCTCCTTTTATACCTAGCGATGACCCAACCATTCGGCTCACGCTGTCTATAACATGCTGATAACTCGTCTACCTGTGGTATCTGCTGTCGCACCTTTTGTCTGTCTTTCGTACTTGGGGTTTCCATCACACTGCCACTCCTTTTATCTGTCCTTTGTACAAGAGATTTCTGTCACCATTGCTTTTAGAGTTTAGTCAATACTATCATCAACATTTTCGTAAGAATCTTTGCTTTCCGAAATTGTGTAGCTTTATCTTTGATAATCAAAATATTTATGTGTTTCGTGATGAAATATGTAAACTATTTCCATAAAAACTCAGTCAGAAACATAATGAAACATCGTAGATTTTTTTACTTAAACAAAGGATTAGCAGTCACTAGAAATCGTTAGCATATGTTCATAACCTCCCGACGCCTTTTTTCAACTCGATGTGAAATATATGTACATATATCCAATTTCTTTATTTCTTCAGATACTATAATGGCAAATCCAGAACTGTTTGCTATATGCTGTGGCCAGATGGCCGTTATCCAACGTCGATCTCAGATTATGCGTACGTATTGTAAAACATACAAATTACAAATATTATATATTATATTTTATGTGTACTAAAATCAAATTTCTTAAAGTACAGTTATAACATTATTATCCTCATCCTTACTTATGGTATTCCAATGGTTGTCATGCTAATATGTTACACACTAATGGGTCGTGTGCTCTGGTATATAATAATTCAATTAAAATACTTCAATGTTCCAAGATTTCTAAAATCTTAAATTTTTTAGGGGTAGCCGTTCAATTGGAGAAAATATCGATCGTCAGATGGAATCAATGAAATCGAAGCGAAAAGTTGTCCGAATGTTTATTGCTATAGTTTTAATATTTGCTATTTGCTGGTTGCCCTATCACATGTTTTTCATTTATGCTTACCACAATAATGATATCACTTCTGCCAAATATGTACAGCACATATACTTGGGTTTCTACTGGTTGGCTATGTCGAACGCTATGGTTAATCCCATAATATATTATTGGATGAACAAAAGGTAATATAATTTACACAACTATAGGTGCAGCATAGATATGTACTATATTAATTATTCTCTTTAGGTTTCGTTTGTACTTCCAAAGGATTATTTGCTGTTCTTGTTATAAAGCAGGCAAACACAAAATTGACACTTCGAATATAATCATCAATAAACATAGTTTTCAGAAAACTATTAGAGGTACATATTTAAAAAATGTATTTATGCACATAGATACATATAAATATAGTATATCATTATTCATTCATGGGTGCATCCTGTTCAGCCCTATGTATTTATTTGCCCGTCTTCCTGGGTTCGTAAGAGTTGGTGCTACGACCGTTCGAAAGACTCAGCCCATGGGGGGAAATTCTGGATTGAAATTCCACGAATAAATTTGATGAATGTGATTCCCCTTTTTTCATATACTTCAAATGAGATGGGGAAAAAATTGCCGTGTTTTTTGTAAATAAGGATTATTCGAGTCTCTTCGAACTCGACACTAGTTATTACTTTTGGAAAGTAAGTTGGTGCCGGCTATCGAGCGGGCCCAGAATTTAAATAAACGGAACACTTCTTTTTCACTTTATAAATTTTCTTAAATTGCTTGATTTTTAATGACAAGATCTTTTTAATGTATATGCAAATATACATACATAAAATTCACTAGAAATTAATTTTCAAACAGAACGGAGTCCGTGAGAAAAATTCTACCGTGCGCGCGCGAAGGCTGTAGGTTTTAGAAAAGGCCACTGCTAAGCGATCGATCGGCTAACGAAATCTGGACTAAAAGAAACAGAAGGAGTGGCGCGTGATAGGGATACACGAAAATAGTGGGAATAGATGGGTTATTCCACGCGCACGGCAGTTACATAAATTTTTAATATTGAACAAGGATCGTGTGCAGGTTTTATATTTAAAAAGGGATGAAAGTATTTTCCGTTCAGTTTTATACAATGAATTTATTATGGTGATATACAATAAAAAGCAACTTAGACAGATTTTTTTAATGCATACATGGCTTTAAAAAGTGCTTTAGAAAACTTAATAATTTAATTTCAATCTTTAAAATATTTTAACATGGTTTTATTACGAATGTGTAAAGACTCCATGCACTTTTTTCATTGCTGATCAATGTGCCAATAAAATTGCGGCTCTTCGAGGCACGCAAAAAATTGTTTCAATACCAAGTCAATGTCTGCATCCGCGTTGTGATGTATATTATTAGAAGCAACTCGATTTAAACGATATTCTTTCGTTATAAACTTCAAGTAAGATTTTAAAAAACGCAGTGGGGAAAATTGTAATTCGTTTGCTGCCGTATTAACAAGTAAAACTGCCATTATTTGCAAAAAATGGCGCCTTTTTAGCAAATGCCTAAGTGTATTTAGTAGTAGTTTATTGCAACAATATTTTATTTCAAGATTAATATTATTTAAAAGTGCGCAGAATTCCTTTCCCGAGATTTTTCAGAAATTGTTGTAAGGAGGTTATATGTTGCAATGATTTGCACCTTCTTGTTGTTTTGAGTTCTCTGGTTGCGTTCGAATAAGCTGATCCAAACTCGATCAAATGATTTAACAACAACAGTAATAACAACAAAAACAAGAAATTTATTTTTCAAGTAAAAAATTTTCAATGCAGAACAAAACTGACTATGTACATAATTCACATTTGTTCACGGAGGGATCCCGTGGTACCCAAGAAGACTGTTTGACATACAAGGATGCCAAAATAATCATGTTTCCATGCAGCCGAGACTGGGGTGAATGTTGCTCGGAGCCAACCAAATTTAGCCTTTTCTTCGTGTATCATTTAAATAATACATAAATTAAAATTTTGTACTTTTTACATTACATATCTTTTAATTAGTGGAAGGAAAAAATATTTGGAAACGCAGTACAATGGAGACACAAATACAAATTGCACAAACATCGATACGAGAGAGAAATGCTGTGGAGAGAACTCCGAATGCAGTTGTTGCTAACAGCTTACAGGAGAAGGCCAAAGATAAGTTAAGTTCCCCAGTTTACATATCCACCAAGGACAGTGGCGATCACCATCGAATTTTTATTAAATGTATTTCCTGTGACGATGACAATAAACACGAGGAAAAAATGCAGGAAACATGCACGAAAGAAGGACTAAGATTGTAATTACACAGTAAAAACCATTTAAATAAATAAATTTTAAAGTGGTACTGAATAAGCTTTGTAAAAATATTTAAATTAAGTTAACTGATGTAAAATATCAAATCTATGTATATAAAGTCTTTTGACAAAATAATTTCATTAGACAAATAATACAAAGGCAATTTTGTACATAAATAGCTAAATGCCGTACATAAACATATTAATTACAAAATGGCAGCTGCTGTGTAAGTTAAATGTAAATAAATCAATAAATTAGTTTCCACATCTATTTCATCTATTTTCATATTCGTCATATGTTTATTACGAGTATATTCAAGAATTTTTGTTTTGGAAGATTTGTGTACAATTTTGGGCACAGCCTTCTATGTATGCTAAAGGTTTATTGTTGGTAATTGCGATGATCATCAACTTTCATGTGATATGTTCGCATATTCTCTTTAGTTTATTCGTTAGTAGATACAGTTTATGACTGCACATCGTTAGACATTTTACGTTTAGACGTATAAAATTCACGGCATTTGTTATTTTCGCTGGGTTGAAGTCTTTGCTGACTTCCACAAAAGCGCGTTTCCATTATTTCTTGGTAGAAAGCACACTCGTTTTAAAAGTGTCTTACTTGAGTAATGCAAGCTAATAGTTTTTATTTTATTTTAAAGGAGACTGTCTCATGCACCTCCAATTCTCCACTGCAAAGTCTTTCTCGACCAAGTGTTTCATACTTTATTGATATTAGATATTCTAAGTTTTTAATTTTAAAATGTAATAAATGTACATATCTTGTTCGCAGAATAATTTTATTTAATGCGGTCGGAATAAGACGACTTTACAGACGTGCCCTGCTTTGTAAGCGTTCTTACATACCTGTTTAAGAATTCAGAAATTTTTTCCATCATTCAATAGAAATCTAATGTATTGTACATTTTAGTTACCAGCCTTTAAAACCGAAATAGTCACTATCTAAAGCAGATGAACAGAATCTGTCTTTATTTCATGTGTCTTTGATATATTTTTCAAATACAAATTTTCATATATGTGCATATTTTAAAGTATTTTTTGTTTCAGTTAATACGTACAATTTTTTAGAGTTTTGTGGTGTCTGCAGCCAGTGCCCGGCAATAAGTGAGGTAATTTTAAATATTATTCTTAAGAACTTATTTCTGACATTCTGTAACGTATTTGGGGTGCATTTTTTGCATCTTTGTTAGCTGTTATCTGTCAAAATAACCACTACCCAAATTTATTAGTTGCGTAATCGCTTGTACGTATCGTACATATATATGTAAGTGACGTGCACAAACTTACAGGTTCTATAAAATGATGTTCGCCTAGCTGAAGCATGCTCATAGGTGCTCATAAGGTGCTCTGAGCCTTATTTGAGCCAAAATCATCCATGTGATCTCTGGTTGTAAAAAACTCATTAAACCACTATTAAGTAAATATAAAATTTAAAAAAAAAATATTGGCGTTTCAAATAAAGTTTATTAAGTTATAACCTAAAATTAAATTAAATTATTGAATTATTTGAAATTTAAAAGAAGGAATAAATTGTCATAAAGTGAAAAAGTTAAATTGAATTTCGAAAAATTCATACTTTTAGGGAATGCATACTTACTAGCTAGCTAGGTCGGTAAAAATTAAACCTACTTTTCTTTAATAAGTTCTTATATATTTGTAAGTTTTAAGGGACACAAATTAATTAATAATCCATACTGCCAGACAAATTTTCGCGGACCGTTATAGGTATAAAAAATATTGCAACTTTACTCAGATTCTCAGTTCTGAATTTTATATACGATACTCAGTTTCATTGAGCAAACAGCCCCCAGCCCCACTTTCAAGGTCGTTGTGATTATAAGTACCCGCGTTGTAATTTCATGGTTTTATATTCAAATATATTAAATAGTTTTTTACTTACCGAAAGACTTTTATTCTTGGCTATATCAACGTAAAGTATGGCTTGCAACAGTAACACTTCGTAAAATATTAATTTACTATCATTTTTATTTCATAGTAAACAACGAAATTGTAAATATAGAATTCAAAAAACGATTTAAATAATTTATATGGATACAAATTTAGTTATAATTTTAATTTTTTAGTTCCCATTATCATCATCGTTGAAGATTGATATTCAGCATTTCGCAATGATGGTATGGAATATTCAAATTATTATTATCATCGTCTTTATTCTTTAATTATAAATACAAATCGCACTATTCAGAATTCAAAAGACTGGCTATGTAATTAGCCTTACGGATATGCTGCAGAAGCTCACTTTTGTTCGCATCGAAATTTGTAATATCTCTGTGATTAAATTTTACATTTACGTCAAAAACCGTGTATGTGTTTATGAATAGTTGGCGTATTGCAGAATTGAATTCAGTCACGTCGGCCAAATTGAAGGCATTAAAAATAAATTCTTGTATAATATTAAATATTTATTGTTCCAATTCTCTATCGAAAAATAGTTCTGGCTCACCTAACCTAACACAAATGTTTTTGATATTTGTCGCTTTTTTCATTAGATTGTAGACATATATATATGATTTTATCCTGCCGGCAAAAACTGGGTAAAAAACTAGATAATTTGAACAAACGTTTGTTCAAAACTGGTTAAAAAAAATTGGGTACATCATAAAAAAATTTGTTAGAGTGCAGATTTTATCGTGTGATCTTACTTCTTTGTTCCACTTATTCATTTTACTTCATAAAGAAAACATATAACTGTACTTTTCTAATTTATCTTCTCAACTGGCGGATGGCAGATTTTTTTTTATTTTAAATGAGCAGAATATTTATAGAAATTTTAAAACAGTTTTTTTAAGTACTAACTAACTTATATTTTACTACTTATTCGTACGAATGTACACATAAAGTTAAGGAAATTAAAATATTTTACAAATAAATAATATATTTTTACAATAATAAAATAATAAAATGCAAATAAAATTTATAAGTACATATATTATACAAAATATTATTACAAAATTATTATCGTATAATTATATATTACATAAACTATCGTCCTTCCGATGTGAGTTGAAGTACATCTGAAAAAAAAAATATTTCGTTTTTATCTAAAAGAATATCTTAAAATAAAACAATTGGTTGAACTTTGCTTATGCTCACCTTTACTCCATTTGATGCTTTCTTCATTTCAATTTCACATCTGTAAAATAACAAAATTTATTTAATGGTTGGAAAATAAAAATTTAACCTAATCATACAGATCTTTCACATGCGGTAAATGTTCTACATTCTTCAACAAAAAATATTAGCACAATTTCTTTCAAATTGAAAAAGTAACTGTAACTGCCAAAAAAATAAAAATTAAAGAATTAAACAATTTTCGTTGGCTGGGGCTGTTTATATGAATGGATGTATGAATGAAAATTACTACCACAACATATTTCTGAATTTTTGTGAATAGGACCCGGGAATTTCCGATAGAAATTTGCATATACAAACAACAAATTGTAGGAAAAAAAATTTATGAAATTTTTTATGCATGATCTTTTATTACTTTTGATTGGTTAAATCATGCTTACTCTCCTAGGAGTTCCACTTGTGAAAAGAAATTTAAATTCATTTATACTAGCAAAGTGAAGCAAGGGTACAATGGGATCTTGCAAAGGGTGTGTCATTTGTTACTCGAAATCGTTATTTGGATTTTTGTAAATATAGACAATTCAGAATATCAGATTTTCATTTATTGACAACTAATCTATTATATCTGCGGTTGTCTGAGAGTGCCCAAGTTTAATTTTAATTCTGGTTGAGATTTTGTTAGTCACCTAAAAATTATTGTTTTCGATGTCGGTTTTTCGAACAAAGCAACAGCCAGATATAAATTCTCCCTTTCGTGGCCATGAAGGCATTACATAGTTTTCGTGAGCCTACAAATGGCAAAAAAAAACTCAATTTCTCCAGATAGGAAGATGATGAAATTATATACATATATACTGTTTTTCGCTACAGTTCTCTGGCGCTCTAACGACTTACACACATATATATATATATATATATATATATAGGGTATTTTTTATAGAGGTATAGAAATTTAAGTTGGTATTACTTTTCAAGATGGCGACCGATTTAACAGCTGTCAAGTGATTTATTCTCAGTTTGGTTTGGCAATTCATCATGAATAGACTCACGCCTGAACAACGCTTGCAAATAGTGCAATTTTATTTCGAAAATAATGGTTCTGTGCGGAAAACGTATCGCGCAATGATACGGACCAATGATTCCACCAGACCATAAAGCGCACCAGACAGTCAGTTTTTCTGGATGTAACGGTGTTTCAACATACACTTGAGGATTACCTTCACTCCAAATGCGGCAGTTTTGTTTGTTGACGTAGCCATTCAACCAGAAGTGCGCTTCATCGCTAAACATCGCTAAAATGGACGTAGTGCGCGATATGTTTTCCGCACAGAACCATTATTTTCGAAATAAAATTGCACTATTTGCAAGCGTTGTTCAGGTGTGAGTCTATTCATGATAAATTGCCAAACCAAACTGAGAATAAATCACTTAACAGCTGTTAAATCGGTCGCCATCTTGAAAAGTGGTGGCAACTTAAAGTTCTATACCTCTATAAAAAATACCCTATATATATATATAGAAGCAAACAGACGTAATACTGACAACGGTGTTGCCGTTCCAGGCTTTGAGTGGTGGCGATTTACGATCCTAAATAATTTACGATACACGTTAGAGCAGAAAACGCCTTAACAACTAGGTATGTAAATACAAATTCGAGTGCCAGCTGCCAAATTCATGGATTTGTTGGCGCTTCAATAAGAATTTACATAAATGCGTAGCGAATCAGCTAGTGGCTAAGTGCTGAAGACTAAATTACTTTCGCGATAGAGTTTTTGGCAGCCTAATTTTTAGCTAAGTTATTGAATTGAAAAGAATATATAAATCTGGATAGCCTCTGAAATAGTGTTGTATTGGATTAAAACGCTTCCATCCGCATTATAAACTGTCTTAACTACAAAAATTAAGGACAGTGTCAATGTAATAAAATCCTTCGGTACAAGGTCTCGATCAATTGAGTGAGTCAATTTGGTTACGGTCCACTGCTTTTTCTAGAAGACACGGCATCATGGCTTACTAACAAACATTTTCAGCTTTCTCAAGAACGAAGCGTTATAGATAAAAAAAATTCGATAGTTTTAGCTATCCACCTCAATCACAAGCTCATAATGGATCTTATTGAAAAGTTTTCGTCTCATTAAATGTTGTTTTGAGTAGTCACTTAAATGTTAAAGTGGATTAGACGCTTAAAGGGCCGGACTACTATTTACAAAAGTACTAACGGCGATTTAATTTCAAAACTCAAAAAATTTCACCCGATCTGCGAGCTTGCCACAACTCGCAAATTTTCGTTGCCATTTAAATTACTCAGATGAAGAGGTCGCTTGTTAAATGCGACTCTTCCATTCGATGCTATGTTCCCATTACTTTTAAGCAAGAATTCTCATTTCGTTAACATTTATTTACGGTGCCTACATTTTCGTAAGCATTATGCTCTAGCGAAGGTATTGGTAGGGCTTCTCCTTCTCTGGAAGCATGTAGTTGTATCTATAAAAAAAAAACAATTGTTACATCTTGTATACCAAAATTTTTAAATTTCTTATATATACAAACCTATTTTCCTACTGTTCATGATATAGATAATGTATAGTGCATGCTAAAATTGCTTAAATTCTGAACATATATTTTTCTAATTACACTGTGACACAAAATGAGGGTTTATCTCTCCGTAATTAATGAAACCAAATGGAGATGAAACTTTATCCCTCCCATATCAAAACCCCATACTGGGTTTTTGGCCTATAGGTCTGGTTTCATTTTTATTTTTATTTAAAGTTGGCAACCCTGTGTATGAGAAAAGTTGATTAAAACTTGATCAAATGAAGCAATTTTAGATGGTTTTTTTTGTATATCGCTTTTTTTTGGATCGAGGAACTCATTTTTGACATTAACTTTTACCTAAATCTTACGATAGGTGGCGCTGTCATACAATTTGTCTTATTTTTGATAGTTTTTCATGCAAAAATAGTATTAATATATGTAGTTTTTTTTACCAATCACAATTTCTGTGAGTTTCGTGTTAGCTCTCTTGCAATACTACAGCAAAATAAATTCTGAAGATTTTGGTAGCGTAAAGCGTCTTATAAAATAAATTTAAAATGAATAAATGTTTGCGAAAGTTAGCGCTTTATTGCTATGTTTGCGGTAAATTCAGCATAGCAACCAATCTGATTGGTATAAGTGTTAGTGCGAAAGAGTGGTATGAACATTATTTTGGGATGCCGGTTGTTCAAGACGTAAATTGGGCTCCCAAAGATATATGTAGAACCTGCTACGACGACTTACGTCTCTGGGTTAAAGGAATAAAAAAATCGCTGAAGTTGGGTGTTCCGATGATTTGGACTGATCCAGGTAAGTTTATTTTATTTAATGTGTTGAATCTATGTACTCATTCAGAATGGTTGTGCATTCAGGTGAGCACAGTGAAGCGAGTTGTTATGTGTGTTTGAATGATGTAAATGGAAAAACTAAAAGTTTGCGAAGATCAATTGGAACAGATTATGTAAGCCTGCCATGATCGCATTCAGATGCTATTCCTGTACCACGGCCACCAAGCCCTACTACGATTTCTATATGGACTGCGAACTTGCGAAACCAGTTGCAGGATCCTGATTATGAAATGTCTGAAGCTTCCAAAAATATGATACCAATATCTCAAAATTGGATGGATGACGTGGTAAAGCATGTCAATTTATCAAAACGTGATGCAGAGTATCTAGCACATAAGTTAAAACAAAATAATTTACTGACACCTGATGTTAAAGTTACTGGTTACCGTCATCGCCAAGCAAAATTTCAGCCATTTTTCTCTGCCAAGGAAGAAAACACCTTCGTTTACTGTAACGATATTGCAAAACTTGTTGCAGAAATGGGTATGACTTATATTCCCCACGAATGGAGGTTATTTATTGATTCATCCAAAACTAGTATGAAAGCAGTTTTGCGTACTACAACAACAAGAAACCTAGCGTTCCGATAGCATACAATTTGAACACTAAAGAAACGTACGAATCTGGGAGGCATCTACTAGAAGCAATAAGCTATGAAAGCCATAAATGTCGTATATGTTGCGATTTGAAAATGGTAGCTCTGCTTTGTGGATTACAAGGTGGATATACGAAGAATATGTGTTTTATATGTTTGTGGAATACACGTTATAAAGGGAACCAATACCAAAAACATGACTGGGAGAACAGAGAAGATTTAGTTGTTAGGTCAGATAATGTAATACACACGTCCCTTGTTCCAATTGAAAAAGTGTTACTACCTCCACTACATATCAAATTGGGTATTTTTAAAAATTTTGTAAAAGCACTTCCTGCAGATGGACCAGCTTTTATTACACTAAGGTCAATATTTCCACGTCTTAGTGCAAGTAAAGTAAAAGAAGATATTTTATATTTACATATAAAATAAGATTTTTTAAGATTTATAAAAGACGTAATAGCTAATGTTCTCGGTAAACATCGTGCCGCGAACATCAGAGAAAAAGTAGATCATCTCATGAATATGTTTGAGAAGCTCGATGTACATATGAGTTTGAAGGTACATTTTCTCCATCACCATATAGATTGGTTTGAACACCAAATCGCAACTGAATCGGATGAACAAGGCGAACGTTTTCACCAGGTCCCTTTAACAATGGAGACACGCTATAGGGGGAAAAAACTACTACCAATGTTAGCAGATCTATGCTGGTGGCTAACGAGAAATGAAGAAGACAATACCGACGAGGAAGAGGAGGAAGTAAACTTACCGCCTTCAAAAAGATTCAAGTTTTAGTTTTTAAGCACCGTTATTTTTGTAAGCTTTTTATGGCATATTTTTTCAAAATGTCAGAAAATAATTTAATTCTTAACAGAAATATTACTTTGTACGTATACTTAATTTTTTATTTCAAACTTTTCACGCCTACATATGTGTATATGTATACTATTTATCATATTTTTTGTGTGCCAAATATAGTGTAATGTTCCTTTCTATATGTATCATATACGATCATTTCTACAATAAAACTAAAAATATTATTTTTCATGAAAAATAAGACAAATTGTATGACAGCGCCACCTATCGTAAGATTTAGGTAAAAGTTAATGTCAAAAATGAGTTCCTCGATCAAAAAAAAAGTGATTTACAAAGAAACCCATCTAAAATTGCTTCATTTGATCAAGTTTTAATCAACTTTTCTCATACACAGGGCTGCCAACTTTAAATAAAACTAAAAATGAAACCAGACCTATGGGCCAAAAACCCAGTATGAGGTTTTGATGTGGGAGGGATAAAGTTTCATCTCCAATTGGTTTCATCAATTACGTAGAATCTTGTTGCACAGTGTTATTACATACTTACATGAATTTTTTAAATTCAGCACTGGATTCTTGCCGTAGTTATGAAATACATAAGATATCAAGCTTAGGGTAAGTGAAATTAAGTTGAAAAATAGTGCACTATCAGTTTTTCAATATAATCTTAAAAATGCCTAAGAAATTTCATAGAATTTAATTTCAGAGCAATCAGACGTATTTTGGTATGAACTTTTTTTTTGAAATCATCTTTGACAATACTCAAGTCCTTTAACAGTGATTTCAAGAGGAAGAAAAATTGCATATACAGGATATTGAATTGCAGAAATGTCGGTTTTTTTTATAGGGAACCAGGTACCAAGCAATATTTCATGCAATAAAATGCCAACTATGTACATTCATATATGTTGTCTCTGCAGGCAATTTGCTTGAGAATGACAATTGCAAGAAACCAAAAATAATGTCGAGACGCTCAGTAAAAAATGATATGTCTGAAAACATTTTAACTGTCAAAAATCTTAAAAAGCGTTGATTTGTTTATGATGGTGATAATTTTAAGGTCCACAAGAGGCAAGTGCGTAAATGTTTCTATGGTGTCACCATGTATATGTTTAATCCAAAATTTACCGTACGCGCGTAAACTGAGTATTTTTACCGCGTTACCATCTACATATATATTATAAAAAAATATCTAATTTCTCTGTCTATCAAATTGATTTATTAAGTGTGGAAATAACAAAAATATACGAATCAATTTAAATGTGGCAAGACAAAATTACATACATACATATAAATGTTTCAGTGATACATATACGAATTTAAAAGTTAATAAAAATAAACTTAAAAAATACCCTGATACTTAAAAAAAATTCACAAGCTAAAACACCATCATATTGTGCAGAAACATCCAAAGCTGCTTAAAAACGACAAAAAGGAAGTAAAAGAGGCCACTAAGTAGTATGCAAGCAAACTTTTTAATTTTCTTTAAAAATATAAGTATATGTATGCATATGTATCCATATCCTTTTCCGCTAATTAAACAAATAAGGAAGAAACCCGTACAAAATAAAATTCATATAAATAGATATACATAAACATTTCTTTATATATGTATATATAATAGATATATACAATATATTTACATAATTACGTACATAATTATACACCTAATTGCAATTTTCACTTGGTAGCTGTTCTATCTAGACTGAGTTTACACGAGATACTTTTGTTTCGGCAACTCTTAGTTTATAGGAGAGGGGGCGACGACGAAGAAAGCAGTGTACCGACTCTGTTGTGCTCGGTTGACACGCTTTGTTATCTTGCTTGTCGCTGTAAAATTTATCATTCCTCTTCACATTTATTTTTACATTCTTTGAATAGTTGCTGTTATGATAAGTTTAAAATGAATGCTAGAGAATTTATGGAATTTAAAATTTAAATTTGTATATATAAATGTAAATATATCAGTATATATATACAGTTGAATACATATTGTGACGAAAATCCCATACCAAGGACAAACAAAACTATTGACCAAAGATGACTAGATACGAAACTCTCTAAAATGTAGATAAATTGCGTTCCTCGATTATTTTCTTTGTGCTGGTAACAAAGCCAAATGAAGGAATTTCGAACAGCTGATGGTAAACAAGCCTCAGTACCACTTCGTCAATAATGAAACGCACCATTTTTCATCAGAAAACCTTTTTAGGTTATCAATAAATTTTCACTGAGCACGATAAATTTGTATGTTAAAATTAAGAACAAATGTTGTTTGTATTTATTGAAGTCAAATATTTTCCAAGCACAGCTGTAAATATTCATTTTTACAATTTTTTATTATCAAAAAATGCCCGAAAAATTTCCAGAAATCCCAAAGTGAAACTTTTCCATCGCAGTGGCACGGTTTGAAAATGTTATAAAAAATGTGGATTTTCAGAGCGCTCTCACGAAATAAAGAGTTTCGTATCTAGTCATCTTTGCTATTGACAATGTAAATACAATTTCCCGGAAGGACAGAAAATAAAGAAGCGGCCGTATAATGCAAATTACCCATACCAAGGACAAACAAAACTGTTGACAATGTAAATGAAATTTCCCGGAAGGACAGAAAATAAAGAAGCGGCCGTATAATGCAAATTACCCATACCAAGGACAAACAAAAGGGTAGACAGCAAATACACCCTGTTGAGGTATAAAAGGAGCTGCAGCAGCTATTTGAAATGAATGAAGTTGAAGACTCAGTCCTAGCGTGTGTTTGAGAAACGGATAAAGCTGAGTGAAGCAGATAATAATTGTGTATGATAAAGATTTGTTAAATAAGAAAATTGTAATTACACTAGAAATAAATTCCTGACGGTTAAAAAACCGAACAAATAAATCTTGGGAGTTTGTTTAGTAATCCAGTGATCGGCCTCGAACAAAAAGGAGAATAATCGAGGTGAATTTAGCAAGTTCGTTACAATATGATAAAGGAGTGGAGTGGTTGGTAAATTGCGAGAATGAAATGATAAAATATGAAAAATTGCGGGTAAAAAGCAACAAGAGTATTCGTGTGTAACTGTCCTAAATTCATCGCCCAAGCATAGTACCACAGCAAAAAACCAATCGAAAATTATAGATATTCACCAAAATAGAAATTGTCTGCATAACATACCCAAATATCAGAGAACGTAGAAGACAGAGAAGGACCAATTACGAAAAATCGTGTAAAACGTCAAGAATAAGCCAGAACATCTCAAGGGAATTTCACCACTCCCGCCAGAATTTAACAGAATTGACTTTTGGAGCGTAACATATCTGAGCGTAGTAATAATAATTATGCTCAGAAATGTCCGTGCATAACATTGCTATATGTTAACCATAGATAACAAATTTACGTATGCTTGTTATCAAAATAAACGAAAATAAAATAAAATATTATTTTATATATAATTAATAAATTTTTAGAATAGAGATGAAACAGATTGAACTAATTAATAGATTTCATACGTTTTTCAAATATCTTTATAATCTGATAGCAAACTTCAATTATCTGATTAATAAAAATGTTGATTTGCCGTCGAAAAGGAAGGGTTGTTTATATTTGGAATTAATAATTTTATTATTTTATTAATTTATACCCCTGAAAAAAGTTCAAGGATAAATTCTAAAGTATCAATTAATAGTTTGGATATGACATACATATGTATGTACATGTGTTCGTATATACACTATTGAAAATATTGACCTGTGTCAAGAAATCAATATATACATACACGCATGTCCAAACCCATAGAAACATATTATTTGCATTAGAGATCGTATACATACAAACTTCGTTTACTCCACAAAAATCTTAGAAAATTACAACAATAACATTTTCATTCATAGACGCAAGCGCCGTACAACAAAGCAAAGTGCGATTATTCATAAATACCACCGCGCACATGCCCCGCATACTCATGTCCACAAGTTGCTTCTTCGCAACGGTGACAAAAAAAAACAAATACAAAAAACATGGTCGCGAAATGTTACGCAAAAGCAACAACAACAAACAATTCCTTTGACTCCGGCAAAAAGTCAAGTGTCAACCACCGAAATGAAGCAAACCATACAAAAGCTGTCATCGCACTTCTATATTTGCTGCTCGCCTGTTACCTCAATATGAAGCAAGCTGCTGCCTTGCGCTGGCACTCGACAAAAGTGCCATGAGTTCAAATCCTCGCTCCTTTTTCCTATTTTAATTTTATTAAATTGGCAGATTTTTCGATCGTCGCAAGAAATGCTTGTTGATGACGGGGCACAAGGGAAAGAAGTTGGGATGGCTTTTGTATGTATGCGTTTTTCGTATACAAACATGGGACCTTTGAATGTGTTAGTCTTTGCTTCAGCTCAACTTAAAGTTTTGATTTTTGTAAATTTTGTCATCGTCGCGGAGAAGATGTTTTTGGATTGGGGGATGCATGAAGGAAGGGAATTCGCATTGTTATGGTTGTATATGTTTCGCGTGTATACGTATTAAAATGCATGAATGTATGTGTTCTCACATCGTCGTCAATTTTAATCATTTTGGTGTAGACATTCAGGTACAGTGAACTTTTTACCACGAATATGCACATCACATTTGAACCATGCAGTGTGCATCTAACTACAGTACTTTTACTTGAGTAATTTCTCACTGATTTCTAGTTTCTATAAAATTTTCAATAATATCGAAATAATAAACATAAATTTAATGAAAAAAACAATATATTTAAAAATAATCAGGTGCTTTTTTACCGAGAGTGCGTTTTACAAATGTTCAGTGAAGACACAAAATTATTGAATTTCCAATTTTTGGCACTTTGGTCAAAGATGACTAGATACGAAACTCTTTATTTCGTGAGAGCGCTCTGAAAATCCACATTTTTTATAACATTTTCAAACCGTGCCACTGCGATGAAAAAGTTTCACTTTGATATTTCTGGAAATTTTTTGGGCATTTTTTGATAATAAAAAATTGTAAAAATGAATATTTCTTCACCTTTACAGCTGTGCTTGGAAAATATTTGACTTCAATAAATACAAACAACATTTGTTCTTAATTTTAACATACAAATTTATCGTGCTCAATGAAAATTTATTGATAACCTAAAATGGTTTTCTGATAAAAAATGGTGCGTTTCATTATTGACGAAGTGGTACTGAGGCTTGTTTACCATCAGCTGTTCAAAATTCCTTCATTTGGCTTTGTTACCAGCACAAAGAAAATAATCGAGAAACGCAATTTATCTACATTATCTACGTATCTAGTCATCTTTGCTTTGGTTTGTGGAAGTGTCGTGTGAAGGGAGATGTGTACCATTGTACAGCCTCCATAGTAACATAACTTCTCGTCTATTTCCGCTTCCGGCGAACAGCTGAGATCACCTGATCGTTTTCGTTTCTCATTTCGGTTGTCATTCGTAACTTCGAGCGCTGGGATGCATTAGCATGCATTACATAGCAGAAAAAAAAGTACCTATAACTAAATGACATAAAATGATGATGAAATTGGAAAAAATAATAATTTATTTCATTATTAAGTACATGGGAAATGTTAAAAGTATTACTTACAAGTTATTTTCATTAATATTTGTATAGTTTATTAACTTTTTTATACATTTAATAAGTAATTCTAATATTGAATTGGACCTCACAAATGCAACCATGCGTAATTATTTTCTTTGTTGTATTTCCTCCTATTCGCATTTCAATATGCAGATTTATTGTTTTGCTGATGAAGGTAAATATAGTTTTCGTTATTAAAAACGCTTATTTACTAATGAACTTTTTCATTTATAGGTAAAGGAAGTGGTGAACTACTAGCCATATTTGATCTACGACGTATACAAAAGGTTTTTATTGGGTTATTGTATTTCCTTTTGTAGACGTACCAAGATGCAGATTTATTGTTTGGCAGACGAAGGTAAATATAGTTTTCGTTATTAAAGACGCTTATTTATTAATAAACTTCTTGATTTATAGATACGGGAACTGCTGTACTCCTCATGCATACGCATACGTATATTATACCTCGGTGCCATGAGCTGCTATACGAAACCATATGGAGCGCAGTCGCAAGGATAGGATGGCAAGTGCCAATTGATTCTTGTTGAACCTAGACACACACGCTGCAACAAGACAAATAATATTCTGTCACCTAACAACAAATGTAAATCCCACCATATTTTCCGTTTTATTATATTGGGATGGTGATATGCTTAGGCATGTAAATTTAGTGTGCCCTAGAAGGAAATACTCGATACTGTGATTTGTGAAAGGTTTGCCGCAATGGTGGTAGTACATTTAATGACTTAAATGTAAAATAAATACACAGAAACTTCTACAAAATACATGTTTGAAATCTGCCATATATGTTTAAACAAAATGTGTGCTATATACAGTTTTCAGTGAGTTCCGCCTAATAAAATCAAGTTGTTGTATGTATATTCCCGTATAGAATATTCTTAATTTTGGGTCTTATGAGTTCGTATGTGTACAAGTACCTGAAGCGCGGAATTTTAATCCAAGTAAAAAATGCATCTAATTTTTTATGAAAATTGTTTTATTTTTGTAATATAACTTCATATAATTTAATAAAAGTGTTAAATACATGTGTCAATGAAACCAACAAAATATGTTTTATTGAATATTGTAGTTTTATTAATAAAAAACATTTTAGCAAGCATGTTTTATACAATACATATGTACAACAGTACAATGTGCTTATTTTCAACTACGGTTTATAGTAATTTGTTTATGTGTTAAGTACATTGTATTGGATTCTAAAATTTATTGCTATTCCACACCACCACTGAGGTTGCAATAAAGGCGCATTACCGCTCTTTTTTTGGTGTTCGGTTCCCCAATAGGCATATTCTCACCCATATACATAAGTATTTACATAAAAATTGACTAGACAAACTACAGTTAAACAAAATGGTTTAAAATTCAGGTACCAATTGCAAAATAAAAAAATAAAAATAAAAATGAACTTCAATTTAAAAATATTTACACTTAAAATATCACAAAATATGAAAAATAAAACAAAAAGACAAAAAGAAAAATTTAAATAAAAACTAAAACATATCCAAGTTTACCTTTCAATGTTTCCTACGCCTCCTGCTGAATTTCTGAAAATAAAAAAGAAAAAATAACTAATAAAATTTTCACAAAATTAAATGTGCCTCTTAACATTGAGAAAAACTTTCAAAATGAATGAGAAATAAACATTACATATACATAAACAAACAAACGCAGGGTTGTACCCACATCGGATTCGGTTTTAATATTTTGGTAAATAACTTTGTAATTATTTTTCATATTCTACTAAATTTATGGAAAAAACGATTGCACATATTTGAGCGAAATCTTTCCAAGAAGTTTTATTAATCTATTGAAAGAAAATATTCAAAATTTGTGTAAACATACCTGATGTTCTTAAATTATTAACAAAAATTCTTGCAACACAACAACCCTACTTCGAATTCGTTGCTTCACGAAGCCCAGGCTGTGATTTACGACACCCTGGCTGTTTCACAGCACCCTGGTTTGACAACCGATAAAAGGAACCGATTGAAGAAGGAAGTAAAATGGAAACGGAGTTAGGTTACTATGGAGGCTGTACAATGATGTGTACGTTCGCGATGAGGTTTTTTTTTTGCAATATAAACTAGCGTTGTCATGGGGATGGTATTTTTTGCTGGATGTGTACGCTTTTTGCTTGTTTACCTATAAACGTATGTACATATATATACGTATATGTACATACATATCAATTCATGTGCACATATATATGTATGTAGAAATATGAGCATGCTTCTTGTCCTTATTACGCTTATTTGTACGCACGCTCATATGTTAACTGACTGGATGGATTTGATGTTTATTTATTTTGATATTTGCTATGAAAAATAAATTAAATATGTTTTAAATAGAATTAATTAAAGTATTTGGATGTAATTTATTAGCATTGTATGTACATTAAAAAATATTAATAAAAAAATAAAAATATATCATTTTTAAATTTCAGAAATATCTAATAAAAATATACACATTTTTAAAAGCCAATCATCAAAAATTGATAAGCTCAGAATATTCCGATAATAACCATCTACGTGCTTACATTTATCTCGCACAGGTTTTATCAATTTTACATTTATTTTGCATTAATTTTGTCATTTTAACTGATTTCTGCTAGTTCACTGTTGACTAGTGGTGAATAGGGCTCATCCATGCCTGGGGTGAAATGCACCCATCGTGTTCCGGCTCAGTGAAAAAGCGGAATGAAAGGACCATCGGCACGCGCTGGTCCTTCTCGTTATACGTTCTCTGGTACCACTTAGTCAATAATGAAACCCACCATTTTTCATCAGAAAGCCATTTTAGGATATCAATAAACTTTAATTAAGCACGGTAAATTTTTATGTTAAAATTAAGAACAAATGTTGTTTGTATTTATTGAAGTCAAATATTTTCCTAACACAGCTGTAAATGTCCAAATTTATTCATTTTACATTTCTTTGTTATCAAAAAATGCCCAAAAAATTTCCAAAAATCCCAAAGCGAAACTTTTTCATCATCGGATTTTCAGAACGCTCTCACGAGATAAAGAATTTAAATAACACAGTTTCTAGAATATAAACTGATCTTCTTTTGGATCTTCAAAAAGTTTTCACTTTTCCTTTTATGCTTTGTCCGCTCTATACAACTGAACTTCTCTAACACAAGAGAAATCTTTCGGTTGCTTGCTGTTTTAACAAAAGAGAAATCTTTCGGTTGCTTGCTGTTTTACCGAACAGTGGGCAAAGATGACTAGATGAAATTGTCTATCTCGTGAGAGCGCTCTGAAAATCTAAACTTTTTATAATATTTTCCAACCGTGCCACCTCGATGAAAAAGATTCTGCCTTGACTTCTACGAGATGACTAAAACGAAGATTTCGGATCAACTTAATTCCAGCAGTCAAAACGAGGCAAGTACGATGCATGCCTTGGCTTCTACGAGATGACTAAAACGAAGATTTCAGATCAACTTAAACTTAAACTTAAACTTGAGGGTAGTCGCAGTTCCGAAACCACCATCCCGCGTGGGTACGTGGACATGTTTTCGTACACCATCCTGCCAATTTCAGCAACCAAAGCTGCGACAAAACGACAAATTCTCTCGACGGTTGCAAAACTTTTTGACCCAGCAGGGTGGTTATCGCCAATTATGCTTTGAGCAAAGATTCTACTTCAAGAACTTTGGCTTGGTAGCATTAATTGAGACGAATGCGCTAAACCCACCGCATTGACAAAATGGTAACAATTCGTTTAAAATTTGTGAGCAATTTCCCATATCAAAATTCTTCGATGGCTTAATTTTGCGTCTTATACTTCAAATGGTCAGGTAAGAATACTTCATCCCGAATCTAAGGTCGATGTGCATCGGAGTACAGAGAGCAACGGAACGTGAATTCGTCAAATTCCTTAACGAACGTTCAGTAGATATTACCAAAAAGTATGCACTCCAAAGCAATTTCCGAAACGCTAAATAGCTATCGTCTGTTTTTTCCTTTTTTTCTTCTAGATAACCAAAAGATGACATCACGGAAGTCAGTACCGCTCGCTCCAACCGCCGATGCCGGCGGTTGTTCAACCGATTTTACGCTTTGCGCAACTGGGCTGCCTTTCCGGGCGATGCGGCCACAGCAGCGCAAAGTTGTAGCTCAAGCGCAGGAGTATTGTGAGAATTGTTTGGCACTTACCCATACCACGGAGGAGTGTGACTCACGGGAAAGGTGCAAGCGATGCAAAAGAGCTCACCACACCATGCTCCACGCAGACGCCGACCAACTTAATTCGGCTCCAAAACTTGCTGCATCCACGAGCAAAAAGGGAAGGTCCAAAGCCTCAGAAGCGCGCGCCTGCAAAACGTCGAGCCCGCCTAGTGCGCGCCTATACCGCGCGCTACTAACATAGCGAAAATGAAAGGACAGACATCATCAGCCCCAAAAATTGACTCCAAACCAAAAATTTCGCAAAGCGGACCACCAAAGGCGCTGAACGCGATAACCAGCGGATCACTGCAGGGCAGGCAATCATAAAAAAAACATTGCAAACTCCGTGCGCGCCAATCTTCCGATGTTACATTTTCATCCTATTTCCATGCCATAATCTTTCGCTTCTTTTCACCCACGCTCTATTTTATAGTGAATATAGTATTGAAAGAAAATATTGCGTTTATTTACTCGCGCCGTTTTCCAAATCGGCAAACATTTATCGGCGAAACCACTCAAACCTGCAATCAATTTAAAGAATAGTGTAGGGTGCTAATCTGTGGTTTGGAGTTGACGCTGGATTGTCTTTATTTATTTCGTCAATACTTTACTTAAAACCTGTCCTTAGTTACTGTGTCAAATAGTTTCTTTAAGATTTTATCAATATACATATGCACATATGCATGTATAAATATCGAACCGATAGTTCTATATTCGCAAGCATCGTGTTTGTGTGAGAAGAAATCACTGCACATTTCTAATAACTCTACAACGATGAAATAGAACTATTCAGCTAATGAAATCGTCATAATTTGTATATTGTTGGAACGTCATGTGTTTGCGTTAAATTTGATATTAGTTTTGAATTTAAAATTGCTCACGATTGGTTTGGTTCTTTTGTATATTGAACTTTTTAACATGTTTTATTTTGATATTTATATGCATAATTTATCTCAAGAAATAACAATAACATACTAATTAAAATAAATAAACATCAATGCATACGAATAAATAAACGTAAGTTGAATGTATATACGTATGATGAAAAAGTTGTTTCCACATATCCAAGTTAGTTTTAAAAAATATTGAGCCATAACCAACATATTGGAATAGTACTTTCCATTTTCTCTCTCCCTCTCTCTTTTCATTGTAAATTAAAATTTTAACATATTATTTCAGATTGATTGTTATGATCTGACATGTACATATGTATGTAGATATAAAAAAAATATACAGCATCTATATGGCAAAAAAAAAAACAATTTTTTTCATTTTTATTACTTATTGTTTTAATTGTGCTAAGCCACTGGCGAAATAAATAAGTTTAGCAAACCTATTGGTTGAATCAATTCCATTATAAAGGTTGCGAAATTTAGTTTGAACGGCTAGTATATGCGGATCATTTCATGATGACTTTTTTGTGGTCTGGCAATATGCAGGATAAAGAGCTCGCAACTGATGAAAAAACAAAACAAGAAAGAAAGAATTTACAATATTAATATATTTACACGTGAGCTAAAAAGTTTAATATTTTGTGATTTAAAAAAACATCTTCACTACATATATAAATAGGGTGATCCACTTCGAGGGCCCTACTTTAAAAAAAAACACAGAAAATTTAAATTTAATGGGAAATGTTTATTATCATTCGAAAGAACATTCTTTGGCATTTATTTTTTGAAGATTATCTCTTTCAAATGTTGGCTGCGGCTACGTCTCAGATGGTCCATCCGTTGAGTACAATTTTCGATGACTCGTTCGAGCATTTCGACTGGTAACTGGCGAATGACACGCGTGATGTTTTGCTCCAAGGCCTGAATTGAAGCGGGATTGTCCGTATAGACTTTAGACTTTCATATCCCCGCAGGAAAAAGTTTAACGGTGTGATATCCACGACCAAATGTCGCAGAGATTACGTGCTTCAATTTCAAGCCTCAAATAGTCGGTTATCATGGCGCGATAACGGTCGCCGTCATCATCGGCATCATTTTTGAAGAAATATGGACCTATGATTCCACCGGCCTACAAATCACACCAAACCGCAGTTTTTTCTGGATGAAATAGCAACGCTTGAATCTCTTCAGGTTGCTCTTCGTCTCAAATGCGTCAATTTTGCTTATTTACATACATACTCCTTAGAACTTTTAAAGAGCCCATAGAGCGAAGCGATGTCGCTTGGGAAGGTCGAGCGACTTCATTCTTGCACAAACTGTATTTTGTACGCTTTAAATTTAAAATCGCAACGTAAAATGCGCCAAGTCGTTCCATATGTCAGTCTGAGTTGCTGCGAATAGCGCCGAGTCGACTCCCCATTGTCTTCGTGTACACTCTCGGCTACAGCCGCTATATTTTCTTCACTGCTGGGCATGGTCTCTTCGTTCGAATATTATCCAATAATGAATGCTGGGTCTCAAGGTGGGTGATGGTGTTGCGAATAGAACGTTCAGTAGACCGATTATGTTGACCATAAGTTGAATGATTTGTAAAAGTTGTTCAAGCGTAAGTCTTTCTATGATGAAATGCCGAACAATACTGATCAAAAATAACATGACAGCTTGACATGACTCACGCGTGATCTATATATTTGTATAAATTAGTGAGGAGCGCTGTTTAAGTGTTAAGATGCACCAATATAAAAAATTATTAATAATTAAAAAAATAGCTTCATAGTTTTAATTATATTCTTCGTATACATTTTTCACTTTAACCAATATTTAAAATTTTCCGTTTATTTGTTTATGAATAATAAATATTTTTAGTAATTACGAGTACAAACTTACATATATGTTTATGTATATATATTTGACTTACCCAGCAATACAATGCCGACCATAAGGAAGGGTTGTATACATCCCATTTCCATAAAAATGGGAAATAACATATTTCCAGATAAAGCTCCCAGACGACCAAACATCATTGCTATTGCAACAACTAGTGATCTGCAAATAGAAAAAAACATTTAATTATCAATAAATTCTTATCTATATATTTAAAAAAGTAAAGTTAGTTATTACGCTTATAAATTAAGAACGCATGGATCGATGTCGCATCAATTCGGATTGGTCTCCGGCCAAACAAGAAGAATCCGAAAGAAAATCTGGTAAGTGGATTAGGGACCGACCTATTCGAAAAAATCGTATTTTTGGTTTCATTTTCTTCAACCTACATGTGCATATAAGATCTTTTGAAAAAAATTCATTTTAAAATTATATTTATTCCATTCGGTTCTAAGCAAAAAATGGGCGCCGCATCATGCTCACATTCTCTCATTTTCAACGATTTTCATAATTATCCCCGATGATTTCTCAAATCTTCTGAGTTGGATCACTAAATTGTTAAAAACAGTCCAAGATTTTGTTCGTTCGGCCTCCTAATTGTTAGAAATTTACACAACGTTTGTTTAATCCGCAAGAGCTATCATTTTTTCACTATACACATGGTTTACTTTACAGCTCTTTATCACACAATTATTGTCCGCTTCACTTTACACCAGTGTTGTACTACTAATATAATATTCAACTCGATTGAGTACGATAGCTGCTGTCGCTTCTTTTTACCTGACGATGGCCCAAGCATTCTGTTCACGCGCTAACTCGTCTGTCTGCAGTAGTTGCTGCAACTCTTTTCATATGTCCTTTGTACTGGTGTTTCGTCACAGTGCCCCCTACCTACGTCTGGTCATCCCGATCAGACATACTATCTGCTCCAAACGCTGCAAGCCTTCCCAGGAGAACCACTTTAATTTGGTTCTTGGTTTTCCAACGGTGTGGATTCGATACACTTCATCGTTCAACCGTTTGATTACTTTGTAGGGGCCTTCCCAATTGCATTGATGTTTTAGAGACAAACCTTTCTTCCGTTGTGGGTTGTACAGCAGAACTAAATTGTCATCCTGAAAAGCCTCGAGTTCATCGCCTTATCATATCTGGCCCTTATCTTGCTACCCATAATTTATCTTAGCTATTCCTCTAGGACATTGGACGAATTCTTCCCAATCCTTCCCGCATCACTATTTACACCAACTTCACCGTTCTTTCGTGCACCGTTGACCGATATCCCATCAGGAACAGCAGTATGTGGATATCCCGATCATCCTGACGTTTGTCAACGACCTTCCGCAAGTGTTCTTTCAGGGTTCGGTTGAACCGTTTTACAATGCCATTTTATTGAGGATGCAGAGCTGTCGTTTGGGTTTTTCGAATACCTTGTATCAGGCACATCTGGAATACCCCTCCATTCGAAGTGTCTGCTCTGGTCCGAGTGCAGCTCTATCGTATCTGGTAACCCAATGGTAAGTGAATGTATCCGCTGCTGTTTTAGCTTCTTGGTTCGGAACTGGGTATACCTCAGGTAGTCCATAACAACAAGAACGTATTTGTTTCCTTGCCTGCTCATAAAGAATATATACATAGCAACAAAAGGTGCATCTGAGTTATACTGCTTCTGTTCATGAGTTCGTGATTTTGGCCCTTTAGCTGCAAAGCACTCCGTGCAGTTAGCAATCCTTTCAGCGATCGATTGACGACAACCAACTCAATACAACCGCTGTTTGAACTTCACCAAAGTTTTCATAATACCTAAATGTCCTCCACTAGGACCTTTATGGAATTCCTTGAGAACGTCTGGATTTCTTAACCTGGGAACTATTATTAGCCTTCGAGAGCATTGGCCATCTTCACTTTGCCATACCCTATGCAAACAGCCAGATATCAACTCTAAACTGCTCCAATATACCCAATATGCATTTGCTATTGGACTTTCCGCTGCCATTTGTTCCTTATTTGGCCGTCTATTCAGCTCCAGTCCATGCATTAAAAGTTTCAAATCTGTATCTTCCTGCTGTCTTTTCCTTAGGTGAATTGCCTCCAACGGACGGGTATTTTCTTTGCGTTACTTAATACTGTATATACTTTGCAGTCTCTCAATCCATCGGGCTGGCTGTCCTCAAAGATTCTTGAACTGTAGTAATTACTTCAGCGCTGCATGATCTGTGCTAACTCTGAAATGTTGGCCGTACAGATACTAGTGGAAATGTTTGATACAATCCACCAACACTAGTAGTCTCCGAGTTACGCGGTAGTAGGCAACTACCTTCTCCTGTCCACTAGCATCTGCATCCAGAATGAATGTGCACCTGGAACCGGATACGCTAGAATAGGTGCAGTGACCAGCCTTTCCTTCAGAGCTTGGAAATCCTACTCTTGTTCTTTGTTCCACTCAAAGGTTCTATTTTTCCTAGTGAGCTCATGGAGACTATTAGCAACGCTGGCAAAATTAGGAACAAATCGGCGATAGTAAGTACATACCCCCAGAAAACTTCTTAATTCATACCAATTCTTGGACATTGGCCTCAATCCTTCACTACTTCTATATTTTCCTTTGCTGCGCAGACGCCATTGGTTGTTACCTGGTGACCTAGATAATTCATCTCCTTCTTGAATAGCAAGCACTTTTTAGGACTAAGTTTAGGACCAGCGCTAGCTATCCTCCGAAAAGCTTCCATCAAATTGACCAAGTGCCACCCTTTTTATTTGTCTTTTGGATTTCCGTCACACTGTCACTCCTTCTATCTGTCCTTTGTACTTGGGATTTCCGTCACAATATGTTCATTATGTTGTTTGACCGGTAAAAAGTTACAAGGTTACAATTGAAAGATATTTTAAAATTAATTGAATAATTACAATTACTTTTTAGTGCATTCGCTCTTCCCTCACTAACACGGTCTTATTTTTTAATTTTGGCTACCACTGAAATCTATTTGCTTGAAACGTTGGCACGCTTTGTAACCGCTGAACCGATTTCTAACTAGATTAACACATATAATACTTTATTTCCGGAAGGGTATAACTAATAAAGAACAAGCGGTATTTATATCCACTTTTCTTTGAAGTATATCTGATACGGGCCTTTATGAGTAGGTATAAAATAACGCAGGTATGGTAATATTTGAACGCCAAATTTTGAACATATATAATATATACGTAGCTACATCAATAATATAATGGTATATTACAATACCAATTATACAATCTAAATTAAGCAAAATGTATAAACCCACAACAACGTGAGACTGGGATCTTCTAGTATATTAAAATATGAGTCTCATAAGTAAGAAGAAGTCTTACAAATAAATATATATGTACTCGCCGTAAAGAAGTTGGAAAAACGTTAATTACGACTCCTAATAGAGATGACGTTGATACGCTGGCAATTGCCAGAAAAGCAGATGATATTATTAGGGTAGTAAGACCATTCGACGACCAATATAGTGCTATACCGAGAAATCCAGAAATTAACAATCCGTAAGCTGGAATAACGAAAGTATTACATACAAGTAATTGCTATTGAAAAATTTCAAATAAATATCTTATATTTTTAACTCACTGAGAAGACGTTTTGCTCCCAAAGCACGTACAACGATTCCGGCAAAGCTATAAGCCACTAAACCAGTTACCGAAACTATTATATTATTCGTGTACAGTTCCATAGATACCTGCGGTCGCTATAAATTATGGTAAAAAACTTTGTACTCCGAAATATACAAACATTTTTGATAAATATATTATAAAAGTTTTAAAGAATTTAAAATAATTGTATCAAAAACTATAAAGAGAATGATCGAGGAACTTTAGCTTATCATTTCGGTGAAATTTCATTATTTTATAATTTTATAACAATTTCATAATGATAATAAACTCGATTTCCCACCACAACATGTAACATTGGTTTCGTTCTTTTGTTTGTTATTTTATGTTCAAACATTTTTATGCCCAATTAAGGCGCCGATAGAACATATTTGGTCGTTTATATACTAAGCAGTGATCGAACTCGAAGGATTTGGGAAATCTGCGAGGTTAACTAAGAAAATCATTACAATTGATGTCAGAAGTGGGATTTCTAAATAAATCCAAGAGAGAAATTGAAAATGGTCCAGATTTAGGATTTCCCGATACCGCCCCTCAAAAAAATAATTGACGAAGCGAGGATTATCTTCAACGGGAAATAAGCGGAGCTACAATCACGACTACGAGAAGCTATGAAAGCCGATATCATTGACCTGAGCGAATATGAATTCGTTCGCGAGGAAGAAGAGACATCCATGAAGAATATAAAGAAATAAGAGGCTGTTGATGTTGCGAAAGATTTACAGTAGCCATCAAGTAAGATTGATAAAATAGAAGCTCATTGAGACCAAAGTCAACTAATCGGAAGGTAGCGTCTGTGCTTTTATTTTGAATCGTCCAACCATTTCGAAGAACGCCCCAGGGTTAAAGCACCATCCTTTTATCGTACAATCCCCTTCCAGATTTATAAGCTACAGTTTGAAAAAAAAACGGCTGCAGCATTGAGGAAAAATCAGCTGCACTTTTAATTACGTTAAAGGAAGCTATGAGAGGGATAACCACGAGGTATTAATGCGAGCAATGAAGGGCAAACCCTTCAGATGAAATTGGAGAACCGCTACCAGAAGCCTAACGAGACCATGCTAGAATTTTCCGGGAAGATTTGGCGACTAGCTCATTTGGATTATGAGTAGTCTTTGATAATACCTCGAGAGGATAACAATTCAAAATTTCATCAGCGGAATAAGTATAGCAAGGGTATATGCAAATCCAAAGCCAACATTTGCTGAGACTGTCTCGTACTGCCGCGCTCTTGTGCAGACCAGTGTACAAAGCGAACTGCATGAAATTGGAAAGTTCAAATGTGATGAAAGTAATCTTAGAAACACTATAATTCCTCAAGAAGAAATGTTGTAGTGATGTAACCGCCAAAAAGATTAATTAATACCAGGATTTTCTACGCTACACTTCATCCGTGACTGTAACATGGGTTACACCAGACAAGAAGGTTTGCGAATGCATAAAGTTGAGGAAGAACGCTCCATAATATTCATCTCGCAAATCAGTAATCAAGCGAACAACATTACTATCGGTCGATATGTGGATGGATATGAGCGAGTACTAACTGTGGATACGGGCGCATTGCGCTCCATCATTCGATCTGACTTGATTAGCAAGGATATATGTCGGTTGCATGGTGCTAAGTTGAGAACAGTATTTGGTTAAAACACAAAGGTTGTAGGAAAAGTCATGTGAGTAGCTATAATCGGAAATATGATACGTGTTACATAAGATAATAGTAGCGGAAAACATAGATGAAGTCAGGTGTAGACTTATTTCTTATCAAAGTAGAGAAGATTGATATAAATAAAAGATTGATGGAGTGAGGCAATATGAAAGTATCATCCTGTGTACAACGGAAAGAATGTGATCCTGGTAAAGAACGAGCAGCACAGAGAAAATACCAAGGGAAATAGGAAGAATTTCTCGTGCCCTAATGGAGAAATTAGATGTATATACAACTGTTGAACAACGCACCAAAGTTATAAGTGACAGGATAGAAGTCCGATGTAGTAATGCCAGGAATTCTGAAAGATTTCAAATAGGAGATTTAGTAAGGCTTTAGAATTCCCCATGAAAGAAAGGATTGCAGTGGAAGGTCCGTGCAAAGTTATCGAACGGATGAATAACACGGAGCATCGGTTCCAGACCGTTGGAAAACCAAGAATCAAGATGCAAGTGATCCACCTGAATCAATTTAAATTAGACACGTAAAGAAAGGAAAATTGTAATTTTAACAATAAAAAGCTGTTAATTATAGTTCTTTGCTGAGGCGCATATGTATATGTAGGTTGTACTCTTAAAATTTCTATAGAAATTTCTAAATTCCTAAGAGCACATAACACAGGCTTTTTGAACATGTGTAAATGTTTTTAATAATTTCAATAATTTGCTTAATATTTTTTTTAAGAAATGCTCTTCTGTAAATGCATTTTTACCATTTTGCACTCAAGATTTACATATTTACTAACAAAAAGCAACAAAAATAAAATATATAATTCACCTGGATACATTTTTCTAAGAAATTCGTTGTTGCCGAAGTTTTATTTACGTTGTACTCAAGAATTGTGCAGAGATTAGCTGAATCGGAACCAGAAATGTGAAGGGCTTCATATTCAGCAATTGATGCAAAAAGTTGAGGCAGCCAAAGTCTAATCGTATTTAATCTGTACAAAAAGATAATTTATTTGTATATAAGTATAAACAACCAGATTGATATTTACCCAAGTAAAATGCAAAATTGCATTGCGTATGCGTGAATGGAATGCCCTAATAATGGCATTTTGAACATTGGCTTGATCTGTTGCACACCTTCTTTGGCTGCTTGAGAATATGTTCTGGGTTCGCGTTTAAATTTCGGCTTAACTGGCTTATTTTCCACAGTGAAAACTACTTCATTTACGTTTGAACTACGTTTCTGTACTTCTTCAACTAGCTCTTTGATCTGTAATATATTAAAATTACATAATATATCAAACTATTGCACATGTATATACATATATCGCCCGGAAAACGCTTCAGCGATTATATAAACACCAATTAGAAGTATAGGGTGTTTTTTATAGAGGTATAGAACTTTAAGTTGGCATTACTTTTCAAGATGGCGACCGATTTAACAGCTGTCAAGTGATTTGTTCTCAGTTTGGTTTGGCAATTCATGAATAGACTCACGCCTGAACAACGCTTGCAAATAGTGCAATTTTATTTCGAAAATAATGGTTCTGTACGGAAAACGTATCGCGCACTACGTCCAATGATACGGACCAATGATTCCACCAGCCCATAAAGCGCACCAAACAGTCAGTTTTTCTGGATGTAACGGTGTTTCAACATACACTTGAGGATTATCTTCACTCCAAATGCGGCAGTTTTGTTCGTTGACGTAGCCATTCAACCATAAGTGCGCTTCATCGCTAAACATCGCTAAACATCGCTAAAATGGACGTAGTGCGCGATACGTTTTCCGCACAGAACCATTATTTTCACTATTTGCACTATTTGCAAGCGTAGTTTAGGTGTGAGTCTATTCATGATGAATTGCCAAACCAAACTGAGAATAAATCACTTAACAGCTGTTAAATCGGTCGCCATCTTGAAAAGTAATGCCAACTTAAAGTTCTATACCTCTATAAAAACACCCTATATAATTCATATTAATCATTTAGTAGTGTAAAATATGAAAATATCATAATCCTACAGGGTACGAGTTCATAGGCATCTTAGTATTTGCAGAATAAATTTTCTGGAATGCATGCAAAGCTTCAGCATTCCTTCCTTGGGACATAAGAAACTTTGGACTTTCAGGCAAAGCAATTAACCCTAACCCACCAACGAAACTCGGAAAGCTACATAGAGCCAAGAATATCTGCCAAGAGTGCACTGTAATGAGTTTTGATTAGGGTTATTTTAATATAAAATTTAAAAACTGAACAATATACCCTGAAAGGTGTTAAATAATATAAAATCCCAGTCCCTTGAAAATACCGCCCAAGCTAATAAAGGTAAAATTAGTGTTGCTACTGACGTTATCATTCCTATAACCATAAGGACTCGTGGACGATGTTTCGAACTGTGCATTTCAGTCAAGTATGTGAAGAGTACTGCGCCAGGTCCATTCACACTGTAAGGAAGAACATTATAATTGGGAAAATAGTATAATGTGAAAACTTACATAAATCCACCAAGAAACTTGAATGCTACAAGCATTTGGAAATTCTGTGTTATGGAGCTGCAAAGAACACAAACGGCATCCGCTAAATAACCATAAACCAGAACTTTTTTCCTGCCGATTGTGTCTGCAAGATATCCCCAAATAATTGCTGACGTTATCATACCCGCATATGTGGCTGCATTTAATATGCCTTTATCGAATAGTGTCATTTCAAGGTCGCATTCGGCTATCGGCAGAATATATGACATTGTTGTAGTTTCGAAAACAGATGCACAACTTGCAAATATTCCAACTAGTAGAAGAGCTAAATTGAATCTCCCGAAACCGGTTGATTCCATGGCTTTCTCAAAATCAGTTGGATGATCTGTTTAAAAAAATTACCCATAATTGGATCAAAGTTAAATGTGGAGGGGTGAATATATATATTTTGGTTATGAAAAGGCTTTCAGTTATATTTGTACGTTATCGCATAAAAAAATATTTTTAATTTTTTAGATGAGCCCACAAATCTTTTTTTCGAATGTAGGTATTAAAGATATATGTAGGTACTCTTATATAAAACTTAATAGTATTACGAGATAAATTGATTTTGACGTGTCTGCCTTCTTGTGAAAAGAACTTAATATAAGAATAACTATTTTAAAAATTAAAAGGAGCATCCTTAATCTATAATTTTCGGACAAAGTTTTTTCAGCTTTAATTAAAAGTATTTTATTCTATGTAGTATGGCCGCATTTTTACATAATCATATAGTTCGTCTGGTAATAAAAGAATTATCGTTCTTTCACGCAGGTAATACTTAAATGATCATAAGCACTCGGTAAAGCCATCATAATTTATGGTAGTAGCAGTAAATTTAATAGATTCAAAACAGTTACAAATATACCTATGTTATGTTAAGGATAATTGAACTTTCCTTTTTGCTTATACTAGAATTTGTACCTTTTTGATCATCACTTGTTGAATTTTCTTCCATTTTCACAAATATCACAATATAAACACAGAAAGGGGATACGCTTCCAATAACATTAATTGATACCAATTAGAATTAATAACAACTCATTGTTTAATTGCTTTGAAATCTTCGATATATATTCAATATAAACGCTATATTCATATATGTGTATATGTACATACATGTATATACAATATTTATTTATATACATAAAGCCATATGTGCCTTTTCTGTAATGGATTTGAATCAATCTTTTTCGAAGACCAACCACTCGCGACTACTGCCGGAACAGCAATGCTTTAAATATTTTAAATAAGATGAGTATGAGCGGTTAAGTTTTACAATGTACAAATATCTGCATACTATTAAGTATATGTACATATGTAATTAAATATATGAGACTTTAGTTGTAAAAGGCTTAGAATGAACAAAATACTAAAGTTGAATACTTGAGCAGAGTGTTATCAGAGGTCTTTAACTTCTTACGTATCTTCCCTATTTACAGATATAAGATTCTTTCGTCTTATAAAGATATTTTGAAATATTTACTATACGCAAGTTGACTAATACATTAATATGCATACATACATATTTATACGCATACATATGTATGTATATAGTAATTTTTATAGACAAACTTATTTTAAAAGTGGTATAGTTTCTGGAGATCAACTCTCATTTATGTGGGCCACTTAAGTTCACCATTGCCTTCATCATGAGGTGATTGGGGGCCAGCCATCAACGACTATGACTCAGAATTTGGGATATACATATTTCTTATATATAGTTCCCTATATGAATCTCGTGCTCTCAAAATAAAAATATTCGTAAAATCTATAAAAACATTTCGGTTAGTTCTACTTTTTTGTACTTCTTTTTGCCACCCTCTAATGAAGTATTGTCATCATAAATTATTTGTTACTAGTCCGGTCAAATTAGACAAAAAATAAGAGTAAAGCTACATAAATTCCCACCAAGCTGAAAATCGGTAAGATTGTTTAAAATACAATTAAAAATAAAATTTGAAATTTTCCCATCTTTCGCCTGTAATGAAACTTTTTTTTTCAAGGTCAAAGGTCAAGAAATGAGTTTTTCGCGATTTTCAGCAAAACGCTATGTTTTATCACAAAATCATCTTAGATAAAAATTATAGATCATAAAATTATCTACATAAAATGTGTAAATAAAATTTTTCTACGAGCTACCGTTTTTGTAATCGACATAATATGCACATGTTTCCACGCCACCTATAAGGTAATGAACTTAGGGCGTTATTTTTAACGTGGTTTCCCATTTATGATCGTGCTTAATTTTAATATAATTCAAAATAATGGATATTAGCAGAGATTGAAAAGATAAAAGCAATTTAATTTAAAAAAAAAAAGGTGAAATTTAATCGTCCGAGTCGTAACTTTCGAATTCTTCTTCTTGTTCTTCTTCTTGATCTTCTTGTTCTTGTTCGTCTTGTTCTTCTTCTTCTTGCTCTTGTTCTTCTTCATCTTCATCCTGAGTGCATGTAAACTGCGTTCATAGCGATGTATCCCATGTCGCCTCGTTGGAATCACGGATCCTCTACTGTTCGTGATTCAATATTAGAGCATGACAGGTCTTGACAATGTGTACATGTGTACAGTCCGTCTTTTTTGCGAGCACATTTAGCACTGCATCCCTTTTTGCAGTTGCAAAAACTCGTGTGTAGCAGTTTTCCTGGCGCAGGTGGAAGTAAAGTTTACACTGGTTCTAATGAATTGTTGACCAACTTTCAACCCCAGTCTGTAGGGTCTAGCTGATAACCAAGCCACACTTGAACTTGGTAACATACCCGAAAAAGATGTTGCTGAGTAGCAACTGAGGTTGGAGGAAGACAAGCTAATTGTACTTGCTTTTTACTTTTGGTGTTTTTAACGAAAGATGCATATCTATTACTTATCTAAGCAGGTAAAATACCGTTAGTGATTATTTTCTTGTCGAGTTGAATTACTATTTTTAAAAACTTCAGCACATTGTACTAAATTTTTTTCAAACATTTTGAAAACTATTTTTTACCCCTTCTATAAAATGCAGATGTCGTATCACAGCCAGTTATTGCGGGTAAAAATAGTACATGATTTTGACACTGCAAAAGTAGATAAAGTTTTTGATGAATATGTTTCCGATTGATGTTGAGCTTTCCTGGTTTTAAGAAGAAAATAGTTTTTTCAGTTGGAGTTCGAGCAGTGATTAATACAAGTAATTCTACATCTTCACCAAAAACAATAGTTTTATTTGTCGTATTGAATTGCTCCATTGCTGTTTCAATTATCAATACATCAGCATCATTATTAGCTTGTTTTACCAATATATATTCAGCAGTAAATTTTTCTTTTAACATTGAAATGAATCAAGACCCTTAGTGAGTATAGTAAGAAATTTTTGTTGACTGGTTGGAACTGTCATCATTATAGCCATCAAATACGACAGTAACTCTGGAACCAAAATGTCGGCGTACATATTGTACGTATTTATCTAAGATAACGTTGAATGTTTCTTCGCTGTCCCACACAACGCGATGCAGTAAATATCCTCCGAGATGTATATCGTATTTGTTTTTCCACTACCATATAATATGCACTACTTTCCAATAGTTTAAAATTAAACAGTATCTCAAGTGACCGTGAAATAGGCCTACTGGGGAAAACACGTTAAAAAGAACGCGCTAAGTACATTACCTTATAGGTGGCGTGGAAACGTGTGCATATTATGACGATTACAACTTTTACAACTTTTTGAATCGCTATATCTCAAAAACGGCGGCTCGTAGAAAAATAGGTTTATTTTATGTAGATAATTTTATGATCTTTAGTTTTTATCTAAGGTAATTTTGTGTTAAAGCCTAGCGTTTTGCTGAAAATCGCGAAAAACTCATTTCTTGACCTTTGACCTTGAAAAAATTGTTTCCTTACAGGGGAAAGATGTGGAACTTTCAAATTTTATTTTTAATTGTATTTTAAACAATCTTACCGATTTTCAGCTTGGTGGGAATTAATGTAGCTTCGAATGTTTAAATTGACCGGACTATACTGTAAATCGAAAATCGCTTCAGCGGTTACAAATCGCCAATTATATATATATATATATATATTCATATATATAGGGTTTTCCAATAAGAGTGATATGATTTCTTAAAAAAAAAACACACTAATTGTTAAGGAAATTCAAATGGCCTCCACGACTTCTTTTGCAGGAACGAATTCGGTGAACCCAATTTTTGAGCACTTTTTTCACTAAATCAAGTGTCATGAATAGCATGTTCAATATTGGCTTTTAAAGCTTGAGGAGAGTCTGGTTTATTGCTAAAGACCAATGACTTCAAATAATCCCCACAAGAAGTAGTCAAATGGTGTTAAATCACAACTTCTTGTAGGCCATTGAACGTCACAATTTCTTGAAATAATCGAATCTTAAAATTATTATTCGGTTGTTGCACGGGCTGTTTGACACGTAGCTCCATCTTGTTGGAACCAGATGTTGTTAAGATCAACTTCTTCCAATTGTGGCCATAAAAAGTTGGTTATCATCGATATATACCGCTGTGCCATTGACAGTAACGGTGCTACCAGATTCATTTTGAAATAAGTACGGACCGATGATTCAACAAGACCAAAAACCACAACAAACTGTCAATTTAGGTGAATGTAATGGTGAATGTAATGGTTATGTAATGGTTGTTCATGAATAATTTATGGATTTTCTTCGCACCAGAATCGACAGTTTGTGTATTTAGCGCACCACTCAGATGAAAGTGAGCCTCATCAGAGATGATTTTCTTAAAAAAATCGTTATAGTTTTCGTTTATGCTGTTCCAATGATGAAATTAAAAACATTACTGAATACAATGAAAAAAACACAGATCATGACATAAAAAATGGTCAAAACGACACTTATAAATCATATCATCCCTATTGGAAATCCTAACTATTATCATAAACTATATATATACATATAACTATATATATATATATATATATATATACAAGTACATATATAACCTAAAATTACGCAAGGTTTGAATTAGGCTTAAATAGCTTTTTGTCTACTGTTTTTAATTATTAAAGAATAAAAAATATTTAAATAATATATATATTCTATATTAGAAGATAACATCACCTTGATGTTTCTGATGAATTAACTAGCTAACATTATATACCTGAAACATGAAAAAGTAGTAAAAATAGCCATTATCACTAAGAAAATTTCACGTTATCTTAAGTACAAGTGCTTAATTTCAAAAAAAAAAAAAAATAGTTGCGACTTTAGCAAACAATCAGTTTATATATTAGGTTTATGTTAAAAATAAATTAAAATGAAATCGAAGCCTTCTTCTGACATTTGTCTTGATCGTTTGATCTGGATGTCTTGCCTGGTTCTTTCTAAATACATTTTTAACTTTTTTTAAATTATATATATTTTAGTTCTGAGCCATACTGGCGAAGATCAGAAAGAAGTTTTCTTTATCACGTTCCACCTTAACAAATGCCACTTGTACATATGTATGATCAAGTGGGATGGGGCCATGTGTAGAAGTTCACGCAAGTGAGGAAAGAATTTGACTGTCATTTACCTGGGAGTGGTCAGAAACGATTCTTTTGCATATGGTTCAAGCAGCTCACGACTTCCGGCCTTAGAACAAGTATCCTAAAAAAATATGCTTTTCGCGGCGAGCTAAAGTGAGAACACAAATCCACCGCCGTCGTGTGTAGGGTTTGGAATCCACCACATAAAAGATACAGTCCAATGAAAACCAAGAAATGCCTCTGATGGGAGACTCCGCTTTTGATGACGACTCCTGCAAACGTTTTAAGGATCACGATTTAAGGGCACGCACCTGGAATATCCGGTCTCTTAATTCTTCTACATATGGTTCAAGCACCTCACGACTTCCGGCCTTAGACCACGTATCCAAAAAATATGCTTTTGGCGGCGAACTAAAGTGAGAAGACAAATCCCCCGCCGTTGAGTGCAGGGTTTGGAATCCACTATATAAAAAATACAGTCCAATGAAAAACCAAGAAATGCCTCTGATGGGAGACGTGCATGCACCTGGAGTGGACCATGCACCTGGAATATCCGGTCCCTTAATTGGGAAGGTGCCGTTGCCCAGCTGGTTGATGTCTTCGTAAGACTAAATACTGACATCACCGCCGTCCAAGAAGTTAGATGGATGGGACAAGGATGGAAGAAGGTGGGTTCTTATGAAATCTACTATAGCGGCCATTTAAAGGAGCGCAAATTTTGTTTTGGGCCTGTGGTGGCAGAGAGACTCCGTCGCCGATTCCTGGCTTTCAACCTGGTGGATGAATGTCTGGCCTCAATTCGCATCAAAGCGAAGTTCTTCAGCATATCGCTGATTTGCGTCCACGCCAAGCCTAAGGAAAAGACGATGTGAGCAAATATGCTTTTTATTAGAGTCTACAACGCGCCTATGACCGCTGACCCCGCCATGATGCCAAAATTGTGGCGATTTCAACGTCAGGGTGGGCAATGAACAACAATCATATAATTCAGCCTTCACGACGAAGCATCCCCAAACGGGCTGAAGCTGATTTACTTTGCTGGGGCTGAAATATGGCTGTCTGTAGTACTAGATTTCAGCGCTGGAAAATTCATCAAGCTACATGGCTGTCACCGAATCGAAAAACACGCAACCAATTCGATCATTTTGTGATAGACGGAAGACATGTATCCAGTGTTCTAGACGTTCGTATGTTCCGAGGGCCAAATATCGACTCGGAGCACTCTCTTGTAGCTGCAAAGATACGCACCCGGCTTTGTACAGTAAAGAACGCCCGTCAACAAACACAAGGAAGGTTCAACGTCGAAAAGCTGCAATCACAGCAGACAGACAGCAGGTTTTCTATTCGGCTTGCACACCTGCTCTCTGAGAGCACTCATCAGCAACTCAATATAAAGGAGCAAAAAAGCAAACTCCTTAGGTACCACTGCTTCGGAAACAATTGCTTTTCAACAGTGTCAGAGAAAAAACTAGTACGAAGAGGAATGTCGAACTGTAGTGGAGAAAAAACAGAATACCTACCTTGCAACATTGCGGTCGTCCACCACACGTGTGGAGTGGGATAGATACCGAGAGCTGAAGAAATAATCGGGAGGCATTTGTAGACGAAACGCACGAAAGAAAGCCTGACCGATATTGAACCTTAGCATACACTGCCCAATCCAAATAAGGGAGATCCCACGGTCTGTGCCAATCATCATAAGCCTCTTCAATATAGAATATAAAGTCCTGTCTAGTATTGTGTGACAGATCAAAGCCCATCGTCAACAAACCTTATCAAACCTTATATAAACCGTAAAATCTTGCGAATCTTGCAATGAACAAAATTAAATATTAGAAGGATTTAAAATCTATTCCTGAATATGCTTGGATTTTATGCAAAAATAGTTCAAGAAATCATACACTTTCAGTTAACATTGCAGTGATTAGCCGTTAAAATACTTCCAAACTTTGTTTCCAATTATTGCAAATCTTAAAGGGTCATGAAGCATGTAGAATTAAATCATTGTTGATTTCATTAATTGCATTTTTTTAATTTGTTAAGAACTTTTTTGTAGGGCATTTAATTTTCTACTTTCCATGAATCATAAATGACGGACACCCTAATGTATATATATATATATATATATATATATATATATATATATATATATATATATATATATATACATTCATCTCCTTGATGAGATTAACTTTCATTTATATATTACTCTTTTTCATGACTTTGCGGAAAAGAACGTTCATAACAGATTTTTTAAATATTCTCTGACGTATACTTACTTTTCACACAATGTTGAAATGATAATATCATTCACCTTCAGATTTAGATAAGAATTGTATCAGTTTCTTTAATTGTAAATTATATTCAGATATGCATATAAGTAGCCGGTAAGTTAGCAGTGCGTGCTACCACGCGGAGGCTCATGTGTTCCCAACCAGATCAACATCATAAAATTTAGAACACAAATTTTCTAATTACGGTCGCCATTAGGAAAGGAATTTCAACTGCTCCGTGTGTATTTCTGACGTGAAAGAAAAAGCTCCTCATAAAAGTTCAGTATCCATTCGGAGTAGGTCATCCCCCATTTGTTGGAAAATATAAGTATAACGACCACACCAGGAGGAGCTTGGCCGAAAATCGCTTCAGTGGTTATGAAGCGTCAATTATATACAAATGTATACAAATATACATTGCATGCGTAATCTAATATCTTTACGGACATTCATAAAAACTCTCTCTAGAAGTATTTCACAATATTGTAATTTAGTAGAAGTGGACATTTAGCATGCATATGTATATATATATGTACGTAGAAGTATATGTAAACATTAATAAGCAGAAAATGTTTCACGGAAACGCGAAGAACTGAAGTCTGCAAATAAAACTTTTTAGAAAACTGCGTTGGTTTGTATTAAATACATACATACATACATACGAGTAAGCTTTCTGTTTTCAAACTATAATAATAATCTCACTGTAATTGAGTTTCAGTACAAATAACTGGGGTCCACACAGTAGTTATTTAAGTGTACTAGTTTCAAAAAACCTCTTAGCTTCCCTTTGCATTTCTTGTTTTCATTTTCTTAAATTTATTTTGATTATAAGTACTGCATGGTCGTTTACACACAATTTTTTAGGGCAAAAATTTAAGTACAGTACTTATAGCATATAAGAATGTTAGAAAATGCACAGAAATTCTCTCTTATATTGCCATATATTTTAATAATATATGTATAAGCGAGTGTATGGAGTTTATTTAATTAAATGAAACAATATTTAAAAGTATTTGGCTGGCTTGCCGGCGCAATAGCCGAGTGGCTATCGTAAGGAAGCCTAGTGTTCGAGTCCGGGACTAAGATCCAAAATTATAAAGAATTAATTATATTAAAACGATTAGAGGTCGCTCTCGTCAGGGAACGTCAACCTCGTCAGATGCATTTATGACAAGAAATAAAAAGCTACTAATTCAAATCCATTACAAGTTCGAAGACTGCTTAGAATAAACTGTAGGCCTCTCCATTTCTTGGAGAAACATTAAAATCGCTTCAGAGGTTATAAAGCGCCCATTTTATGCATATATACACATATATATATGTAGTCGAGTTCGTTGAGAACTCGAACTTTGCCAATTTATCGAAATATAAATTCACAATTTATTATTATTAAATGCACACTTTAAGTATTGAACACACTTAATATTGGTTGGGGATATATAAAGGTATATATTTATTTCTTTTAAATTTATTTATGTATATACAAATTTCACTATAATCTTAATATGGGCATATATTTATTTTTAAATATTTAATTTCACATTGTTTATATATACTATGAAGCTATGTATTTATTTTTTTTTTAAATATATATGTATTTAATACACCGAAAAGACCGAATAAAAAACTCCGTGCGTGCGAGGGCTGTAGGTTGTTGAAAGATATTTCGTTAGCTCGAACGGCCACCGCTAAGCGATCGATCGTCTAACGAAATCTGATCTAAAAGGAATAGAAGGATTGGCGCGTGATAGGGATACATGGAAATAGTGGGAATAAAACGGTTATTCCGCGCGCACGGTGGTTACATAAATTTTACTATTGCGTTTTAGCGACGCGCTTAAACAATATGACTGGCTTAATAAATTAACAACAAAAAACGAGAGTGAAGAGCTACCTTCGATGATTTTCAGTGTCATTATTAACTTGAATTCACGTTTGTAGAATACCAAAATTCACGCTTTCTATATGGTTTTATGCGGGCTATATGATATAGTCTTTCGATTTCGATGATTTTCAGTACGAATGTGCAATTCATTATATGTATGTATATACATATGGCTATGTAAATATATATATACATACATATGTACAATATATCTAGTATATAAAATTTTCGTGTCAAGGTAAATTCGGAGCTGGATCTATAACAAAGTAAAAAAAAAACATAATATTTTGTATTAGATGATACTTATTTAGGGCTCTTTATATTCTATGCAGGTTCATTTAAAGTGAAAATTGAACAATATACAGAGAGTAACAACAACGTATGGCCGAGACTGTTAGTGCATCTGTATACATATGTTTTAAACTCTTACCTGCAAGTCTTTAAATTTAGGATAAAGTAGCAACCTTTTTAGCCAGCCTGCATCAGAAACATATTTTTCTTTTAATAAGGAAGTTGATTCAAATGAATTGGTTTTCAAAGTCTTGAAAATAAGGTTAAGACATTTTCTTATATATAAAATAAACTCAATGATTACCCTCCCACCGCCCAACCGACTCTGTAAGTCTTTTGTTCTGTCTATGGTAATTCTCAACTAAGTAACAAAAAATGTTTGTACGTGTATGAGGTTGTAGACTACAAGCGGTTACACTTAATACTATACACTTACCTTTTTTACATAAAAACATAAGTTTTTAATGAGTTTTGCCGTATAATTAAATGTTTGTTTGGGATAAATATTATATTATTAGAGAATTAGGTTTAATGAAGTCAAATGCTTAAGAGAAAGCCAAAAAAGGCAGTTATTGTGTCCATTACATGAATTGTGTCTATTTACATGAACAAAATAAAAATAAATGTAGTTATATATAATAGATTTTACAAAAAGAGAATTCTATTTATCTTAACTTAAGACAACTCAAAAATATAGCAAAAATAATAATGTCCGTTGAAAAAATGTTTTCATGGATTCTTATTCGAAAAAATGGAAAAATTAATAAATCTTTCTGCTGGGAGAAACAAAGATTTATATTTCATTTTCCGCATGCAACTCGTCTTTAAAAAGTACATCCTGTGTTTTTAAAGTTCTCCTTTCCCCATTGACGTAGCGAAAATTCCAGAAAGTGTTCACCCCTATCTAATCGAATTTCTCTATGGTGTAAGGTGAATTTCGTATGGTATATCAACGTTTTTCAGTTCTGCCTGATCAATATTTGAAAACGAAATAGCTGACATATTAAATATTAGATTTTTTGACTACTTCAGATCTTGAGTGGATCCCATAAATTAAACTGCGTCGTTTATTTCGTGTGGAGGAAGCTTGAGACGATGCTACAGACGGAGTTCGTTCTAAAGTATCACGGAATGCACGCCTTGACGACTTGTACTTTTGGATGACTGACTGTAAGCGAAGAACGTACGCGTTACAGGTCAGGGAAGTGCATGAAGCAATTCAAGTTGATTGTGATAATCTTAGGCATAAGTGTTGATTCAGGTAAACCTAAAACCCCGTCCTTTATCAAAAAATTATACACGCTAGGAGCTTCATTCACATCGTTTTTGTTTTCTTCTTCATTATCTGTATCGTCGTCAAAATCGAGAATTTTCCAAACTCTTTCGATCTCTTCATCAGATAACTTCATCAGTCTTGTGATGTAGAGGTTAAGCTGTTATGAATAGCCAAAAAAAGACGAGACCCTTTTGGGATCTACAACGCAAAACGTTACTTTCTCCTTCTTTCCTTTGCCTTTGGCGTCACATTACCAGAACGCTGTCGACTTCGATTTGCACCTTTTTGTAATTTCCTTCTTAATAGAGACACAAACAATATAAAATTTTCTGCATGCCGTTGCAGACCAATATGATATTTTTCAAATAAGCTTTGCTAAGCTTAGTATAAAAAGCCTTTATGGTTGTAAACATTAAATAATTGGCATACACTCATATGAAAAATAGCTGCAAAGAATCACTGACTTGCGCTCCCGTCCCGACAGAGAATACGCACAGCCTCTGTGCAGCAAAGAATACAAACAACCTTCCTTTACAAAACTCAAGGAAAGTTCGACGCCGAAAAGTTGCGCTTAAAGGAGACAGACTCTATCTGTATCGGTTCACTTTCGGGTGCAAACATATATCTTACAAATCATATGCGGAAATTTCATAACGTATAGAAACATTTCTCCATATTTCCTAAGTCATGCTATGCGTAAGGTGTAGGGGGCAAGTTGATCATATCCACCAATATCCACTGAGTTGTATTTGTCGTTTATATGAAACTAGGCGTGTTTGCCTATTAACGGCTGATTGATTTTTATGGGGAACTTTTATTCATGTCAGAAAAGCACTCTCAAACAATGGCGATTGGAAACATTTTATATCAATATTTTGGATGTTGACATGGCCAGGATTAGAACCCATGACACTCTGCAAGGAATCAGATACTACTAACAATTCGGCTAATGCCGACGTATAAACTAAATACCTGTAGTCAAATTACTCTTTATAACAGCCCTAAAACTATTATGCCAACCGAGACCAACTGTTCAAGCTACTGTCTGCTTTTTTTTATAAAAGCAACTAATATTTTTTTGGCGGCCGCGATAGCCGAGTGGTTACCTCCGAGTGTATTTCTGGCATGTGAAAAAGCTCCATCGTTCGGAGGCGGCTTAGAATAAATGTAGGTCCCTTCATTTGTTGGTAAAAACATCAAGACGCAAAACCACAAATTGGAGGAGGAGCTTGGCCGAAAATCGCTTCAGCGGTTACAAAGCGCCAAATATATATATTTTTAGCGCGGCGCATGGTTTTTAAAGTTTGAAAATTCAACCTGCAGTACAATGAAAATACAAACTTTTTTTTAAATAGTTTAAGCGATTATATTTTGTAATTAATGTCATTAAAAATATCTCAAATCTTCTACCGACAGCTTTCCTGGTCTGCGCTATCATACATACATCTATTTTTTGTTATCATCGATCTTATGTGCTGCGTATTTACATAACATGTTCTTATACATAACTACACCCTAATACTTTTTTTTATAAAAGATATGTATTTCCGTAGCTTTTTGGCAGAATATATATAAATATTTTTGAAGAAAAATTTTCATTTCATTTTTAACATTGTATGAAATTTTTTCCAAAAATACATTAAAAGTTCATTTTCCAAACAAAATTTTTTTTAATTTTTGCCAGTTGAGGGAGGCTCTTGTATAGATATATAACAAAGATAAAAAATTACGCCTATATGTATAATATTAAAAGTAAAGGAATTAATGTACTTGTATATTAGTTAACATTTATATATTTCTTTTGTAATAATATACTTAAATAGTGATTTTATTTTCTTCAAGGCTTCTTGAACTACTTGACGGGGCAGTGAACATTGAATAAAAAGGAGTCCTAATGCCACAAAATTTACAGAAATAAATAAGTTTAGTAATTTCATCAGTAAGATGGTGACTTTGTATCCTTGAACTCTAAATTTTGAGTTAATGCTCTATTTTATCAAAGGTTCGGAATCTGCTTTCCACAAATAGTATAACCGGTTCATTTCAAAATGATTTCGTTTGCGCTCGGCAAAATACAAGACAAAGCGCACGCAACTGTCGAATAAATGATAGAAAATAAAAATATGTGTATAATAATATATTTCAGCATAACATAATGAAAGCTTACTATAACTTCCAAGTGATTATTATATAAATATATTGTATATGTATGTATGATAACTTTTATTTGAGTGTTGAGATGAACGCATAAAAAAGTTTAAAGACACATAAATGGTTTCCCTTTCTTGATATTATTGGTATATACTTTCGCAGGCATTCGAACAAGTCTTTGAAAACAGTTGCTAACTCAGATTAAGTTTAAAATTGTTAGTTGTAAGCATGAATTTGGGCCCTCAGCGAAAACCGCAAACTTGCTATTAATTTTTGATTTTCATGATCACGTAATCTTGAACTAATCGTCGAGCTGTATAACAGATTTTTTATTATTTCGAGACTATGGATCGCCTAAAGCCCATCAAATCTCTAACCTTTATAAGGACATTAAGTAGCTTCCAAAATATGAGACCTTGCATTCTGCCTGAGTGCTCTCAAACCGTGGGGCTTCTAATTATTGCTTATCGTATTGAAACTAGTTTTTTAGAAGTTGAAATCCAAGCCCCATGCAAAGCCAAAGGTTATTCGTTTTCTCATTTTTCATATAGGATACTTGGTATAATACCGGAAGTCATTACCATATGCATAGGAATCTTTTGTAGGATGACTATCGGTTGAATTTGCCCACTTGTGTGGACTTCTGCGCGTGATCCCATCCTTCTGAATAAATATGACCAAGTTACCTTCTCAACTCGTACATTTGAATGTAGAAACGGAAACCAACACTTACGGTGAATAATAATATAATTCAAGGATAAAATATAATCCTTGAAGCCAGTTTGTAAAATTCATGACACCACTCGATTTTAGATAAAAATCTCTTAAGCAGCCAAATCTAACTGAATTGGAGAATGAATACGGACAGATGCATATAACGGTACTTTAAAAAGAGATCGTAGAAGCAAAACGATGTGGTTCTTTTGCTTTTCGTCGTTTACTTTAATTAAACTTTTAGAAAAAAAAAATTTAAGCGATTTGGTAAAGTGCAAACTATTGATGCCTAAATTCATTAGTGAAAAGCAACCAGGCTTTTGTGATGCGAAGAAAGTATATATTTTCAAATATATATATAAAATTTTTCTTACTGGTGAAGTTGTATACAGTGGAGTTACGCTAAGCCGAACTCGCTCAAAAAAAGTAAAAAATTTCTATTAAGCAACACTTGTGTTCCAGATCAACAACGTTCGCTCTTATCCGGATCAAATACTTAATATTTTTAAGTTTGATTTTACGCTTTATTAGATATTCGCTCACACAAGAAATGGAAAAAATTGAATCTGCTTGGGCGGAGGAAAATCAAATTAAATCAGACAGTTTGCACATTCTCAGAACACTGCTTAAAAACATTAACCAATTTTTTCCAATAAGTTTCTAGATAAAATGTTATTTATTTTTAAAATTAATCTCGAGAGATTGTATTTGGTAATCTGGACACCCTCACAATCTGGATTATGGGCGCTTTTAATTGATCCAAATAAGCGAAATTTCACTGTATATTAAAATTTTGGAAGAGCATGATTAAAGTCAATGTTGTATTCATTAAAAGTAAAACGAACATATGCGGACTGTTATCAAATAAGAAACCTATGAAAAAAATATTAATTTCAACGATAACTGCTTTATTTATCGATCAAACTCATTTCATTCATAAAATCTTCTATTTTGAGGACTTTATTTCAACTACCGGTTCAAACTAAACACTCAATGTGTTCCTCGCTTAAATATTGCATGTTTCATGTTGAAGGCATTCTATCATCTTAAGGCAAGTATGATGAGGTAACATTTCTTAATTTCAACGTTTCTTCTACCACATGCCTAGATTTAACTTCTTAATTGTTTTTATTTTTATTTTCGAGGTTGTTGCTCCACGTATTAAACTAAAGAATCTGATTGATTTCTGTCATGGATTGCGCTGTTTAACTATCGCTAATCGACTAATACAATACAATTTGACGATTTTTTAGTATGACTTCCACCTCCAAAAAAGCACGGATTAAAATGAAGGGGTTTATGGTGAGGTCATAGTTATACATTGTTTAAATATTCCACTATTGAGAACGCAATTCAAGTCAACTTCTGGACCCGACAGATTAGAACGACTCTTAATAACATTTGATAAGCCAAATCCGAAAATTTAATCCGACTGTTTCTTACTCGCGCTGAACAAAGTTGTACAAGTGATCATTGTGTGAACTTTTCCTTTTCATTGCCAGCACTATGAGAGAACCGAAAAATCATTATGATTGCTACTTTTGATTGTTGAATGTTACAGCTATAAATGCAAGAAAACTAACGCAATATATATATCCTGATGGAATGGAATGATGAATGCAAATATCCCGGAAACTTCAACTTCAATACCTCGGAGAGATTTATTATAAAGTCTTCCGATTTCGATGATTTTTAGTTTAACTATTTATTCTAATACATATATGTGTGTGGAACACCAACACGTTCTTAGATGCTATTTTGACGAATTTTTAATACAAAACCTCATATATGAGCAAATGGGTTGTATGGATTATTCCTATTACGATGATTTTTAGTATCAATATTTATATGTACTCACTGAAGACTAGTTTGCGTTCAAACAGACGGACATGGTCAAATTAACTTATGTAGCTCGTCGTTCGTTCTGGTGCTTACATATTTCGGTCAAGATTTAATATACCATTTTATTTTCATTAAAGGAATAACAAAGAGTTAGAAGCCTGTATCGTATGATAAAAGAGTTGATAAAAGAGCAAGTATCTTAAATGACCGCTTACTTGGTAAACGTTAGAGAGAATGCAATAACTAAAACAAAACATACATGTACAGCTCCTTTACTCGAACTAATATTTGGAACAAATTTAGGAGTCCATTTCCATTTATTTCCCGTAACTTCGGCGTTTTAATTTTTAGAGATGAACTCATGCGCTCAAGATATAGTCTCCACGTTACCGACTCGGATCCAAGTCCCTGCCAATGCTGACTCTCTGTTCTATTTATTTCCCCCGCAAACCCATTTTTATTCATACATTCGTACATACATAAGATTTGTTTAGAAAAATGCCGGTTTTCTTGCATATAATATTTTTAATTTTATTATATAAATTGAGAAAATGTTTCCTAGATCCTTTAGAAAGTCTGCATTTATAGAAACAATTGTATAATTAAAATTAAGGTAGGGAGAATAATTTACAAACACATTTTATTAAATTGTATTAAATATTTTTCTGCTTTCCAAGCTTTCAAAGGCAGTTTTAAAATCTATAAAAAGGTTTTTTTCGCAGATTATTTCCCAAAAAGTGTTGACAATGACCTTTTAATGTAAATTATTTTCTTTTTTTACTAGACAAAGATCTCATGAAGATTACAATAGCCGTATGTGTATATTCAATTGCCGCCAGGGACGAACACAGTACTTATTGCATATAAGAATGTTGGAATATGCACAAATATCCATTCTTATACTCAAAAAAGCAATCAAAATTTGAGCATATGATAATTAGCAGATTATAGCCACAAAAAATTGTAAAAATAAAAATGTTTAAGAAAAAATTAAACCACGGAGAAAAGTTGGCAGTAAATATTATAAAACTTTGCTATGTTCTTAATCTAATATATATGTACATTATACCTAAGTAATTCTGAAACCCTGAGTCGAACTCGTTTTCTAACTTTTGAAATGGCTTAACAATTTCAATTTACAAAAACAATTGTTTAATATGTTTATGAACTGGTTTTTCCATTTAACTAGTTCAAGCTCATTTAACATGTTAGGTTGTCGGTTTAAATGGTTTATAGACAACATGTTGCGAAGAATCGCAAGGCGGTCAAAATCATTAGGGATTTTAATAGTGTTCAAAATTGGAAAATACCACAAAATTGCATTATTTACCTATCTCCTCCAAATACTCCCAGAATTTTTGATATTTTTTTTACTTTTATATTGCTTAAGTAATTTACCGATCAATGTATATTATTTTGATTTAAACTAAATAAAATATAAAATCTTTTGTAGATGCTTGCGTCATGAAGTGAGTGGTTAATGACAAAAGTTGATCAAGCAATAGTGAATTTCCTCAAATAAGTAAATCCGTTAAAATACATAATACGTCGATAAGCTTATTTAATGATTAGAAAATTGTTAAAATAGAACAGTGAACCCCACTGCTGTATATGTAGTTCCAACTTGTTATGCGGAGAGAGCACTTTTTGGAGTGTTATCAAGTGTGTTCGCTAGGAAAAGTCAGCGCAGTAATGAATTTTAGTAAGTCAGATTTTTAAGCCCATTTCTTTCTATACGTATATAACTTTCTTATATATGATAAGTAATTTACTCGTGTATATTCATATACTTATCTTACCTAGCAATACAATGCCGACCATTAAGAAGGGTTGTATGCAACCCATTTCCATCAAAATGGGAAATATCATATTTCCAGATAAGGCTCCCAAACGACCAAACATCATTGCTATTGCAACGACTAGTGATCTGGAAAAAAGAAATATGATTTCGATAATATATGAATAAGGTATTTAAGTGAGTGTAAGAATGTATGCACTTGCCGCAAAGATGTTGGAAATACTGCAATCACAACTCCTAATAGAGATGACGTTGATACGTTGACAATTGCTAGAAAAGCAGAAGATATTATTAGGGTTGAAAAGCCATTCACCGACCAGTATAGTGTTATGCCAAGAACCCCGGAAAATAACAATCCGTAAGCTGAAATATATAAAAGCATGGCATACATTTGTATGCTCATTATTGTACAATACCAAATACCTTACATAAACAACTTACTGAGTAGACGTTTTGCTCCTAAAACACGCACAAATATTCCGGCAAAGCTATAAGCTACCAAACATGTTGTAGAAACTATTATATTATTCGTGTACAGTTCCATAGAAGTTTTCGGTCGCTGTAAATTAATTGTTGTTTGTATTAGAACAAAAAGATTTTACCATCTGCCTATCATTGGAAAGGCGCTATAATATTATGAACAATTCGTTATATAAAACTTAGAAAATAAATATTATTTCTGAAAAAAATTTAATGAATATTTTTGATGAAAAAAATAAACCTCAAAAGGAAATCATTATTTTTGATCAAAAACAAAAAACTCAGACATCGTTACTTTTGAGGGAAAGTATAAAAAATGGAGAAATACATATCTCATCGTAGAGGTTTACAAGTATGGAATCTTGTGTATTTTGCAGGAAAATGTCAAACTCGCATTTGACTGTCAATCTCAGGGTTTGACTGTCAAATAGAAAATCATAATGGCTGCCCGCAAGTTGACAGTCAAACTCGACGATGCGGACATCCTTGGAATGAAAAATTTGCGCAGTAAATACAGAGGCAATGGAAGAATTAACAAATAACAGAATGTCGCACCAAAAAACAGAGCAAAGAATCTGACAATGCGAATCAAGATGAACTAGAGAAATTCAAAATGCGAAATGGGTGGGTAATAAGAGAATAGGAAAGTTTTAAAAATCAGGTGATCTCAGCTGTTTTCGAATATTAACAAAAAAAAATGGCGGATTCCATACTTGTAAAGCTGTACGATGACATATCTGATCAAGGAAATATAACTCAATTGTTAATAATTATTTTCTGAGCGATATATAATTCAAATTAATTATTAATTTTGCTTTTTATAGATGTTGATCACATTTTTCAAAATCACTGCAGAATCGCAGGACTTCTAGAAACATGACTCCACATATGTAGAAAACTATCACGCGATATATGGAAGCCATTGATTTTTTTCACTAAAAATAAAAAAAAATTAATATTTTCGATTCCTGGTTTTTAAACATTGAAAGATTATCTTGATTTATGTATATGACTAAAAAATTTTACTGTTCTTGGGTGAGTCAGAAAGGCTGAAAAATTTCCAACGAGAGAGCACATTTTGACATTTAGTTTGGAGGCGAAGTTGCAAATTTCGTCAGTAAAAATTAGCAAGCTAGAAAAACATATGATTTGTGATCATATGAGTTTTGTCAACAAAACCAAACATCAAACAAAAATTAATATAATACTTCAATATGGATGATGTACTAACAAAAGAAGTAAGCAAATATTATTTTATTAAATTTATTTGAATGATATGAACGATTAACTTAAATAGAAAAGGTACTCGTAAAACGAAAATGTGGTGGCACACCTCACATTGAGGAAATGGAAGTTAGAAGTTTTATTCGAGGTTTATAATTCGAATGAATTGTTATTTTTGTAAAATGTAAGCTGACTTTAGATTCCTTTAAGTTTCCGATTACGATGAACAAAATGAAATATTAGAAGTACTTAAAAACTCTTACTGCTTACTGGTATTTTTTTATATTAATAAATATTATGGCGCTTTGTAACCGTGGAAGCGATTTTTTGGCCGAGATCCTCCACCAATTTGAGGTTTAGCGTCTTGATGTTCTTATCAATAAATGGAGGGATCTACAGTTTATTCTAAGTCGCTTCTCTGTCCTAAATAAAAATGCGTTCACACTTTTGCTTACACAATAATACTTTTAATGTAAGAAAAACTTTAAAGTAAATAGCTTATCTTCAATTATTTGGTTTTTGTGCTTCATAAAATAGAATCTGAAAAAACTTAATCCTTCAATCGATCTAGCCATTTTACATACCTCCCAGTCGTATCGCCCACCTGGAAGAGAGATATGCTGGGAGTAGTTGTCGACTTTGCTTGCTTGTATGTATACCTACTTAAACTACTACTTTTCCTTTTATCGTCATAAAAACTAGAATTAAAATCTAAGAAGGGCCGGAAAAATTATGTAGATACATATGTATACCTACTTAAAATTAGCATACGATCGTCTTAAAAAGAAAAGAATCCTACGAAATTTTGTACTAGTCATCAGCAAATACGACAATGCGACAATAGCGATATGTGTCGATATAAACTACTGCAAACCCAATTTTGCCAAGTCGTCCAATTAATTTTAGAAATCTTAGAAAATTATGATTACTTTGGACCCAGAATGAACACCAAAATGATTACTTAATTTCAACATTTTGGTAATACAAATGGGACAGCATTAGAAAATTGATTTTAATTTTCGCTTTGCTGTTGCTTTACTATACGAAACCCCTATAAAATCCTATGTAATCTTATATCACTTTTCTAATTATTTATTTATTTTCTTTCTCCATAACGGAACAATTTATTGGTAATATGTTTGTTAATAGCAGTATAATAGTATATTTTGTATTTGTATAACATTACAAGCGTGTACAAAATAGGTCTCCTTGAGGGTAATATTGTGAAAACTTTTAAATTATCACACAAATGGAAATTTATCTGACCATGGAGTAAAACGAAATATTATTCCCTTTCTGGGATAATCTTGTAACTTGTTTTTTTCGAAAATTAGATTTTCAATGCATTATACTCTTTAGCACCCCTGTTTCGGGAAACATAACCTATAATGTTCATAATAATGAGAGAATTTTTTCTATAGGCTTTTGATTTGCTCGTATCTACAAGTTCGTATTTAAAACCTAATATCTGCCGTAAATACCACCGTAAATCTTAAGATGGAGTTGCTATCTTATGACTGAATGTTTGTAGGCAAAATCAAAATTATATTTTAATCGAAAAATATTATTACTCTCCTGGACAAATCCTGGATCGATTTCTAAGGAAATTTAAATATTTCCAAAGTTTAAAAAGATTACTACCGCAAAATTATCACAATTTTTATGATCATTTGAAAATCGAATTATTGCGGACGTATGCTCTTAATTATTTTCCTGCTGTTAATATGAACAAATTTTAAGAAATTGTAAACATATTAAAATAAAATAACTAAATACTAATTAAATGTATAATAACCTGTTAAGTTGAAATCAAATGAAATTGTTTTAATTAATAAATATAAAATAATAATGATTTGAGAGCAGTGCATGAGTTTTGTCAACACTTTTTCTTATTAAAAACTTCGTATCTACAAAAAAGTTACCAGGGTATTTGACGCGAAAACTCGTCTCTACCTAAAATTGACAATAACCACCGGATGCAGATAGCAAAGTAATATTAAGGTATTTTGAGGTGATAAATAGTAAGTATAATTTAGCAATTTTCTCACTCTAATACCTTGTTGTGAAAGGATGTTTTTGCAGCAAAAATGCTTTCGTGGTAAAACTTGTGTTTTCGCCCTAGTAAAATCTGTCAAATGAATCCACATTAAAAACTAGTTTTCAGTTCGCACTTGTCTGTTTTATCGAAGGCGTATTTTTATCATATAAAAATATTCCTTTTATAAAAATAGTGAGAAAATTGATGTATTTAAAAGTTGTTAGCGATTATTTTTTCAAATAATCTAATAAAGGTAAGAGGCAACTGGAACAAGATTGGTTTAACATCTTTCGTGGGCCCCATAGGCACTGTCATAGACTTCAAATCATAAAAAATTTATCTTTGAACATTTAGATTTTGAGGCTTTTTAATGTTGTTTGTTTTAATTTTTATACTCATCTACTTGTTAAATGGTATTAAAATTTTTTGGTGTTAAGGAAGTCTAAAATCAAAATTCAGAAAATTTATGAACACCTTTTGAAATCGTGAATCATTAAAAATTGTGCAATATTTTCGAGAGTACTATATGCTCAGTTCTTTGTGAAAATGGTAATCATTTTAATTTTTGTCAAAAAATAGTTTCAAATATATTTTAATAATTTTCGATCACTTATAATTATTAATTTTTCAGGCTTATAATATCACGCGAAAAATAATTATTTATTTTATTCTATTCGCTCAAATGTAATGATATCTTTAAGTTTTTTATTTTTTAGGTCAAAAATACTCATTATCTTGTTAATTACGTTTTTTAACTAAAATTAATCAAAATAATGATTTCATTTTGAGTTTTATCTATTCTCATCAAAGAATAACCATTGTACTTGGAGTTTCTCTTCAGTAATTTTTATTTTTCTGATCATTCAAAAATAAAAATTAGTTTCTGATTTATATTTACTTGTATATATATATATATATACACATATATTTTTTTATATCACAACATGTAGTAAAAAAATTTTGTTCTAAACTGAAAAAAATATGATTCCATATATGGTTATTTCCACAGGAATATCACATTATGTATTGACATTGGTCTTTTAAATCTCGGCTTATATGTAAAGAATATAAAAATATTATAAATTGAACGATGCGATTGCTAATCATGGAAACATTTCCTTTTTTTAATTACAGTGTATTTGATGTCGTGTGCGACAGTGAAACAGAAAGCTTTTTATAACTGTGGTCAAGCCATTTGTACAATGCGCTTAAAATTTTTGTCTAAACATATATTTTTATTGCAAATTAAATGAATAAAAATTTGCTTGAAAAAAATTAGCTCTTTACATTCTATACTTATATAAAGTTTGTAGCGTGCGACATCGCTAGAGTAAAATGTATAAATAATTTTTTAATAAAAATATAAAATATTTCAATGTGTATTAGTAATTATAGGTTGACACACCATAAAGATACCTACTTATGATAAACTTACACATAATTAACACGTGGTGTTTATTTTTGTTTATGACTCTAATCGAAATTTAAAAAAATTTGTAGGCCTTTTTCTAAGATTTTAATATTTTCCAATGGAAGCTGTGTTTCATTTAAATATAAATATCATTTGAAAATCTGGAATGTCAGAAATAAAGTCGATGTATAAGTGGAAGGGAATTCACGCAAATGGAGTCGTTGATGAAGTTGGAGCAGTCATTGAAACAAAAGTATGCCAAGTAACAAATCCAAAAAGTTGTCTTACCTAATGCTCTAACGTTTTATCAATTTACGGAAAACAAGGCTTTTTTATAATAAAAATTTAGTTTCTATATTATAATTTGGACGAAAAATTGAAAAAGTTGTTAGCATATCTCATCTGCAATCATTTCGTTGCAATAGCCAACAGATAGAAGCGGCTAGGGCTGAATATTGTTCTAGAAAAACATTGTTTGGCATTAGTAGTGCTATTCTCAGTTAATTGAGTTCATATATGTATATACTTATTTTTGTTTTCTTTTATTGAAGATATTTATAAATATATAAATATTATATATAGTTGTGAAAATAACTGTACTGATTATATTATATTAAAAATATTTATAATCGTCTTAAATAAATTAAACATGCATTTAATTACATAATATGCAAACAATTTAAATTAAAATTATGATAAAACAAACAGTCGCATTCGGCATGTCTCTTGCGACAGTGATTAAAATTTAATAAAATGTAAACTACTTAATATTTTTGAAAGAAATAAAAAGTTTTAGTCAGATAAAACAATGCAAAACAATTTGAATTAGTCGCATTGAAATACTCCCTCCACTTTCACTTAAAACAGTGTTTGATTTGTTTGTTGTTTTTTTTTTTGCACCATATATAGTGCTGATCAAGAGCTGGAGGTTTCTTTTTATGTCGAAAGAAAATAACGCCTTGGCATATATTCTTCTTCACTTTGAATGCGTACGAATATTGCATTCGACATTAGAGAAATGCCCATGCACAGAAAGTTTTCATGCGATATGTGGAACTCTTTGATTTTTTTCATTAAAGAATTTAAGATAATTGTTAATTCCGATTAAGAGTTCATTAAGAGAACCTAATTTTTAATTAAAAATGTTCATAAATATATGTTTTTCCTCATAAGTTACTGCCTTTCCGGATAGTAGAACGCATTGTTAACCACTCGCCTACAGCAAAAAATTAAAATCACCAATATTTATATAAAAAGATCTCAATATAATTAATATCAAAAAACGACTGACTTCTTCACTCGCAAGATAATGTTTTATTATTTCTATTGTGACGATAATGCCAAAATAACCTCGATGATTTCCCAAATCCTTCCAGCTCAATTACTGGACTGTGAAAAAAAAGTCACCAATTATGTTTGCAGTTTCTTAATTACAAAGAATTTACTTAATGTTTCTTTATTACTCAATAAATATCAATTCGCTTCACTTTTTACAGTAGTGTTATCCCCAACGGGCTCGCTATACAACTGACTTGCCAGAAGTTTATGCTTCGCCCTTATATACAAGACCATTGCTCGTATTAACGTTTGGAAAGATCGAGATTTCCTCCATAACGAACATTCTCTCTTTATCTGCCTTCCATCAATGTATGATAGTCCCGATATTTTCTGTTCCAAGCGCTGCAAGCCTCTATAGGTTGACCACTTTTATCTTGTTTCTTGGTCTATAAACGGTCTGGATTCGATACACTGCGTCCTTTATACGTTTGATAATTTTATAGGGGCCTTCCTATTTGCATCAAAGTTTTGGGGGTAAACCTTTCTTCCGCTGTGGATTGTATAACAACACTAAATCTCTATTTTGGAAGGCTTCGGAGTTTATCGCCTTATCATACCTGGCCTCCATTTTGTCACTCATAACTTTAGTTGGCTGTCTCCCAAGAGCATGTATCCCGTCTGATTGAGGGTGCAGGACTGTCGTTCGAGTTTTTCGAATACTAAGTATCGGGCAGAGCTCTCAAAATTCTTTTTTTTTTGTTCCAAGTGCAATTCTATAGGTTCACCGCATCTGAATTTTCCACCTCCAAACGATTCGCTTTGTATGCTGGTCTTCTTACCCGTATACGTCTTTGGCATGATCTATATGTCTTTTATTCCGCCAATGAACTTTTGGATTTTTCAAGATGCTCATTCGATGCGTCGCCAATGGCTTAATGGGTCAATCTCTTAATTTCTGAAAAATATTCCTGCAGAGATTCGTAGGGCTTTTAGTCGAGCTTCTCCAATTCCATCTAGTAAATTTGCCTCCAGTGCTTCCTACCTAACGTCTTTCAATGACTCACATTAATGCGTCATAACTATCTCTCTTATAGTCTGCAAAATTTTCGCTACAGGTCCATTAAACGCAACGACTAGTGCAACGGATTTTTCGCAATGCTCCAATTATTTAACTTAGCCACATTCTCCAACGGGAGCATAAAGATCTGGAAAGGAATTGTGCCGACAAAGGATGGTGATTTTTCCACTGAAGTGATTTCAAATCGCGGACATGACTTCCCAATTCGTTGACTTCGGTCTAAATGAGATCCTCTATCTTATTTTCACGCTGCTCGATTTTGTCCTGTATCTTTTTGAGTTCTGCACAGTCATTAATAAAACTTTCTTGAATCTTTATGGGGAGGGATGAAATAAGGGCTTTCTGGTCTTGCATTTGTGATGAAATGTATGAAATATTCATTCAACCTTTGTATAATGTTGGCATTCATTTGTGAAATTGCAACCACATATTCATGTTCATATACGTAGATGAGACAGGGGCCTTTTCTTCAATCTCACTTGCTGCTCTAAGTCTTTCGCAGCATCAACAGCCTCTTCCGGTTTTTTTTTTTAGATAATCCCCACTTTCCCAATTCCCTTTTGAGGGGAGGTATCTTCAAATCCTGAACCTTTACCATTTTTCAAGTCGTTATCTTCAGGATTTATTTAACAATCCCACTTCTGACTCAAATTGTTACAAATAAAAATTAGTAAAATAACCTCGATGATAAAAGTTACCAACTATATTTGCAGTTTCTTAATCATACAGAATTTACTCAAGATTTTTTTACAACTCTCACAGGCTATTTTCACTTTACAGTAGTATTACCAACAACGACCTCTCTAAAATACTGACTTCTCAGCAGAGTCTGCTTCGCAAAAATGTGTCGTATTAACGCCTGGAAAGGTAACGAACATATTCGTCTCTCGCGATCTAGAACAGTTATCGGCCCCTTTCTTTAAGCATGACAATGTTATCACAAAAACATTGAGTTTACAAACTAGTTAGCCCTCTTGATTTCTGTGCTAAATATTTGCCGATTTAACCCCCAATTAAGTGCTAACCCTTAGTTCTGCATGTATCGTAGCGTTTTGTCTTTCCAATTTAAAATACTCCAATTTCACTTAAAACTCTGTTTCGCTATGGCAATAAATGTCAAATCGTTTATAGTTTCTCTCATTGTCGACTTTGCGTAGTCTTTTGCCGAGTCTCTATATATTAATATTCTTATTTTTTCTTCAAAGTGCTGAAATTTTTTTTTGAAAAAATGCACAAAAACGAAATGATGAAAAATAAAGCGACTCCAAACAGACTCACTTAACTACTGAGGTCGGAATATATTATGCATAAATTCATTTGCCTGTATAAGAGGGCTTCAGTGCTCCTCATTTTTACTTGATAGAAACAGCTTTTTTATTCATATTTATTTTTGCATTTCACACTATACATTTTTCAAATATTGTAAATTACCAGGGGATTTTTTCACTTTTTTCATTTACTTATTTTCCTCGTGAACAAGAAACTTACAAGAAAGTACATGTCTTTGTAAAAAATAAACGTCTTATAAAAAGTTATTAATAGATTTTTTGATAAATTTCCTCTTTCGAATATCGTTTTAGTAGGCCATTTAATTTTTTACAAGAAAATGTACATCTCATAATTTAAACTTCGCTGTTACCTTCGTAATTTATATAGAAAATGATCGCCTTAAATGCTAGGTTTAAAATGAATATAAAAAGCTGGTTTTGGTCTTATATTTTCCTTTGGGTTACAAGGTAAAAAATTATGTGATATCAACTTTTTAAATATAGGACGTCCTGTATGTTATGTAAGGCAATTTACCTGGCTACATTTTTCTAAGAAATTCGTTGTCGCTGAAGTTTTATTTACATTGTACTCAAGAATTGTGCAGAGATTAGCTGAATTGGAATCAGAACTGTTAAGGGCTTCATATTCAGCAATTGATGCAAAAAGTTGAGGCAGCCAAAGTCTAATTGTGTTTAAGCTGTACAAAAAAAAATGTATTTTTATATAAACAACAAGACTAATACTTACCCAAGTAAAATGCAAAACTGCATTGCATATACGTGAATGGAATGTCCTAATAACGGCATTTTGAACATGGGCTTGATCTGTTGCACGCCTTCTTTGAATGCTTGAGAATATGTCCTTGGTTCACGTTTAAATTTTGGCTTAATTGGCTTATTTTCCACAGTGAAAACTACTTCATTTACGTTTGAACTACGATTTGGTACTTCTTCAACTAGCTCTTTGATCTAAAATACATATATTAAAATTACATAATACGGGTATTCTCTGTGTCTACGAAATGCATGCTGCGGTGCACAGATAGCAAAGTTTTCTTATCCGTGCAGTGGCACAACAACAAACAAAAACATATAAAAAAATATGGTACGATGGGAAAAATCTCCTATACCCAAACCTATGTATATTCATTCCCCACAGATTGCAAGTAGATAAAAGCAACCCAGTGCCGGGTTGTTGTTAGTGTACTCTCGTTCTCACAACACAGAAAATATTAGCATAGCATGTATTTTTTAGTCGCATAGAATACCCCTAATATACTAAATGCATGCACATGTATATTTATCGCTTCAGCGATTATATAAACGCCTATTATAAATATAATAGTACATATTAACTATTTAGTAGTGTAAAATATAAAAATATCGTAAACCTACAGGATACGAACTCATAGGCATCTTAGTATTTGCAGAATAAATTTTCTGGAATGCATGTAAAGCTTCAGCGTTCCTTCCTTGGGACATAAGAAATTTTGGACTTTCAGGCAATGTCATTATCCACAACCCACCAATAAAACTCGGCAAACTACATACAGCCAAGAATATCTGCCAAGAGTGCACTGTAATGAGTTTTGATTAGGGTTATTTTAAAATAAAATTTAAAATCTTAATATACCCTGAATGGTGTTAAATAATATAAAATCCCAATCCCTTGGAAATATCGCCCAGGCTAATAAAGGTAAAATTAGTGTTGCAACTGACATATTCATTCCTGTAATCATAAGGACTCGTGGACGATGTTTCGAACTGTGCATTTCAGTTAAGTATGTGAAGAGTACTGCGCCAGGTCCATTCACGCTGTCAGGAAGAGCATTAGAATTAGGAAAATAGTATAATGTGAAAACTTACATAAATCCACCAAGAAACTTGAATGCTACAAGCATTTGGAAATTCTGTGTTATGGAGCTGCAAAGAACACAAACGGCATCCGCTAAATAACCATAAACCAGAACTTTTTTCCTGCCGATTGTGTCTGCAAGATATCCCCAAATAATTGCTGACGTTATCATACCCGCATATGTGGCTGCATTTAATATGCCTTTATCGAACAGTGTCATTTCGAGGTCACATTCGGCTATCGGTAAAATATATGACATTGTTGTAGTTTCGAAAACCGATGCACAGGTTGCAAATATTCCAATTACAAGCAATGTTAAATTGAATATCCCGAAACCGGTAGACTCCATGGCTTTCTCAAAATCAGTCGGATCATCTGTTTATAAGAATTGCCAACAATTAAATCGTTAACTATGTTTGCTTAAGTACTCGCACTAGGTGCTTTTAAGTGTACCATACGTCTGAGTATCTCAAAGGATTGACTTTTCGTAAGCTAATGATCAAATAGTTATATCAATTTTCGCTGCAGTAAGATGAAAGATTAGATAGCAATATTTCAAGATTTCATTCATGTTCGTGTCTGCTTAATTTAGGAAATTTTTATTTTTGTTTCATTAGTTGAAGTTTTCAGAATCACGATTCACATTTTTCAAAGCTTTTATTCAAAACTTTTTAAAAGATTACTTTTAGACGGGGGAGAGTTATTATAAATAAAAGATAATAATGATAACAAATTAAAGTTTTCAAGTTTCCTTATGAAATAAAGATCAACTAGATTATTAACTCGAAGTGCAGCATGCGTACTAGGATGGTTCAAAGTTTAAGCAAACTTAAATTAAAATGCTTTATTGAAGGTTTCTGCTATTTTAAAGGTCGCTCAAATGCTTTAACATTTCCACATGAAGCATACTGTACGAAAAGCTAAATTTCTAAAATACTTTAATTAAAATATGAGTCAATCCTGCCATATCTACTTTACTCTGCGCTTTTTAGATTTTTATTTTTAGCCTAGAACGCAAAACAAATAAATCAGAGTTCAAATTAGAAACTGCAAGCTGTTAATGAAATTATACGGTGTTGTTAAAAAGCATTTAATAAAAAATAAGTCTAAGTATTCTTCCACTACAATAAGTTATGAAGCAAAATTTGCCCTTTTTAACAAAATCTTTTTTTTCGTAATATGTTTAACGATTATTTCAACCAACCTAATTCGAACCACTTCGGAATACACATTTTCTTTAATATTGGACCCACAGTCACGGCTTTTTTTAATTCGTTATAAGTCAGGTTCACGCAATGAATATCGAACATATCATATCATTTTTGGTATTTTCGATTGTAATAAAAAAAACAAAATCACATACCACAATATATTCCTAAGTTATCATTTACTCAATTTCTTTTATCGCTTGTAGGTACCATATTCGTATTCGGCTCGTGTAACACAAATTCCGTTATATATCAAGTTATATATTTACCTTTTAGACTATCACTTTTCGTATCATTCTCCATTTTTTAGTAGAGTACTTTGATTTAAACAGTTATTTCGAACTAAGTGTAAAATTTCATATTCATTATTTTAATGCTCGTATTTTTTAAATATTTGTTAATACCAACCACTTGGGCTCACTGCTGGAAAAGTAATGCAGTTATTATTTTAAATAAGGTGATTATGAACCGTTGTATTTTATACATGCACTGAATTAAGTAAACGTAAATACATACATTTGTAAATGCCTTAGAATAAACTAAATACTGAAAGATTTATAATAATCATAGACTTTTATCACAGGTCTTTAGTTTCACGTATTTACATTATTTACTTACTAAAGGAAGTACACAAATTTGTCGAAAGAAGGGGAAGAGTGATGTAGGAACGCTGACTTAATGCCATTATTATATTAGGAATAGTCGCCTTTTAAACAAATTAGTTCAGAAACAAAGTTTAACGTCGCAGAAAGTACAGCATCAACCCTTAAAAAACTTCTTTCCCAAGCAAAGAGATGGGTGAAAATTTTTTTATGAAAGATCGCTATTCCATTGAAGATAACACTCGCTCTGCACCTCAATGAGCATCAGACACGTTGAAAAAGATGTAGTGGAAGAAAAAATATTCATTTTAATTACATATGTACATATATAGAGGATTAGAGCAACTAAAATTGAAAATATCGAGGACAACTTGATTGATTTCAGTGGTCATCGCGTAGAAACATTGTTTCATTACATTGTTCCCTACAACCTTTTTCCTGATATAGTTTCTTATCGGATGCCTAAGCTATATACAGAACACAGCCTCCAAGTATAAGTTTTTTACGATCAGTGGTTTATGCTGTGAGTTAATACATTAGTCAGAAGATAAGGTTGATAGCATTGTAGAAAGTGTATTGTTTCTTTACATTTACAATAGTAAAATTATAAATAAGATAAATGTACAATATATAATAGCGGCGCGCAATAGCCGAGTGGTGGTGCGTACTGCGAAGATTAGGGTACGAGTCCTGGTCCGACCAATATCAAAAATTAAAGAAAATTAGTTTTTCTAATTGCGGTCACCCCACGGCAGGGAGTTTCGAGCACTACGAGCGTGTTTCTGACATGAAATAAAGGTCCTAATAAAAATTCATCGGCCGTTCGGAAGTGGCTTAGAATTAAATGCAGGTCCCTCCATGTGTTGAAAAAACAACAAGATGCACGCCACAAATTGGAGGAGGAGTTACGCCAAAATCGCTTTATCGGTTACAATACGCAAGTTATTATTATTGTTATTGTAAGTATATATGTATTTTCGTAAAGGCTTAACTGTGAAAAAGTAATAGCTAATACATAACTATTGTACAAATGTATGCAAACATATTTGTTTATTTTAAAAGCCATTGTGTATATGATTAAATTAAGCTGAAAATGAAGTAAAATTAACTAACTAATTTTTCCCTCTCCCGGACAGAGTTTGCGGTTGTCCGGCAGACGTTTAAAATCATTTCAAGTCTCCGGCAATGTGTGAGGTCGTTTTATATATTTTTCTAAATAAAATACAAGAAAAAACAACCTGAACTTTATACTTTAATGTATTTCAGGTATTATTTTTGTACTTTTGATCGCAATTATCTTCCAAAATAACCACTACCCAAATTTTATTCGCGTCATCGTTCTTACCTATGTATGCTGGTGACGTGCGCAGACAAATTCTCAAGTTTTATAAAATATATTGTATGGCTGGCTACGTGGGCTCTTAGACTATACAATTTTTTTTTACATGATATTATTTTTGTAAACATTCTTGTTCTATAGAATATTATTTGTAATTTTTGAACTACAATCTATATTGGATGCTTTATCCGTAATGTTCTTTATAAAGCCTTTTCCCTTGTCTCCAGTTAAGTCATGTGCTGCATTATTTCTTCAATTGGCAGTATTAACCCACCTTCACTAAAATAAGTAGCTTGTGAAAAAGATGGATCTTTATTGTTTAGTTTTTTTCCTAACTGGGACTATTTTCAATATCGTCATTCGGAATTTCAGAAAAAAATTGAGCTAATATAAAAGTTCGTTTGTATAAACTGTTTCTACATCCGATAACAATGATAACAAACAGCTCCGATGTTCAAAAATCCGATTTCGATCGCAAAATTGAGAACCGCAAACCTCAAGATGTGAAGTTGTGTTTTATTTAGCTGTGCTATTTATTATTGTGTATATCTTTGTGCTAACTGTACTTATTTCATTGAATAAAAATAAATTGAAGTGCTATATTTGTGTCCTCCATTAAATGATAAGTTTTCTTTTCGTTAATGTTCATTAATTGTAATTTCTGCATTTAAAATTTTTTTGTTTATTTGTAAGCCTAGTCATTTCTTTACTTATTTACATTATTAACTATTTACTTTTGTGGATTTTTGCTGTTTACATTTTGTGTAATTATTCTTTTGTCAAAGCTACCCTAAACTAGCTAATAAGCGAAAACGGATGAACACTCCGTCTGATGTTGAAACAACATCTTTTCCTCCCCAGAAGAGAACTCCACTTCCGGCTCAGGAAGTTACATTCCTCCTCCAGAAATGTAACTTAGAAACTTGTCTTCTTCTTGTACGCTGGCTGAGAAACCCACAACTTCTCAGGTACAAAAGACTTCTGTAGTTTCATTTTACCCCCAACCTTTATAAATAATAGTTTGCAAATTCCAGGGCCAGGACTCAGGAAGTTGGTTATTGTGCCACCAAAAAAATCTATTTTTGTGTCAAGATTTGCAAATGATACAACTGCTGATGAGTTAAGGCATTACACCTCGCCAAAATTTAATACTTTATTAAAACATTTGAAATTCATTCACGTCCCCGGGGCCAATTGTACGGGAATTTTAGAATAAAGTTGTGAAAAAAAACTGATAAGAACATTGCAAAAAAACTAAACAGTAATCTTTCGCTGTGTATCTATTATCAAAATGTTATAGGTCTGATTACCAAGTTGACTGATCTATATTTGAGCAGTCTTCATTGCAACTTCAACGTAATTTTATTTACGGGAACGTGGCTAAAACCTTACATTTTTAATAATGAGATTTTATGCAGCTAGTATCAAATTTATAGAAGTGATCGCTTGAACGTTTGAAGTTTGTACTTCACTCATAGATTCCATTGAATTTAAATGCATCCGTGTTCCTACTGGTAAGGAAATTTATTTATATAATTCTATCTTACATAAACCCCTCCAGTCTGTCATATCAATATATCTTCAACTTATTACAGCTTTTAAAAGTATTATTTCTTTCATGAAAGGTTCTGACTCCATTATGGTCTTGGGAGATTTTAATTTGCCTTGTATATCATGGAAAAAAATCGATGATAACATCACTCCCGTTTGTACTCGACCATGCTTTACCGAATCCTTAGAGGAAATGTCTGAGCTTTACCTTGACTTAGTATATATTGACAACATTTCAAAATTTTTTGTGATTCGGTGCGATCCTCTTGTTCTACCAGAGTATACCCACCATCTTTCTTTGGAGATAGCTTTGGAAATCATGGACAGCCTTCGGGTTGATAACGCGGAATCTCTATTTGGTTCTAGTTCTTGCTTTAATTTTGCGAAAGCTAACATGAAGAAGCTAAAACAAGAACTATCCACATTGATTTGGCCTGACTATAAAGGTAATGTCGTGGAAAGTGTTCTTTATTTTAAAAATTGTAAAATTGTTTGAAACTTTTGTACCAAAACGTGGTTGTGCTTTAACTAAATGTACCAATTTATGGTTCACAAAGGATTTAAATTTGTTAAAAAACCGAAAAAATATAAAAAAAACTAGCTTGCCTATAGACTAAAAGAAATACTCAAAGCTACGACGTAACAAAAAAGTTTCCGCGACTCCTTCACTAATGTTATAACATTGCACGTAATCTTAAAATGTTTTATGATTTCGTTAAACTAAACGCAGAGTCTCTTTGTTTCCATCCGCCATGACATACAAATCTAATACATCAAGTGACTTTCATCATATCTCGAATATGTTTTCACAATTTCCCAAGTCTAATTACTTTATCAATTCGCCTGGAAACAATTTTGTCCGCCAAGAGCATTTTTATCCGCAAAGCACCCCAATTTCTTCTCCCGAAGAGCTCTTTCAGTTACATTCCTGACATAATTCCAACTTTCTTTATTAAATATTGTGATTAAAATTTGTACCGGGCTTTGACAAACCTATTTAATGCATCCCTAAACAAGGCATTTCCCCTTTGACATTGAAAAGATAATTTGTAATTCCGGTGCATAAGATTGGTTGTAGATCCGATTGAAAATAACAGAGGTATAGCAAAGATATCTGCTGTATCTAAACTTTTTGAAGCCATAATTATTGTTATTGCGCAATTAACTTTTTCCATATTTCCTTTAATTTCCAGTTCCCAGCATGGGTTTTGCAAAGGCAAATCTACGCTTACTAATTTGCTGGAATTTATTACTCACGTTTTAAATGGATTTAGGGAAAACAAGAATACTGATGTTATATATACTGACTTTAGTAAAGCATTCGACAGAGTAAATCATATAATGCTTATTAAAATCTCTTCCAATCTCTGTAACACGTTTCCAAGACGTTAGCTTTTCTGACATAATTGATGTATCATCTGATGTTCCGCAAAGTAGCCACCTTGGACCGATTCTGTTTTGGTTATTTATTAACAATTTGTCTTCAGTTACAAAATATTCAAAGATTTTATTAATGCGTCGATGATGTAAAGTTTTTTCAATCATATACCACAATTAATGAATGATGTTTTTTTACATCCGATTTGAATAAACTAGTAACAATAACATGCCTCTTAACCTTAACAAATGTAAAACCATGTTATTTACACGAAATTATATTCAATCGCCATCTATAGTCTAGAGCAAGTATGTAATTTTGTTGTTTGGGTGTAACAAAGGATACTAAACTCAACTTCAATCTTCATCTTAATACAACTGTGTTATATTACGAAAATACTTTTTACGTCATTAGTAAGGCCAATATTATAGTACGGTTCAGTTGTGTGGAACCCTAATTATAAAGTCCATTCTGATAAAATTGAGTCCGTTTAAAAACAGTGTTTGGTCATTTACACTGGGATTCCCGCCACAATATTCCACCGTATCCTAGTCGCTTAAAACTTACATATCTACCCACATTTTCTAGTCGTAGAGTAATGTTAGAAATAATTTTTTTAGTCATGCTTCTAAATGGACTGATTTGTAGTTCATTTCTCTTAGGTGAAGTAAATTTTAATGTCCCCATCCGATTATCACGACAATTTATACCACTATTCTTAAAATCTCGTAAAACAAAGTTTGAACTATATGAACCGTTTCGCCGTTTATGTCAAGATTTCAATTTTTATTCCAACACATGCGATGTGACAGACTCACTTTTCGTAACAAAAAAATACTATACTAACTTCTCTTAACTCACTAAATTTCTATGGAAGTATAAATAATTTTATATTTCAGCTAATGAATTTGTTTTCTGTAGCTGTGCAGTTTTAAATCTCGAAGCTTAACAAACTCTTGCTTTCATGACTCGGCAATTTCTGTACGTTGTACGGATGGCGCCCTCGTTTCGGTTGGAAGGGAGGAGGGTAACCGAGAATCCGATCGAATTTGAATAATCATGATCTGAAATTCTATAGGATTTAATTTATCGGAATCCGATCATTAAAGAAATTTGGTGCTCTGTATTTCGATTTATTGGGAAACTCTGATCGGAAAAATGCGACGAAGTTTTAGTTGGCGAATTGCGTTTGTTTTTTTAGGTTTTTAATTTATAAAGCATAAACCCCTAAGAAATGATGGCAAATTTATCGTTTTTAAAGTTTTTCTTAGATTAAATATATTATTGAGTAAGGGGGCAAGAATTGAACGCAGTTTCAATTAGACATTATTTCTAAAATGATTAAATCAAATTATAGATAACTTATTAAATTTGCATTTATTATTTTTAAAATGAATCTGAGAAGCTCTATGGATTGCTGTGGCAGAACCAATTCTCTTTTTTAAAATTTCCACTTCATTTTCTTCTCTATCAATGGCAACCTCGGCCATGTGCAAAAACCTCATTTTGTGCAACGGCTTTGTCCATTAAATTAAAGGAAAAAATTAGCTGCCTCTTTTAAAAAAATAAGAATATAAATATTATAATATACTTGATGTATGGGCGATGATTGCTTACCACTGCAACCACATTTTCGTTTAATCAGTCCCTTTAGCATTTGATGGAATCGTTCACATCATTCAGTTAAACTTAAAACAAGTACATTTCCTTTCTTCTTTTGTTGGTTCATCAATCATGTTCAATCATATTACATAACAACATTTTTTTAATTTAATTTTTTTTTTAATTCATCATACCGATTGCAAATTATATGTCATCGTTGTTAGCTAATACTTCCTGCCTGAAATTTTTCTAGCACGAATTTGCAACTTCTATTTCAAAACTGTGCTCTCTCGTTGTGAATTTTATTGGATTTTTGCCTGAACGAAAGCGATTAAGCAAAAATTTATAACAATTATTACCAATTGTAATTAGCCAGCAGCTCACCGAACAGAACTGCTGCAATTTGACATCTCGAATCGAATTTGTATTTTGTTGGAATTTCTCAAATCCGATGGGATTGCGGGGCATCTATTTCAATCAATTCATATCGGATTTCAGAACAGCCCCATATATGTACATATGTATAAGTAGTATGTTCAAACCGACCAAATTTGTAACTGCCCCATACATGCGGCGGCCAAAAATAGTTAGGGTGCTCCGATTTTGCTACAAATCAGCACAGTTCGTTCATTTGTTGAAGAAAGATGAAATCTGTATAATTAACCGGGTTTTTTACGCATATGATTTTTGTACTTAAAATTTATATGGAACGCCAAGCGCAAAGTTCGGTGCGGCTATGAAATAGGTTCAGATAGAATTAGTGCTACCAAGTTTTGTTCATTGACTTTTTGACAACTGACGAATAATTTTCGAATAAATAATGAATGAAATGTCGATGTGCGTTTATTTGTTTACTTTTATGCGCAGATACATATGCGTTTAAAAAACCGGGAGTTTTATAAAAATTAGGCAATTGCCACGCCCCCTAAGGCGGTAAAGGTCGATATGCACATCTTGCGAAAAAAATCAAATATTTCGTGGATGGAAAAATGTAGTAGGCACGGAAATTTGACAGATGATTTTCTATTGTGAACTGCTCTTTACATAGGAAGAAGATATGCAAACGTAATTAAAAAAAATGAAAAGCATGAGTAGAGCGGGGTAAATATTTATCGCGATTATGTATTATTTTCATGGCTAAAAATAAATAAAAGGTGCAGAAATTGATGAAAAAACTAAAAACATCACATAAATTGCTTTATAAGCTTTCGTATTTGTTTACAAACTTTAGAAATAGGTAGTCGAAAAATTCGTTCGAGGTGCGTACTGCTTCGTAAAAAATTTTTCGCGCATCGCTTTTTTTTGCACTTTTTTATATGGAGTTTTTGGTTTTCGTAAGAGCTGCATACCGACCTTAAAACTAAAGTGCTCCGAAACTCAACCTTAGTGTTTTGAAATACTTTCAAAACCTCTAGAAGAGCTTCTTTAGTATCTAAAGCAGTCCGTGATGCTATAGGTTATATGTAAAATTTCTCCAGGGCCATTTGGAATTGGAGTACGCTCTATTTATAAGTTTGATGGTTTACGTTGATATTTACTTACTAAAATATCTTACAATTAATTATTTTATTGTCTGGAAAAAAATATTCACTCATAATTTGTTTATAATTTTCTATTAGACCACGGTGTGCGCGATTATAGGAACTTCAAATTTATCATTTTTATTTTTCAAATCTTATTATGTCACTATAATATTTTGAATTTCAGCTAAAGTCTGAAGCTCAAATAACTCATATTTCATATTTCGACGCTTGGCATATCTATTGTACGGCATTACTTTACCTTTGCGAATCGAGTACCGCAGAATTGCTTCCCGTGCAAGGATGTAATCCTGAGGAAGAAAAGAATTCAAAATTGCATGCCACACCCATTATAATTAATGGGCAAAAACTAATTAAAGGCTTGCTCAGTACTATTAGAGTGGTCGAAGATGTATCGACTACGACACAGATCACATCTCAAACTGTGATAATTTTGCTGGAGCTCTAGTCTCAGCAACAGCACCCATGTATCACCACCATGTTCAAACTCAACTCCAGTATACTCAGGTGCAACATCAACGAATACAACATATTAATTTGCGACCGCTGCTTTCGACATAGCTTAGTTTTTTACGCGCATACACCTATAAAATAGGCGCACATAGAATTAGTCCTACCAAGTTTTGCAACATAGTTTTCATTGACTTTTTGACAACTGACGTATAATTTTTAAATAAATAATAAATGAAATGTCGAAGAAGGCTAGTAATATAATTAATACCTAGATTATTAGGGGGATTCGCTATGTCTAGGAATGCATACTATGCTAATATTTCCTATGGAATTGTGCTAGAGATCGAGAGCACCCCCGTTGCAAAATTGTGGCATATTCAAGTGAAACAATAACAGGGTTGCCTTTTCCTTCTTGCTATCTGTGGGAAATAAATATACATACATACATAGGTTTTGGTATAGGATATTTTTCCTATCGTAGCATATTTTTTTGCATGTGTTTTGTTGTTGGCCATTGCACCGTAGTATGCATTTCCTAGACTTAGCGAATACCCCTGTTATATTTAACACTTAAACTATTTTATTGTTTTTTGTTTTTTCCTGAAGACGGTTACCGATGTGTAACCGAAATATATCGGAAAACATAATATATGTTGTGTTTTTATTTATATCGACCACAAAATGGATTTAGTTTTAATATATCACATAACTACCAAATAGCCCTCTGCGTGTATTTCTGACATGAAATAAAGCTCCTCATAAAAATCCATCGGCCGTTCGAAGGCGGCTTGGAATAAACTATAGGTCCCTCAATTTGTTGGTAGAATCATAAAGACGCAAAACCACAAATTGGAGGAGGAGTTAGGCCGAAAATCGCTTCAGCGGTTACAAAGCGGCATATGTATATATATATATTAAAATTTTGTATTAAGAGTCTTTTATAAGATACTAGCGGACCCCAACGTGCTTTGCTGCACCTATAAAAAAATCAAGAAAATCGGATGTAAACTTGTATGAAGAAATGTCAAAATATTTGTTTTAATCGCAAAATTTTTATTCTTAAAACAAAATTTTTAAAATTTTTCTCACTCCTCTCTCTCTCTCTCTAACACCACATACAACGTAATGTACGCGTATTTTGTAATTTTACATGTATTTGTTGTTTTTGCATATATTTTGTGCGGGTAGCGACAAATGTCCACTAAAATGATCATATCTCTGGAGCGGCCCAATCTCATGAAAACTTCACTTTGACCTTCTCCTAATATCCCTTTATAACTCCTAAAAATGGTGAAATTTGATCTGGTGGTTCTTAAGTTATAAGCGTTCATCAAAATTTGCATTGATTTTTATATTTATAGATTTAAGTACAGCTTTTCCCACCCTTGAGCATAGATACGGCTCCACATCACACATTTTTTCAACAATTATAGCAAGTAGAATCGAAATATTTTGTGAAGATATTTCCGATATTTGCAATAAATTTTATAAACTCATTTGGAGGTTTTACCATTTGACTATTGCTGCATTGTTTCTCCTTGGTAAAATAAAAACCTTTTTCTGTGATTCCATCACCGAACCTTTGTAAGGTATGGTTCACCAGACTGCCGACAGTCATCCACAGAACGGTCTGTGATCAGAGTAGAGGGCCCAAGATATCCACCGAGACATATTACACCGAGACCAGCATAGAAGAAGCCGGGGGAGTGCAAAGAGAGCAATGAACCTCACCTCCAAAGAATAGTAAGTCCACTTAACGTAAATATAGAAGACAAAGAGGGTCAAAGTTAGTTGCCAATTATCGAAACCAAGAAAAACAACAGGAGCCCCATGGGGGAATAAGAAAATGTCGGAACTCAGAAAAAAGGTTAAAAAAAACTTTAACCGGTCGAAAAGAATGTGCAAAAGATTTCACTTATTTCTATTAATTTTAGGAACTTCTGGGAAAGTATTTCATCCCTACCAGAGGCAGACGGACTTCACAGAGCACTATCTAAAGACCCAGAAGAAAGTTAAATGGCTTTAATAGTAGTAAATAAGTAATAGACAAGAAATTAAAAGGAGCGGGCAACAATATTTCTCGAAACGCGCTTTCCAGAAAGATGTTCACCTACAGATCAGTAAAGTGAGCGATTTACTCCTTTGAGAATTTCAAATCGCCAGAAACAGACAGTATATGGCCAGTTCTACTATAAGATGGTGATCAGCACGTAATAGCCGAACTAGTGCATATATGAGAGAAAGTACGGCATTTCTTTCCATACCAAAACCAGGAAAAAAGGACTATACATTAGTAAAATCATTCAAACCTATAAGATTAACATCTTTTAGTTTAAAGGACAAGAAAAACGTAGAGCAACCTATAAGAAAATAGATTAACTTCATGTTAAATAACATAGTAAAAACAGAGATAGGAAATGAGATAATTCAAATAAAAACGACTAAAGGATGTTCTCAAGGGGGAGTGATATCTCTATCTATCTCTTATGGAACCTAGAAGTCGATGACTTGTTAGAACTATTGATCAGTAACGGAATTAAATGCCGAGAATATTCCGATAGTATAGTGATAATAGCAATAAGAAAATTTGAGAACACACTCTGTCATATTTTACAGAGGGCACATCGACTAACAAAAAAATGATGCAGGATTGAATATAAACCATGCTAAAACAGCAATTGTGCTATTTACCAAAAGAAAGAAGCTTAACTTAATAGATATAAGAATAGGCAGTACAGTAATTGAACCCACCTTTGAAATACCTTTAATTTTCGACACCAAAGTTACCTTGAAAGAGCTTATAAATTACACAATTAACAACCTACGAAACGTTAATGGTATGCATAAGGTTAGTAGAAAAATCTTAGGGATGCAGTGGCGCTTAAAGTTCTACTTGACTCTACACATCTACACAAACTAATAGAGCTATCATACAAGAAAACATTATTATTAATGATGAGAAATGGCACGGGAAATGAGACGATAATATCATCCCGAAAAGGAGCAGAATAAACCTCAATTCAGCATACTGCACAGTGCTAGGAGAAAAAGTAGCACGGGAACAATCCATTATAGACATAAAGATTAAATCGCATTCACAAAAGTGTGATACTCAGATGAGTCAATAATAGAATTGGCGCAGGAGTTGCTGTGCCCAGAACAAGAGAATCAATACAAAGGTAAATAGCCCAGCATATTCCAAGCAGAAGTTTTAGCAATCTCTTCATGTGTAGAAGTAGTGACAGCTAAGCTGCATTATTAGCGATCTCATCATGCACGATCAAATCATTCATGGTACTAGAATGTGTCTGGAAACTAAAGGAGGTGGGTAAACATAACAACTCCTCCTATAGGTGTTGAACATTTCTTTCACATAGGACCTCACAAAAAAGAAGAGCCCAGAATTGAGCAAGGGAGGGTAATAAAAGATAGGTATTGATTTAGAAATGAAGAAATGCAGTAATCCAAACCACTAATAGGGGGATATAATACTAGGAGATTGAAATAAATCATTCTACTAAATAAAAATAACTTAAGATTACTTACAGGATTGCTTACAGTGCACTGCAGGCTGCGGTAACACTTGTATAAAATGGGTATCAGCGCAGAAAAACATCATGCAGATTTTGCGAAATGGAACCAGGGGCATAGGGCTAAACGATATAATATGATAAGAATCAACGGGTACAATATCTATCTATCTTGTATTCTGGAAGTAAAATACCAATAATAATAACCAGTCATATATGGATACATGGATGTACTTAACTAATGATGAAAAGGTAAATAACCTTAATAATACCAAAGTTTAAAATTTTTGGCTTTTTAAGTAATGTCAAGCACGGTTGTAATAAATTCTAAAATTTCTTGAAAAGTAAGAATTTAATAATTTTTTTACAAATATTTATAATAATAAGCCCCCCTTTAATAATAAAATTTACCATGAATGAACTTTAATCTCCACTATTCGTTCAAATCTTCTTAAATTTAAAGTGAACTCTGAAATCAAATTTAAAACTTTCACTGAAGATATATTTATCACGGTAACACCCTCAACTAAAAACTACCCTACATGACATGTAAGCTTTCTGTTACTCTTCATTAATGTATTTATTATTCCATTTGTCACTTTTGTTCCAACCGTGGGAAAAAAGTAACCAATTTCTCATATTTACCCCTTTTTTGCTATAGCCAAATAATTTTATATTACTGCAACACGTTTAAAAAAACTTTGAAAATAGTTTCAATCACTTTTATCAATTTTATATACACTTATAATAATATAATATAATATAATATTCATATAAATATTCATATAAATTTTTGTTTGCAAAATATAATACGTGCCTCGGTAATCCTGGCGGCGAGTCTCTGTTTAAATAAAAAACGAAATAATTAATAAATATTTCGATAAAATTTAACAAAATAAATTATTTACAACACTACAAGAAAATCTCTTTTGAAAACGAGAGCTTGGCAACCATCATGTATTCTCGGTTTAATTTTTTTGTATAAGCGTCCATCTCTTTCTTACACATAGGTGTCCAAATATCGATAAGTAACTCTAGCTTTATGAATTTCCCTTTGAGTATAAATGTGTTAGTGAACAGCTGAAAAAGTTGAAGATGCATTTGCGTATCTGTTAACGCGGTCGGTAGCAGGTATGTTCAAAATTTAGAGAAAGGTAGCAAAATAGTTGTTAGACGGCTCTTGTCTGCGGTTCATGCCTATCTTCAAATTCGTTTTTTAATTCCACTCTATTCTTATTGCAATTTCATTATTTCATTCTTATTAAAAAACAAAAATTTATATTTATATAAATTTATTATATATAAGTAATTAAGGCGATGGCAGATAGAATTTTATTGCATTGCATGACGTTTCCAACTCTGCTAGCAAAGCGAAAAACGAAAATGGTATGGCATAATGAATATTTATTCAATAGTTTTTCTATCGAAAAGCTCAAAATTTGTCATATTAAGTAGTTATTAAAAATGTTTTAGAAATTTCCTTCTTAATTGTTGGGGAATTCACATAAAAATTAAAAAACATAAATTTAATTTTAAATCAGGGAAACCTTTCAAATTTTATCGATCTCTCGTGTTACTTTCGGGTTCTAGCTTTAGTCCGAATATTCTTAAAAACTATGGCTGAGAAAGTTGCCAAAAAGTCTTATGTAAGTACTAGTAACATACAAAAGTGAATTAATTAAATATATGACATTATTTGGAAAGCGATGAAATTACGAAATCCAATTTTGGATAACTTAATTAAAACAATAAATCTAAAGTGTGAGGCTTCAGTCAGAGTGACTCTTTACAGTGGATTTCTTCAATTTTATGTTGGATAAAATAATACGAGCTGGACAGCTAAATAGGCCAGGTACAACTGCTGGCGTATGCCACTGGCCATAACAACCACACCGCAAGTTCTGCTTTATACAGGTTATACAAAGAAGCAAAGTGACTGGATCTGGTAGTGACCGAGGGCAAGACGAAATACCTCTTGCCATTAAATAAGTAGTCATCTCATTCCGTGACTCGGCTCCGCAGGAAACTGATGACAGTCGTAACTCCGAAGTCGTGGATAATTTCGTCTCTCAAGGGATCAGAGGGAGAATAAAGCCTCCAATCTGTTGGAAAAATCAGGTGGAGAACGACTAAATTTGTCTAGCTTGATTTCACTTGGTATTTCCAACTGGCACCAAAGAGCGAAGAAATAACAAGAAGAAGTTAAAATGAAAAACAACGTATTAATGATTTGCGTGTACCAAGTAAATATATTTTTGGTGTTGCAAATGTCGATTTTTTAGGACATAGAGCCAAAGGTGACTGAAGTTGTTTATTTATTCGGTAAAAATAAAAGTAGTAATAATAATAATAATACTTATAAATAATATTTCAAAACGCTGATACGTCTTTACGCTACGACTGTTTGATATCGACTGACTCTAACAAAATATATATTTTACAACTCAGCCTTCCTGACATTTCTACCGTCTCCTCTCTATCTTCGCCGTCTTCATCTTTACTTGCATCTAGTGCTGGGTTAAGTGCACACCAAAGCTGGAAATATTTATGTAAGGTCGCTGGCTTATTGACGTATCCAACAATTCTTCTGTGATATATCTATCATGACTGAGAACTTTAGTAACAAAGTAAAGACCTTCGTAGACTGGAATGAGATTGTGATATTTTCCTGTCGCTGATACTATATAATCCACAAATTCCAGGTCTCTCTTCGTATTGACGAGGTCGTAGATGCTTCCGCTCGTACCACTTCTTCCACTTTTGTCTTTCTGCCATTATACTAGCGTTTGATTTTGATGCCACTCTGGTCGAACTGATCGTGATGATTTTGTATTGCTTGTGGTAGAATTCAAAATGGTTTTATTGATTCGCTTCCGTTTCGCCATCGCAATGTAGTTCGGTATGAATCTACGGAATAATCTAGATAGACCTAAAAACTGCAGTGGAAATTTTTTGACGCTTTGCACTTTTCCTTCATCTTGCTTTATTTCACGACGACTGACAATATGGCCGAGAAATTTGACTATCTCTGCTAAGAATAAATGTTTCGATGGTCGTAAAATCAACTCAGCTTTCTGTACTTCCTACTTCTACCATAGATGATAGAGTGATAACTTTTCACGTATTCACATATTCTTGTATCCTCAACATGTCCGTGCCGGTGACAAATTTCGTGTTTCTTCCAATTATGTAGCTGATAAGTCATAAGGGCATCTGCCACTACTACCAAACAAACCTGAACTTGATGCCCATCCAGTTGCATGACGACATTGATCCTCTCTTTCGTACATAAAACACTACCCCCTAACCTCTCGAGTTTATTACCTGCGGAAAAACTTGAAACTCCGACAACCGTTGAATTGATAAAAAGCAATTAATGGCAAGATTCTAAATTTATTACCAGCAGAGTTCTGGACAAATTCGTATCATTTAAGCCTTTGATGATATATGAATTTATTGATGATTCGTCTAAACTTCCGCTTCTGTCGAATCTTGGTATTACGTAGAAATATTCTTTTAAAATTTCCGTAGATTTTTTCCTACTTTTATCTAATTCTTGATGTATTTCTGTTGAACATAGTACACTAATTGAAATCTCTTTGCAGCAGCTAGACAAATCCAGTCCGGCTGGGAATCAGCCCAGCCTTTCGCTATGCCTCTCAATTTCTGTTGTGACGTAAATAGCACTTCTTCGTCACTCTTTAGATAACATACCGCTGTAGTTTGCGCTGAGTCGCTTATTATAGTATCTGAATGTATATTCGTTGATTCCCCGATTCGCTTTGCTGCTCGTTCTTGCGTTGAATCTAAGTGCCTCTGGGTCATCACTGCTAATGCATTCACCTTTTTCGACCGATTCATATACTTCCATTAGTGTCGTAATTTTGTAGTTTTTTGTTCCCCGTCATCGCCAAACAACATTTCTGCAGCAGAGCATTTAATTGCTCCGCCCACAGAGCTGAAAACTTGTTCTTACTCGTCATCGCATATATTCGTTACAACTGCGTTTGAATTCTTCATCATTCCGATACTTCCGATCTGTCTTTACTGCTCGACCAATACTTCGCAACTGACTTCCACTGCCCTTCTTTTCAATTTAAGTCAACAAATTATAGTCTAAGAGCCTGCTTCAGTCACTCGCACCTCATTTTATAAAACCTGAAAGTTTGCCTGTGCACATCACCAACATATGTACGACTAATACGAGTAATTTTGGCTAGCGGTTACTTTGGCAGATAAAAGCTAACAAAGGTGCAAAAAAACACGTTAAAGTATATCGGCAGATTTTTGATATTCTCTTTAGAATAGTATTTAAATAATCTCCCTTATTGCCGTACACTTGCTGGAGTTTCAACCCTTTGCCGTACACCTCCAAACTCTGAAAAATTTTACTTAAACTTACGTCATAAGAATTGATTTTTTATTTTATTTAATATTTTGAGAAATATTTTTTGTTTGAATTAGTATGTACAATTTTTAAAATGTTGGAGTATTCGGCAGGGAGCTTAAACTACAGCAAGTATACGGCGGTATCTTCATTTAGTAGCCCCTCAAGTGACAGAGTTTGGGAGTGTCCGGCAATTAATATATATAAATCTGACTTTTATACTCTAGTAGGAAACTGCCTGCTATCTATTAGAATATAATACAGTTTTGTTATCTTTTAGAAAAACGACAATTTACAGTTTCTACGGATCACAAGCTTTTAATATTTGCTTTGAATACAAAAAGCTTTACAGACCGACCAGGGTAGGAAAACATGATTTTAAAATAATGCAAATTCCAATTTAAAATTGTTATATTTGGTGAGAAAAGGTACCGCATAAGACAGAATTTAACCTGTTATAAGCGATTATTATCAAAAAGTACTATTGGGCAAAGATGAATAAAAAAATTAACGCTTGGTCAGAAGAATGTTTTAGTTGCCACAAATCGAAGACTAATCGTCACATTAAATCACCGTTGTCAAATTTCGAAAGGACACCAGTTCATTTTAGCAATCATTGATAGGTTTACACTTTGCCTTAGCAACAGTAGCAAATAAATTTCTTAAAGAATATATTTCACCCCACGGTGTACCACTTAAAATCAAAAAAAAACAAAAAACAGCAATAACTGAAGAAACACAAATGCCTAACTCAGACAATCAACGAGTCACTTTCAATTTATTTAAAATAATTATTCTCCGGAAGGTGGAGTATTGAAGGGTTTTAATTCTTCTTTTATTATTGTAACTGTGTTGAGTGTATCTATATGCTGTGACGAAATGACCCTGAAGATCAATATCCAATATGAAAGGAGTAGGGATTATATTGTAGGTCTGGAGGATTACGGTGACGAAAATCGTACATCCAGAGTAGCTTCTAGTGTTTTAACACTTTTGGTTCAAGGCATTGGTGGGGAGTCTTGGACCCATCCCTTGGCTTATTTTTTTGTTCATAAAACATGTAAAGGAGACATTTTAAAAAAATATATATTTGAAACGATAGGTCAACTTCAGGGCATTGGTCTTCATCCCTGTCAAATGGTAAGCGATCAAGGGTCCAATTTTATGAATTTTTGTAGGATAGTAGGAGTTTCAAAAGAAAGAAGTTAATGGCGAAGAAATTGTATTCTTCTACGATTCTCCGCATCTTTTGAAAAGTACCCGAAATTGTCTTGAAAACAAGAAAAATAGAGTCAGTTTTAATGACAGGGCAGTAGATTGGATTGATATCGTCCACTTACATGAGCAAGGATCTCATTCAGATATCAGTTGCACTTACAAATTAACTTCGGCACATATTAGGCCCAATACCTTTCAAAAAATGAATGTCAAGCTAGCTGCCCAAGTTCTCAGCAATTCTGTGGCAAGTGCAATGTTCGCAATATATAGCTCAGGTAGTTTGAATATTTCAAAGTCTCCAACTTTTCTTAATACTGCCGAGTTTGTCCTTTTTTTTGATAAATTATTTAATATTTTTAATAGCATTGCATTTGGAGCAGTAGGCAATTATAAACAACCATTTTCAGCAACTGCGGAACAAATTAGTTTTTTGGAGGAAGCCGAGAAATTTCTAAATGCATTTAAAATATATGATCACCTGGGACGTGATATTACTAATTCTTTTAATTTTATTAAAGGTTGGCTCCTTAATATTAGTAGTTTGCGACGATTGTGGCGTTTTTGGTCACATAAAGGATTTAAACATTTGATGACCCGGAAACTATATCAAGATAAATTAGAAAATTTTTTTGGTCACATTAGGGCAGGTGGGGCGTTTGATGTGAGAATAACTCCGCAGCGTTTCTCATATCTTTTTAGGCAAGCTTGGGGCATGGGTTATCTTGACTGTGTAAATGATGGTAATTGCGAACTTTTGCCAGCAGATAAATGGGAATTAGTTACCAATAGTTTTCTTGAAAGGGCCTGTAATGATAGCTTGGTCACAGACACTTCTTGGCAAACTTTTCAAGGTTTGCCTAGACCTTTCCTGCGCACTTTTCAAGACATCCAAATTGACATATCCGTTGACGTCGATGAAAGTACTTTTCTTCACCGAAGTGCTTTCGTATACTTTTGCGGGTATCTGTATTTTAAATATTTTAAAAACCATAATTGTTTAATGCCGTTGCCTAATTTTGAAGATGGCCTTACTGAAGCGGATTTTTTGTTTTCAAAGGAGAAGCAATTCAGTAACAGCCATTTGGTGAAACCTCCGGAGGAGTTTGTGGAGTTTATTTCTAAAATTGAAAATATTTTTGCGGAACACTTTGATTCCATTGTCCACAGGATAGGATTTTCTCAAATCCTGCTTGAGAAAATGTCGGGTGTAGACCCATACTTTTGTTGTGAAAATTGTAATCCCGACATTTTGAAATATACTTACATTAGAATTAGAACTTATTTTTTGCTTAATAGATTTAATAAAGATGCGAAACAGCCTAATTTTAAAAATACAAAATTCTTGTGCATGACTAATAAATAGATTTAAGATATTTGTTTTCGCGGAGAAACGTTTATTTAATTTGAAGTCTTGAAATGTGCTTTTCCTTTTTACATATGTCCCAAAAATTTAATATAATATAATTTGATATTATATTATTTTTGTCGCAAATGTTAAAAAAAACTTTTTTACCTATAATAATTAATTGGAATTTTTAGGTCTGATGTCTAATATCTTGTTTTCAAGGCAGTATTTCGATAGCTTTTCTCTTTAGATTTCTCTCTTTAGGACCCCAAACCCCACCGCTCTTTTTTGTTGTTATAGAATACAGTTCTTAGAAAGGTATTTCCTGTGGGTGTTGTAAAATTTCTTATATAGCATGCGAATATTTTTATATTTCAACTTGCATGTGTTGTAATATTTGTATATATATATTATGGACCTAAACTAATAATTTTTGAATTAGAATTGCATGCTTATATATGTTTAACATATAGTACTTTCATATTTAAATCGTAGAACAATGTAGCATTTTTAATAGAAAATTTGTAGATAGTAAGGGTGAAAATATGCCTCCTGGGGAACCGAACACCTGAAAAAAGTCGGTAATGCGCCTTTATTGCAACCTCAGTGGTGGTGCGGAAGAGCAATAACATGAAACTTTTAAGGATTTTAAAAAACGTATATTTAGCAAAAAAAAATCGTTATTTTAATAGCAGTAACAGACTGAGCCCTTTTTTCCACTTATTTAGCAAAAAATTGTGCATAATTTTTAGTGCGACTCTGCGTAAGTAGTGAAAAATTTTAGTAATTTTTAATGCAATGCTGGGTGGGTAATGAGAGAATAGGAAAGTTTTAAAAATCAGGTGATCTCAGCTGTTTTCGAATGTAAACAAAAAAAATGGCGGATTCCATACTTGTAAATCTGTACGATGCTTTAAAAAGCCGGATGATAATTTGAGCTAACTTGACATTAACAGGGTTGCTTTTCAACGTATCATTTTCATAAAATTATTTACTAGATATATATTTTGTTACTTTAATTTTTAGAAGTAGATAGTTCAATTACAATAAAACCATAGACATTTATATTAATAATATATAAACGGTGTATAATTTTTGATAAATATTGTAATCCAAGCTCAAGGGTATATAGAATGAAATTACTCTCGGTGACTCTTATTGCCAAATTCTTTGAAATTTCGCTATAAAAGGTAGACAAAACTACTTGTGTTTGAAAAATAAAATGACTGTTTTCTATAAAAAAAAAAGATATTTAAAATTAAACATTTAAAAAAACATGTGTAAATTTTTCAACTCGCGTCAGTAAAAAAATATATTTTTTTACAATTTATTTATATTATATATTATATATCATAGCTTACACAAAAGTTTCCCAGTTTAAATTAAATATATATACTCGAAATATAATTTGTGAAAATTTGTATTTAGTGAAACAATTCAACAACTTTATATAAATTTATATTCTAAATTAATTTATGTATAATGGGGCGACACAACAACCCTTTTTGCAACACGAAGCCCTTGCACAGAGAACTTATTCTAAGTTCTCTGCCTTGCACATGCTTCTGTCAGTATTTCCTTTTCTCTGACATTTCGTATTTTGAATTTCTCTGGTTCCATCTTGATTCGCATCGTCATCGTCAGATTCTTTGCCCTGCCTTTTAGTGCGACATTCTGTTATTTGTTTATTCTTTCATTGCCTCCATATTTATTGCGCAAATTTTTCATTCCATCGATGTCCGCATCGTCGAGTTTGCCTGTCAATTTGCGGGCAGCCATTATGATTTTCTATTTGACAGTCAAACCCCGAGATTGACAGTCAAATGCGAGTTTGATATTTTCCTGCAAAATACACAAGAATCCATACTTGTAAATCTCTACGATGCAGATGAGCGACAGCATTGATGTCGAAATAAGACAACTTTGATAAATATTATCTAAATATAAGTATACACATATGTACATACATTATTAAGAAGCAGTCTTTATTTCAATTGTTATATCAGATAAATAATTTCTATAGCATAAAAAAGAAATAATAATAAAACAATAAATGCATTTTTGTAGGTTCAGCAAAATAGTTTAAACAAAACATTATATTCAGATGTCTTTAAATTTTGATTGTATTTTCTCTGTCTCAGCTCTTTGGCTCCACGAAGGCCTACTTCATATTTGCAACTTCCTTGAAGTTGAAAGACGTATGTATGCATAAGATAATAAAGGGTGTTTTTTATAGAGGTATAGAACTTTAAGTTGCAATAAAACAACGATGGATTATTCGATTGGCATGAATTTTATATATCCGAAAGATAATCTTGTAGCATTACATTTTAAATATGATTTCTGGCATATGACCGCCACGGCTGGCGCGGATGTAGTCCAATCTGGACGTCCAATTTTCGATGACTTTTTCCAACATTTGTGGCCGTATATCGGCAAAAACACGGCGAATGTTGTCTTCCAAATGGTCAAGCGTTTGTGACTTATCCGCATAGACCAATGACTTTACATAGCCCCACAGAAAGTAGTCTAGCGGTGTTAAATCACAAGGTCTTGGAGGCCAATTCACAGGTCCAAAACGTGAAATTAGGCGGTCACCAAACGTGTCTTTCAATAAATCTAATGTGGCACGAGCTGTGTGACATGTTGCGCCGTCTTGTTGAAACCACATCTCCTGGACATCATGATTATTCAATTCAGGAATGAAAAAGTTAGTAATCATGGCTCTATACCGATCACCATTGACTGTAACGTTCTGGCCACCATCGTTTTTGAAAAAGTACGGACCAAAGATTCCACCAGCCCATAAAGCGCACCAAACAGTCAGTTTTTCTGGATGTAACGGTGTTTCAACATACACTTGAGGATTACCTTCACTCCAAATGCGGCAGTTTTGTTTGTTGACGTAGCCATTCAACCAGAATTGCGCTTCATCGCTAAACATCGCTAAAATGGACGTAGTGCGCGATACGTTTTCCGCACAGAACCATTATTTTCGAAATAAAATTGCACTATTTGCAAGCGTAGTTTAGGTGTGAGTCTATACATGATGAATTGCCAAACCAAACTGAGAACAAATCACTTGACTGCTGTTAAATCGGTCGCCATCTTGAAAAGTAATTCCAACATAAAGTTCTATACCTCTATAAAAAAAACACCCTTTAAATAAAGAATTTTTAATTAATCATTAAAAATTAAGTAGTAAATTAATCGAAAACTTATTATGAGCAAAGCCGAAACTATTGGTTTTCGGAAAAAGCAAAAGAACAGCTGCTACGAGGATTGCCGTGACGCAGTGGAAAGAAAGCTGATGTTCCACTGCCCAACTATGAAGAAGTTCAAGTAGCGATTGCGCGCCTGAAAAACAAAATAGTGGCGGGAGCCAGTGGCTTGCCGGCCGAGCTATTACAAAAACAGCGGCGAAGAACGGAAAGCATGCCCGGCGATTGAAACCTAAATGCGCTCTGCCCAATCCATAAAAACATGGACCCCACATTTTGCACCAATTATGGTGGTATAAGCTTCTTCAATATCGCATATAATCAAATCGTGCGTATTGTTTAAAAGACTAAATCCCATCATCAAAAAACTAATGGACCTTATAAGTGTGGATTTAGGGCAAATCTGCACTTGACCACATATTCACCAAACATGAAATCTTGAGAAAATCTCTTCGTCTTTTTTAAAACAGCCTTCGAGTGCATGAAAAGGAATTAGCTCAACGCCGATATATCTGAATTTGGTATCGCTGCAAAAGTATACGGCTGTGTCAACTGACGTTAAGCAACGCTAAAAGCTCCGTTAGGATCGGGAACGTGGTTTCAGACAGGGTAAACCCTTAAAAAATACTAGCTTCAGAGCTGAATGCTGCTGGCGTACGCCGATGATATTGATATCATTGGCCTCAATAACCGCTTCGTGAGTTCTGCTTTCTTTATACTGGATATGGAAGCGAAACTTATGAGTCCGGCAGTGAACGATGAGCCTTACGATATATGTATATAATTACTAAAGTAAAGAAAAAGAGAAAAGTAACACTTGACAGCTGTTAAATCGGTCGCCATCTTGAAAAGTAATGCCAACTTAAAGTTCTATACCTCTATAAAAAACACCATATACAATCCGCCTAAAAATTATTTTAAAATGAGTGCGTTTTTTATATACGACAAAAGTATACCTAATTGGCCTTGTCGGCGAAAGACCATGATGACAGTCTAAGCAAAAACTGGGCAAAAAACTATATAATTTGAGCAAACGTTTGTACAAAACGGGATGGAAAAAAACTGGGAAACAGCATAGGCAATTTGTTCAAGAAAGTGCGGAATTTACCCACTTTCCCCTTGTACATGTGTTATTATATCCTTGCTGCGCACATTAAGTTTATGTCATATATATTTGTATATTTGTGATTTTCTACATTTTGTTGTTTTGCGAATGAAAAATATTTTAAAATGTCAAAACAAATATTCAATTTTTTAAATTCTATCTTTCCTTTTTTTGTGTCCTTTTTTCTTATATTAAAAACATATGTACGCACATTTATACATATAAATTTCTTATAAAACAAAGGTTAAATTATATTAACATAAACAAAAATTTACACATTACTTAGATGACTAGCTCGGAAGTGTCCTGTTGACTGGACCAGAGAAAATCTGTAATGAAAAGAAAATATGCTTGCAATTCGTGTTTTGCTAACATACATATGTATGTATAAATACCCGTATAAACCAAAAAAAAAAATCTAACAACTAAGAATGCAGCCGAAGACTGGTATTTGCTTATTTAACATGTTGATGCACTACACTTTTATATTTCATTTAATGCAAACAAAACTCAACAGTTCTGAAAAATAAAAAAACATTAATTTAAATATAAAATTATTATTTTAATTTACACTAACATAATTACCTTAAAAAATTAATCCGTCATCAGTAGGAATTTTGCTTTAGTTTTTTCAATTACAACTTCAATTTTTTTAAATTAAAAAAAAAAAGAATAAGAAAATTATTTTGACAATTGACAATGAAAATATTGTAATTACTAGGAAAGATCGAAAAGTTGTGAATATGTTTGTAATATTTTTCATTTTTAGGGGAAAGTGGTTATTATATATAAATATTTTCGTAATTGCACAAAGGCAAAATTTGTTTGCGAAGTGTTTATTTTAATTAATTGTTTAACTTTAAATAACTAAATATATTTTAAAAGAAAGTTTTTTAATTATGTTTTGTTCATAGAAATTTATTTCAAAAAAATTTATGTTTTTTGTGAAAATATTTGCATATGTACCGAATGACAATGTTATTTAAAAATTGGTTTTTTTTTGTTTTGTTTATTAAATGCTTAGCTTTTATTAGTTAAATACATTTTTAAATAAAGTTCATTTAATTACCTTTTAGTTCATATAATATTATTTAAAAAAAATATAATTTTTGTGAAATTTTTATACTTTTCTTACGGCGTTTTATATTTGACAATAAACTAACAATCTATTCTTAAAATTTAATAATATTTTATACAGTTTATAATAGTTAAAAATCTATAAAGTCCATATTTAATTATTCGTTTATATAATACATTTGTTATGAATTTTTATAAAAAAATGTTGTATTATTTTTTTTACAGATTTTAGCTCAAGTGCCGTTACAATCCTTTGGGAATGTGAGTACAAGTTTCTGCCACAACTAATTTCAAAGCAAATTCAAGTTTCCATTAAAATCTGGCGGAAAAATGGGCAAAAATATTAGTGATATTAATGGAGTCAAAGCCTGTGTACATTGTCACCTTAGAGTGATGGAAAATATTTTGTATGTATAGACGATTTTCTAATATCTTTTTTTAAATTTAGCTTTGAAAACTACACAAAAAACTACGAAGGTCAAGAAATATATGTGGTGGTGGAAGTTGAATGGAATGTTGTTGTTGTTGAAACCCTGAAACTCATACCATTCAATGTTTCAGAATTGATGTTAGTAATATAAGCGAAAAGAAAAATAATTTATTTACTTTCTTACCTTTTTTCTTTAATTTTGTTTAATTATAGTTTCCATGCAAAAATTAATCCGTAGATTTTGTTATGAACTATTACTTTTCCCAATTTAACATACGTACATACCTTAAATGTTTATACTAATGTAAATTAAATAGCACAAATGCTTGTATACTTGTATATAATATTTTATTGTATATATTTTAATAAAGTTCTTATTTTTATTTTTATATGTTTATATGTAAAATTGATGGTAAGGAACAAATGTTATTGTAATTATTTAAGAAAACTAAAGGACGTAAGTTTTTAATATTTTATTTAACTAAATATTCAAATTTATTCCTTTAACAAACAAAAAAATACTTTAAATTGGTATTTTTCATTTGAATGAAAATAAAAGGGTAACAAATACGTTTGTTTACAATAATCGATGGTCATCACGTCAGGTAATAAAAACATTTGTTTTTAAGAGCAGCTAATGGATGGAGTAACAAATACATTTGGGTCGGGTAATCATAATATCCAAATATTGTGAAAATTGAATATATATCGCATGTCTATGAATAAAATGTGCGTGAGTGAGAGGAATAATCACACGTACGTGAAACAAGACGAGGAAATTGGTTACTTTGTATGAAGCGTAACAGAAAGCTGCCATGTTAAGTAATAGTTACCAGTCTTTGCTCGAAACTGACTGCTCTGTAATTGCTCGAAATTGTTGGACAGGCTTAGATGTAATTGTTAAATTTTATCGGAATATTTATAAATTATTTCCTTTCATAATTAAACAGAGATTCTTCGCCTGGATTACAGAGGTACGTATTATAATTTACAAACAAAATTTTTTATGAATTTTCTAATATATTTATGTTTTGCAGAACTAGTACCAACATCAGAAGATTGAAACATTGCGAAAAATTCAAATCAATAAATATGAAATATAAGTGAATATGTAGGATTTTCCAATAAGAGTGATATGATTTCTTTAAAAAAACAGAGTAATTGTTAAGGATATTCAAATATTTTTTATTTAATGTTAAGTACAATCGATACAATTAAGTTCTGAATATAACATCATTCAAATGGGCTCCACGACTTCTTTTGCAGGAACGAATTCGATGAACCCAAGCACCCGAGCCCTTTTTCTACTAAATCAAGTCGTATGTCATGAATAGCAAGTTCAATATTGACTTTTAAAGCTTCAAGAGAGTCTGGTTTATTGCTAAAGACCAATGATCCAATCCACAATTTCTTGAAATAATCAAATCTCCAAACCTGTTTCGCAATTATTCGGTTGTTGCAGGGGCTGTTTGACACATAGCGCCATCTTGTTGGAACCAGATGTTGTTAAGATCAACTTCTTCCAATTGTGGCCATAAAAAGCTCGTCGAGTTATACCGCTTTCCATTGACAGAACGGTGCTACCATCTTCATTTCGAAATAAGTACGGGCCGATGATTTCACCAGACCAAAAACCACACCAAACTGTCAATTTAGGTGAATGTAATGGTTGTTCATGAATAATTTGTGGATTTTCTTCGCACCAAAATCGACAGTTTTGTTTATTTACCGCACCACTCAGATGAAAGTGAACCTTATCGGAGAAGATGATTTTCTTAAAAAAGATCTAAAATGCAGAACAATGAAAAAAAATTACAGATCATGACATATTAAAAATGGCCAAAACGACACTTAGAAGTCATATCATCCCTATTAACAAACCTTTTAGAAGTTATAAAAGTTATTGAAACTCAGGCCAAAGTTTCTTTAAATGTATTGTAATAACATCTACCCATTTGGCCATAGTATCGAAAGTGTAAATATACGTTCCTACGTGCTTATACATGAATTTGCATATATGTATATACATAGTGTTATTCGATTGGCTGTTTAACTTTAATTAGTTAAAACCCGTTTTAAAAAGAAAGTGTTTTTTATAAATTTTTCGTCTTTTTTAGTTAAATGAATTTCAAAAGAATTTTCTGTTAGTTCGAATAAATTTATTTTAAAAGTTTTGTAATTTTCTTACGGCCTTTTGCACTTGCCAGTAATCTGACAAAATATCCTTAAAATTAAAAATCAGTTTATAATAGTTATAACATTTTATAAAGTTCATCTTTAATTATAATTTTATATAAATATATTTGTTATGAATTTTTATTAAAATATATAATTTTTTATACAGATTTCAACTTTATTGGCGTTCCAACCCTTGGGCATGTGATAATGGTTTATTTTCATTAAATTATTAAGTCTGAGCTAATTAATAAAGTTTTCAATTTATAGATATAAAAATCTTACGTTCGTTTCTTCGTTTGGAAATAGATCTTGTTTATTTTTTGATTTACTTGAAGTTTGGTACATTATTTAGCTTTTTGCATAAATTCAGATAAGAACATTTTTTTTCGAGAAGTGGACCTTGGCCGATCTATCCTAAGAAATCTTATTTATCGTTCGATTTACTTCAAATTTGGTTAATATTTAACTTTTTGCCTAAATTCCGATAAGAACCACTTTTTCATCCAGGAAGTGGGCCTGGGGCCATTTTATGATAAAAATCTTATTAATTTATTCGATTCACTTGAAATTTGATTTTCAGGAAATTTTTTGGGTCGGTTTTGTTGAATTTTTGTACGAAGTTATCATTTACCATTCGATCTAGTACATTGATATGCTCCCTACCACGCTTATTCCTCGAATCTCTATCATACCGTCCGTTATTCCCTTTCAGTTCAAATGACTACAGTCCCCTCCCTGCTCGACAAGCGATCAACAAAGCTCAGGGTCATTCTTTAGAATTGTGTGGTCTACATTTAGATACAAAATGCTTCTCACATGGACAATGTATGTTGCATGTTCTAGGCTTGGCCACCAGGTTTGCCTTTTTATTTGCGAGGCCGATGGTAAAACCAAAAATATTGTATACCCACAAGTATTGAGTTAATAAAATTATGATGAAGAGATATCCAATGTTTCACTTATCATCAATTCAATGAGTATGTGCTACAGCAAATCGTGCCAGGGTACAGCTAGTATGCCATAAAAATTGATTCTAGTAAGTTTGTAGCAAAATATATTTACATTCAATATTTGAAAATTAATGTTAGTAATACAAATGAAGAGAGAAATAATCTATTTACTTACCGTTTTTTATATTTGCTTAATTATTTTATTCATGTAAAAATTAATATGTATGTTTTGTTATAAAGAATTATTTTTTCCAGTTTAAAGTAAAACATGCTAAGACAACCCTTGTTAAATTTGAGCAATGGTAATAGTGTACATATATAAATATTCAATATTATTTGTCTTATATGTATATGACAACTAGTAATACTTATAAATAACACAAATGAAAGTATATGTAATATTCTATTGTATATATTTCAGTATTGTATTTAACTAAGTCTTAAAATTTAATAAACAAAAAGTACTTAGAAATTGATATTTTTCATTTAAATGGAAATTAAAAAATAACAGCAATATGTCGGGTAACAAATACATTTTTTCAATAACTGATGGGTAACAGTTCATTGAAGACAAAAAAAAAACGATAGCGGAAGTTTTAAATACATTTTTGGTTGAAAACATTGAACAAATGAAAACATTAAACAAATGGTATTGAGACTATTGAAATTAATGAGGACTTAATCTATGATATTGATTCAAAATATAATTTGGAAAAAAAAAATACAACAAACCATTTAGTCCAAACGGTAAGCAACTTTAAATACAAAATTAGTGGCAAAAAATACTGAGAGAAAGTGTAATTAAAGATTCACTGTCATGTAAGGACACTTCTACTCAGCTATTATAAATAAGAGTGTAGAAACAGGAATCGTACCAAATAGGTGGAAAAATTCTATAGTTCCAGTAAAAAAAAATTAAAAAACACTACCAAGGCAATCAATTAACTTTTTGCAAATTACGGAAAAAATTTTATTTAAAAAACCAACTGAACAATTACATCGATACCAACAATATACTAGCTAGTGAGGAATCTGGATTTCGATTGGAACATTCATGTGAAACTGAATGGGTTATCTTAGAGTGGATGGAAGAAATGAGAAAGAAAAAAAATCTGCTTGAAGTTTTCATAGACCTAAAAAGGTTAACCGATGACGCACTTATATTTATCAGTGAGAAAAAATTAAACATAGCATTCGAAAAAATGCAAAATTACTTAGATGCACTACATATATGGTGAATGTGAAACACCCAAATTATATGATAATTTTCTCCTCAAATAGAAGTGCTTCAGAACAACAGGACTTGTTTTTCAAAACCGAAATGATCGAAGCTGTAACTAGAATTAAATACCTAGAAATTATAACTGACAACCAAAATGACATTGTAAAATGACTTCAATAAAAATTGGATTCTTGAAAGGGGCATGTTATCATCTAAGCAGAAAATGAAAAATCATTATTTATTAATCACTTATATAACCATTTCTTTTTTTGTGTATTGTCCTACTATACTATTCTGTTCATCACATCAAAAACACAAATAGATAAACTCCAAAAAAAAATGCAAAACAGAGCCATGAGGCACATTCTTAAAAAGCACTATGATACCAGCGAAACATCGATGTTTAATAATTTAAAATGGCTAAACGTTAAACAATTCATTTTCTTTCACACCATGAAGTGCATATATTAAATTAAGAGTAGAATCCTATCAAAATATTTGTTGGTTAAATTAACGTATAGCGGTGATACTCACACTTACGGAACAAGAGAAGAATAATTTTAAGCTCCTATTGTGTCAAAAAGAAAAGCGAAAAAAATATCTGTTCTATAAAGGTTTAAAAATATATAATGAAATACCAATAACAGACTGTATAAGTTTACATATTTAAAAAAATATATTTCCTTTACACACATGTACTTAATTTAATTAACGTTATTTTAATCGTTAAATACTTAAGTACCTAAATTAATTTAATTCATTACACTTTTTGTGTATCATTTAAAGGGTTATAGACCTTTAAAGTATTTTCTGCTTACCAATGAACAGTCTTGAAAGTAGAAAAAAAACAAAGCAGAAAACATCTGATCCAAATCCTCCACTTTTTCCCTCAGGGATATAATAAATTTAACTTTTTTTTACTTTTTAATTTATAGAAAACTAAAGAAATGTTGAAGATATTTGTTTACCTAACACTATGTATGCCATTATATTCTTTACATACTGTCATTTACACATATGTATAATTATTAGTCTATGCTTTATTCATTTATTCTTTTTTGTAAAATTAAACTTTCTTCTGGATTAAAACCTCGTGGAGTGCCCAGTTTCGCAAATTTTTATTAATATTGAAATATTGCATGACTAATGAATAATAACGAGGATTCAGAAGCAAGTTTGCCGAAAATTAAAACCGATCAAATTAGCAGGCGCTGTGAGACAACTGAAGTAATGGCTGTAAATAATGTGTCAACTTCTTCGCGGATCGAGTTGCTTTCCAAGGAAAACTTCGACATTTGGAGCATGCAAGTGGAAGCATTGCTGATTAAAAACGACTTGATGGAGTACGTAATTGATTCTAATTTGATGTCAGCTAAAACTGATACTGCAGCAAGGAGCATTTGGTTGAGGGCTGACAAGAAAGCTAAAGCAGATTTGGTTTTAGCAATTCAGACATCCGAATTAAAGCAAGTAAGGGGATGTGAACTTCGCGGGAAGTTTGGCTGAAACTTGAATCGATTTATGCGTCAAAAGGTCCGGCTCGAAAAGCAAGTTTACTTAAGCAGTTGATATTGCAGAAGTTGGACGAAGTCGATGATGTGAAAGAGCATATAGCAAAATTTTTTGATGCGGTAAATAAGTTGGAGAATATGAACGTACAGATCAACGCTGAACTTTTATCTATCATGCTCGTGTATAGTTTGCCCTCTACTTATGAAAACTTTCGGTGCGCAATAGAGTCACGCGATGCGCTTCCAACAGCTGACGTACTGAAAATAAAAATAATCGAGGAGAGTGAAGCAAGCGACTGGTAATACAATAATAGCTATGCAAGATAAGCAGAATCGGAAGATATTTATAAAGAGTAAAAGAGAATTCAGATGCTTTAAGTGCGGCGCACTAGGGCACAAGGCGAGCTCTTGTTCTGCTAGGAATGATAGTGATGCTCATGGAAAAGACTCCAACAAATCCAAGCATTTGGCATACTGCGTCGGTGAGACGTACGCAGCATACCATTCTGCATCAGAAGAAAAATTTCTTGGTGACGTACGTGGAAGACGGTCTTAGGTATTGGATAGTCGGTGTACTGCTCATTTGTGTGGTGACAAGTTTATGTTTAAGGTGATGAACAAGTCACCCGAAGCTAAGTTGAATTTGGCAAATCAACAAGCGTGTGCAGATGTTCAAGGCAAAGGTGAGGTGCATTCCAAATGAGTTGTTTGTTCCAGAACTTCGCACATTTAATTTCGGTGTCAAAGATTACCAATAAGGGATACAAAGTGACGTTTACCAAAGTTGGAGCATTTGTATCTAATAAAAATGCGGAAATCGAGTTGACTGCTGACCGTGCTTATATCGAGCCGAAGTGTTCCGGACTGTTGAAGTGGCATTGTCGGTTGAGCTATCTGAACGCAGCTGATTTAACAAAATTGGTAAAAGATGGTATCGCTCCTGCTTCTGATATTGGCGACGTGAAGCAACTGGTACAGATTGAAGTTTGTATATTGGGTAAAATGTCTGCGTTACCGTTCCATAGAGATAGAGTGACGTATTCAGAACCGTTGAAGATTATGCATTCCGACGTGGTCGGGCCGTTCAGAGAATATATTGGGCGAGCTCGATATTTCATCATCTTCATAGACGATTGTAAAGGGTGTTTTTTATAGAGGCATAGAACTTTAAGTTGCAATAAAACAACGATGGATTATTCGATTGACATGAATTTTATTTATCCGAAAGATAATCTTGTGGCATTACATTTTAAATATGATTTCTGGCATATGACCGCCACGGCTGGCGCGGATGTAGTCCAATCTGGACGTCCAATTTTCGATGACTTTTTCCAACATTTGTAGCCATATATCGGCAATAACACGGCGAATGTTGTCTTCCAAATGGTCAAGCGTTTGTGGCTTATCCGCATAGACCAATGACTTTACATAGCCCCACAGAAAGTAGTCTAGCGGTGATAAATCACAAGATCTTGGAGGCCAATTCACACGTCCAAAACGTGAAATTAGGCGGTCACCAAACGTGCCTTTCAATAAATCTATTGTGGCACGAGCTGTGTGACATGTTGCGCCGTCTTGTTGAAACCACATCTCCTAGACATCATGGTAATTCAATTCAGGAATGAAAAAGTTAGTAATCATGGCTCTATACCGATCACCATTGACTGTAACGTTCTGGCCACCATCGTTTTTGAAAAAGTACAGACCAATGATTCCACCAGCCCATAAAGCGCACCAAACAGTCAGATTTTCTGGATGTAACGGTGTTTCAACATACACTTGAGGATTACCTTCACTCGAAATGCGGCAGTTTTGTTTGTTGACGTAGCCATTCAACCAGAAGTGCGCTTCATCGCTAAACAAAATTCGCTTATGAAAATCGGGAACAACGGTAATCTCGCATTTACACTATTTGCAAGCGTTGTTCAGGCGTGAGTCTATTCATGAGGAATTGCCAAACCAAACTGAGAATAAATCACTTGACAGCTATTAAATCGGTCGCCATCTTGAAAAGTAATGCCAACTTGAAGTTCTATACCTCTATAAAAAAAACACCCTTTACGAGGTGATGCCAAAAATATTTACTACGGCAGAATTCTGAGGTTTTCGAAGCTTTGAAGCTGTGCCAGAGTTTCATGGAAAGACAGACAAGGTTAAAAATTAAATATCTGCAGTCCGACAATGGACTTGAGTATTCAAATAATAATTTTGATATTGTAACGTTTTTCGTTGCTACCTCGATGATTTCCCAAATCCTTCGAGTCCGATCACTAGATTGCTAACTAAACTTCCCAAGATTTGTTCGTTTGGTCTCTTAACCGTCAGGAATTTATTTGGACAGTAATTGCAATTTTCTTCTTTAGCCAATGGCTTTTTTTACAAATCTTTTTAATCTTTTTTAATATTCGCTTAGTTCACACTAGTACTGAGTCTTTAACTTAATTGTCCGCAAATAGCTGCTGCCGCTCCTTTTATCATCATACTGCTGCTTCTTAAGTTTGTTTGTCCTTGGTACGGGTAATTTGCATTATACGGCCGCTTCTTTATTTTCGGTCCTTTTCGGGGAATTGCCTTTACATTGTCTTTATTTTCGGTCCTTTTCAAGGAATTGCCTTTACATTGTCTTCCCTCTTGTTTGTCCTTGGTACGGGTAATTTGCATTATACGTACGCTTCTTTTCTTTCTGTCCTTTTCGGGGAATTTCCCTTACATTGTCAACCCTTTTGTTTGTCCTTAGTACGATTATGCGGCCGCTTCTTTTGTCTGTTTTTATTTGGAAATCTCATTACACTGCTACTCATTTAAATCTGTTCTTCGTATTTGGGATTTCTGTCACAATATGTATCTTTCAGAACCTGAAATAGCTCGACGACTAAGTATTCCCAGAACGCGTGAACAAAAGGGAATTGCAGAACGAATGAATAAAATACTGCTAGACATGACTAAGTGTTTGTTTTTGCAATCTGGCTCTTTCACACTTTTTGGTCAGAAGCTGTAGCCGCTGCTTACTATATAAGAAACAGATGTCCATCACGAACATTAGGTGGAAAATCACCTTACGAATGTCTAAATTAGGTGAGGCCAAATCTTAAAATTTTAGATCGTTTGGATCAAATGGTGCTTGATAAAATACCTGATAAAAATAAGCTGGCGCCTAGGTGTGTTTGTTGAATATCCAAGAGAAGCAAAAGGTTATCGTGTCTGGATACCGAAAGCACATGAAGTAATTTGTGCGCGTGATGTACGGTTTGTTAGCGAACAGCAACTATTTTCGATTCCAAAAAGTGATATCAATGATGCCGATTAGAATTTCTGAAGAAAATAACAGCAATTGTCGTAAAATTTTTGATTTTTCTCATTCTCAAATCGATGATATAAGATCGAGTGAACCAACAGGATCTGCTGATTGTAAAGTAAAAGAAATTCGGGGAGCGGCAGGTACACCCTAGTTTATGCGAATGGGGAATAGAGGAAGACCACGAAAATTGTATCGTGGTCTTGTTAACTCAGAGCCATCACATAAAACGGCGTGTCCAGAGAGCGACAATGATAGTGCAGGTGACGATAATGTGTTTGTTGGTATAGCTGAGGTTAGTTTGCAAGATGCTTTGAATGGACCTGAGAGCGACGAATGGCGCAGGGCATTTTAATGTGAAGTAATTAATATTATTAAAAATAATCCATGGGATATTTTTTCATTCGAACACAACAAAAATATTGTGGGATGCCGTTTTGTTTTGACAAATAAGTATGGGTCCGGCGATAATATTGAGCGACGCAAAGCACGTCTTGTAGCAAAAGGATGCAGTCAAAAATTTAGTATAAATTATACTGACACTTATGCTCCAGTAGCACGTTTAAAACCGATTCGGTTTCTACTTGCGTTGTCGGTTCATATTAATCTCACTATATGGCAGTTTGATGTTGTAAGCGCATATCTAAATGGAACGTTGATCGAAAAGGCATTCATGACAGTACTAGATATGCTGTATGATACTTTACAACGAATAACAATGAAATTTGATAAAAATGGTGACGAGGGTAGTAAAGCATCAAAAATGATGAAAGAAATAGACGAAGGTGGTAACGCTTGTCGACTTAAGAAAGCCTTGTATGGCCTCAAGCAAGCTGGTCGGCAGTGAAAAGCCAAACTTAAATCGAAGCTTATAAGTATGGGGTTAAAGCCCACTGAAAATGGATCATGTTTATGTCATGAATATTTTGAGAAAAATTTAGTTTTACTGCTTCTATATGTAGACGATCTTCTTATTGCGTCACGTGAGGTGAACATTATTAAAAACTTAAAGCAACAGCTTTTGAAATATTTTGATATCAAGGGCATTGACAAAGCAAATATGTACAAGCATTGTTAAAAAAATTCGGAATGAGTCAGTGTGTAACCCGGTAGCTACGTCATCTGAGTTAAATAGGAATTTTAATAGGAATAATGCAATTGATGAAACCTGTCCGTACCAAGAATTAATTGGAGCTCTTATGTACATGTCCGTCGCAGCAAGGCCAGATATAACAAATACCGTGTCAAGAATAGCGCAATTTGTCACAAAACCAACGAAATGCCATTGGAATGCTGCCAAACGTGTTTTAAGATATCTTGCCGATACTGCCAATAAAAGCTTACAGTATCGAAAATCTGATTTACCGCTAATAGAGTACGCCGATGCTGAGAGAGTGCATTAGCGCAAGGTTATTTTCATTGAAGCACGTACCTAGTCAGGAGATGATTGCAGATGTGATGACAAAACCATTGGCGCGAGAAAATCACGAGGGATGTCTTATCGGACTCGGCTTATCTACCTAATGATGTGCATATTGAGAGGGCGTGTTGAAGATATTCATTTACCTAACACTATACATGTCATTCTATTCTTTACATACTGTCATTTACACACATGTATAATTATTAGTCTATGCTTTATTCATTTATTCTTTTTTGTAAAATTAAACTTTCTTCTGGATTAAAACCTCGTGGAGTAAACTTCAACTTGTGGTTTATCTCTAAATAAATACTGAATTTTCTCTGCAATCCCGTCAAGAAACAAGTAAAATCGCACATTAAAATTTTTTATTGTCTTTTATTAGGTGTTAAATATTGCTGCTTTTCCACACCACCTCTGAGATCGCAATAAAGACACCTTACCCATTTGCTTCGCGTGTTCAGTTCTCCATATATGTACGTATGTACTTATATATATACATAACTAAGCTTAACAAAATTGAACGAAAAAAATAACAATTTTAAAATATACAATATATAAAAATTAAGAAACAAGTTTAGAAAAAGATTCGATTCAGGTCGAAACCAAGGCGACTTTATAAAGGTGAGAGCAGGAGAGCTAACATGGTCTCTGGTCTACTGCCCAACTATACATTACACAATAAACATATGCATTTAAATCGGTACAGCCGTTTACGAAGATTTGGATGGGCAAACACATGCATATTAAACTTTTCAATTTTATCACAAATAGTTAACTACACTTCCCAATTATTACAATTATATTACTTAATACTCCCCACCTTTGAAAAGGGTACATACAGGGGCACCACCAGTCTACAATTCGTGGTACCTATCCTGAATGGCATTTTGTATTCCGGAAGCAAGAGAGCAATTTTTAATACTCAGTGATACCAAATACTGTACTCATCAAATGCAATTAATTAAACTATTCTGCAACGATAAATAATATTAATAATACAATACAAGCTATAATCTATGTTATGACTTCTCGAAAAGTTAGGAATCAGTAAATGGCTTAAATTTTATAAATATATGTATAATTATTCCCTCCTAAAAAATAAAGTTTATTTAAACATCAAATTACCATAATTAAATTCAAATCACCGTTCTGAAAACAAATTTACACCGAAGACATATTTAGCAAGGCAACATAATCAACTAATACTACCGCCTGCTGTTCGTTTCTATTCGCTTTTTCATTCCATCAGAGATGCAGATATGCGTAAGCACCTACCAATCTTTGAAAGTTGACGGGATATCGTCGGTTTTGACGTTTCGCTACTGGGAAATCCGACACGGTCAGGTCAAAGACCGCAAAAATATTCTTTATATTGAGATATTTACATCTGATAGCCAGAATTTCATTTAAATTAATATTGAGAGTTTCATAATCATAACAAATTAAAGAATTACTAAACTATAACTTAAATAAGGGAAAACTAGTAATTGCGAAGGAAAAGAAGAAAAACTGTAAGTAAAACTTCAAGAAAATTTTATTAGGTTCTAATCATTTAAATTTGAAACAACATTAATGACATGTTCATCATTATACATATACGTACATATATACATATATTTAATTTTTTTACTGAAGATGAAAATGTGATTTATAATGTGTAAATGTTTCCAGAGTAATGCTGAAACGCATGTTTCAGTTGTTGTTGTTGTTTTTGCGAAAAGCGGAAATTAATTACTTCCTCCTGGTGACATCTGATTTAAATGTGATAATTAGCTATATTACAAGTCCAACAAACTCTAGGAATTAAAACCTTTTTTTACTCCTAGTAAGTATACAAATTGGGTATTTTAATTAAAATGCCCAAAGATCAGTCTGATTTTTGATCTGTTCTTGTTTGTAAATTTTATTGAAAAAAAAGATTTTGAAGCCCACTCGCACTAGGATAAGTTTCATAACCCTTTATCCCTGATTCCATTCTTTTATTGCAATTTCAGCCCTTCAAACAGCGTTCTGCTAAACATGCATATGTAGAGAAGAGAGCCTGTGCGTGTGAAAAATATGAATTTGGTGTAACAAGGATTCATACCGTTAAGGTTATCGCACTACCTCCAAAGTAGGAAAACTCAGCGTCTACGAGTATTTCCGGTTTGAGCAAACAGCTGCGATCACCTGATCGTTTTCGTTTCTCATTTCAGTTGTCATTCATAATTTTAAGCGCTCGATTGCATTAACATGCGTTGTATCAAAAAAGTAACTTTAACCAAATGACATAAAATGGTGCTGAAATTGGAATTAATAATAATTTATTTCATTATTAAATATATGGAAAATTTAAAGAGTATTACTTACTTTGTTTCATTTATATTTGATATTTTAGTAACTTTTTTATACACTTAATATGTAATTGTAATTTTTAATTTTACTTGAAAAATGTAACCATGCGTAATTATTGGGTTATTGTATTTCCTCCTTCCGAATTGTAATACCCAATGCTAACCACTCGGTTATTGTGGCCACCAAATAGCTAAATATAAATTTCGTAATTTAAACCACTTATTTATTAATAAACTTTTTGATTTATGGCTAAAGGAACTGTTGTACTACATATGCATATATGTTCTACCACATATACATAGAATTCATACCTCGTGCTCACGTTGGTATTCGCAAACATTTGGAGCCCAGTCGCAAGGGTAAGGACCGCAAGTTCTAATTGCTTCTTGTTGAATCTAGAATCCATCGCTACAACAGGGCCTATGAATATGAATCCCAGTACATATTCTGCTTTGGTTGCTCAAAAACATATTAGGAGGTTAATATGCTTAAGGATGTCTCATAACTTAGTCTATTCAATTGAAATAAAACATGTAGTTATGATTGTGATTTCTGTCCAAGAATAAAAATACGAGATAGAATTTGAAATCTGTGATATTTCTAAAATGGTTTGCCAAAATGTTTATAGCGAACTTAATGTCTTAAGATACATATGTATATAAACATGAAATAAATACACAGAAAGTCCTACAAACGAAATTTTTTAAAATCTGAACAGGTTTTTGTTTGCTCTGGTATTCAGTAAGTTGCACCAAATAAAAACTATTTAGTTTTATGTATGTTCCCATAGGGCAAAATGCTCCATTTTGGGTCTTATGAGGCCGTATGTATATGTGTATGAGTACCTGAGATTCGAAATTGTTACCTACGTAAAAAATGCAACTAATTTTTTATGAATTTTTTTTTATTAATGTAACATTACTATCATATAATTTGTAAATAAAATCAACAAAGTATATATTACTGAATACTGTATAGTTCTATTAAAAAAAAAAAACATTTTAATCAACATGTTTTATAACATACATATGTATAAGTACAATGTGCTTAATTACAACTACGCTTTATAGCAAATATTATATGCAACTGGGCGCTTATATAGTAAGTATATTACATTGCATTTTAAAATTTATTGCTTTTCCAACCACCACTAATTGCAGCCTCAAGGCGCGTCACCGATCTTATTTGAGTGTTCAATGAAGTAAAAAACCAATGCGCATTATTTATACGGAAACTTTCAAACAAGTTTTACTAAACTATTGATTGAAATTATTCACTATTTTATAAACATACATGATGTTCTTAAACTTTTAACAAAATTTCTTGCAACACAGAAACCCTACTTCAGATACATTGCTTCACTGGTTTTGACAACTGGAAAAGAAGGAGCAAATTAAAAAGGGAGTTATATTACTTATAGCCTGTATAATGGTTAAGATAGAATAAAATGAAAAAGTGGGCATGGTCCTGATTTTAAGATATGGAGAGGCAAAGGGGGAGTTTTCGAAAATTTAAAACGGTTATATTTTGTTGGAAAAGTAATTAAAATTTCTTTCTTTTGATACGCACAAGTATATATTGTCCAGATAAATTAAAAAAAAAAACTTTTTTTAAATAACTATTTTTTTTTTTTAATTATGTGTAATTAGCCACAAACTAAACTACCAGAAATGAAATGAGAATAGAAATTACTTTAATTTCAATGTCGCAGTACCACCGGAGCAAAACAAAATATTTAGTGGATAACTAGCAAAATAAAAATAGCAATGGAAAAAATCAAAGACCTCCACTTATCGTATTAGAGTTTCCTGCATATGTAATGGCATATATCTAGAGGTGCCTTGCGATTCTACAGTGCTTTAGAAAAATGTGATCATTATCTAAAAATATCAAAATTAGTAATTAACTATAATTTTTACTTTTCCCTCAGAATGTAATTATTAACAATTTAGTTACATATATTCTTTCGATTAGATCTAATTATTATCTTGTTTATTAAGTTTTTTGATCAAAATAATGATTTCCTTTTGGGTTTATATTTTATCATCAAAAATATTCATTGCACTTTGATTTTACAATTTCTTTTAGAATTAATAATTATTTTCTGAGTCAAATTTTTCATTCAAAAATAAAAGTTTATTTTTGACTTTTATTTTTAGATCGCAAGGAATCGCTCAAAACATCATAGCGCGCTTTCCAGTTAACGGTAGATGGTAAATTTTTTTGTTCAAAACTAACTCTTGTTTGAACTTAAATTGGCACAAAATTTAAACACATATGTTCTATGGGAAAGTGCACCGAATTTAGGAAAATATTTTGCACCATATCTTCTTTATTTATGAAACTATGGGCATGAAATTTCGGGTTTGTTTTATAAATCAAGAATAGATCCTTGACAACAAAACTCATGGAGATCGGATAATGATTGTTATAGTTCCCACATAGATTTTTAAATATAAGTAGTATATCGGATTCAAGGTAGGAAAATATAATTTTTTTATTAAATATTTCCGATTGAGTAGAAAATGTTTGTCCATAAGCCGGCTTTTTCCATCTCATAGACTGTCTTCAATAAACGCTATGACCTGGCGTTTAATATCTTCATGAACTTTACAAACATTGTACTGCATAAAATAACACAATTATAATTCACCCGACGCATCTGAATTAGGTTAGCTTACGGCATTACCAATGTTTCAGAGGATATTATACGCCTGTGCCAGAGAAATAATAATTATATTTCGGAGTTCAAAGAGCCAAAACAAAATCAATTGTGAAAATATACTATTAAATATATGTGTAGAAATGGAGATGTACGTTGCTAATGAATAAATAAATAAAACTTCAAATTTTGATTTGTATTGTTTGTATCTAGACACGTAGCTGTGGCAATGTGCATTTCAGGAAACGATTTTTGTATAAACAAAGAAAGTTTTTGTATTGTAGTCATTAAAGTCCTACATAAAACAATTGGAAGATGTTATAATAATGATCATCCGATGATATTAAGGATTTTTGGGATTAATGTTTTGCTTATAACATATATGCACAACACCGATTTTTATATAATGATTGGAATCGCTCTATTATATTTGAACAAGTGACAAAAATTGTGCCTTTGAAAACAAAGTGCTGATTTTTATAAAACAGTAAACTCAAAGCCAACTTTTTCAAAAAAAAGCATAAGGTGCAAAATTGGATGAATGGAGATATGTTTAGTTTTTTGCCTTAGAATTTTTTGCATTTATTTTTTTTTGACTTTTCCTTGCATAATATGTTAGTACAATATATGGATTAAAAATTTAAAAAGAAATAGTGTTATTTGAATAAGTACAACGGATGTTATGAACAAATAAGTGCAGAAGTGACAAACATTCATCCACTTATGCTCGCCACTGTATGTGGGGGACTATGGCTTCAAGCGCCTCATGCCCTGGCATTATGAAATTCAAACTTCAAAAATTCTGCAAAATTAAAAAAAAAGTATTCTCCATAAAAATTCCATTTTTATTATAATTTAGTACTTTCTCTTCTGGGTCTTGACCGTGACCCATATATATATATATATTAGAAAGCGGGTTAGTTTCAAGAGACTTAGTGCATCATAATCTACAGCATCCGCTGAACGCGAAATCGGGCTAGAAAGCCTCAATTCAGCGGAATTACATTTGAAACTCTTCGAAAAATTACACGAATGGATAACTATCTGTTTCACACATTGCCAACATTATTATCTTTCCAAAAAGGTGTTTTATTGAATAACAACTCTTTGTGTGAGCTATATAAATATGTGAACGAGAATTATTCACTGCAATATATATGTATGTACATTCAGATGTATAAGTAAACCAGCACATTGTAACGTTTTTCGTAGCTGCCCCCGATGATTTCCCAAATCTTTCGAGTCCGATCACTAGATCGCTAAATAAAACTCCCAAGATTTGTTCGTTTGGCCTCTTAATCGTCAGGAATTTACTCAACGTTCATTTCGTCCTCAATAATTACAATTCTTTACTATACACAATGGCTTATTTTACAATTCTTAATAACACACATATATTTCTACTTCACACAGTTTATCCGTTTCTAAAACACTCAGCTCACTGCAATGTTAACGCCTCGGTGTTTTCTACTCGTCTCTGGTGTGATAACGGCTGCCGCTCTTTTTATACCTCAAGATGACCCAAACATTCTGTTCACGCGCTCAAGAAAAGGCTGATTATTCGTTTGCCTGCGATAGCTGCAGCCGCTCCGTTTATCTTTCATGACTTCACTTCTTTTGTCTGTCCTTTGTACGGGGAATTTTCATCATACTGCCCCTCCTTTTGTCTGTCCTTTTTATTTGGAAATCTCGTCGTACAGCTACTCCTTTTGTCTGTCCGTCGTATTTGGGATTTCCGTCACAATATTATTGAAAATTTTTCCGGTACCATAGGTGGTTTAGGTGGAATGCTTAAAAACCTCAGTCCTATAGAACATAAGTACAGGAAATACTTGGCAGCTGCGTTACTTACATACATATACATATATTGTATGTTGATTGTTATATAAAGAGTTTGTATTCTTATACAAAGAGAAATACGGAAAATTAAACCTTTCAAGAAAATGTGGAAACCGATCATGCGAAACCATTACAGAAAATTCAATGGATTCCCTGAAAATTTTAGTGGAAGAAAAAGAGGTAGACATGAACGGGTTATACGCATGTTTTTTTTTCTGTTTCAAGTGCTAATGTAATCTGCACTTATTTAATATTGTGGCGAAAATGCGAAGCGAATGACAGATGAAAGAGAGGAGCCGACAACTGACATCTTCTAGAGCGTACGAGACGATTATCGTAACCGAAACGATTATCGTAACCGAGAGGATTATCGTATGGACGAGATTATTCCGGGGGTTTCGTTTTCAAGCAGCAAACAAGTATATAAGGGCGACGTACGGCTGCAAAATCAATCAGTTGTGAATTAAACTCGTGGAGATTACATTACAGTAAAGTAATAAAAACAGTACATTGTGAAAGTTGTATACAAGTGATTGTAAATAGTAACGTAAATTGTAATTGAATTGTGAATTACCGAATAATTAAAAAGGACATTAATTAAGTCTTTATAAATAAAGAGACTGCAAATTAAGTTGGCGATTTTATTTAACAATCCAGAGGTCGTACCCGAAAGATTAAGGAAATCATCGAGGTTAATCAGCAAGATCGTAACAATTGGTGTCAGAAGTGGGATTATTAAATAAATTCCAGACGATAATAATTAAAAAAATGGTGAGGATTCAGGATTTGACGATACCTCTTCTCAAGAAGGAGTTGGCCAAGCGAGAATTGTCTACAACAGGAAATAAGGCAGAGCTGCAATCGAGACTGCGAGAAGCAATGGAAGTCGCAGGTATCGACTTGAACCAGTACGAATTCCGTCGCGAGGATGAAGATGTATCCTTGAAGGACATTGACAAAGAAGAGGCTATTGATTATGCGAAGGGGTTGGAGCAGCCATCAGGTAAGATTCAAGAAAATGCTCCTGGCTCACCTACCGGTATGGACATGAACATGTTGCTGGCTGCAATTTCACAAATCAATGCGAACATGTCACAAAACATTTCACAAATCGATGCCAGCATATCACAAAAGATGGATGCAAAGTTTGATGGATTAGAAGGAACAATCGCGCAAATACAGCAAAATCTGGAGAAAGACAATGCAGAACTTAAGGAAAGACAGGATCTAATTGAAGCCAAAGTCAACACATTGGAAGGTCGTTTCCGGGATTTGCAGTTAAATCGTCCAACCACTTCAGTGAACGCTCCCAAGGTAAAAACACCATCGTTTGACGGAAAAATTCCCTTCCAAGTCTTCAAGCTCAATTTGAGAAGACGGCTGAAACCAATAAATGGAGCATGGAGGAAAAATCTGCTGCACTATTCGTTGCGTTGGAAGGACCTGCGGCAGAACTTTTGCAAACTGTACCTGATTATGAGAGAAATGATTACGACGGATTGATGCGAGCCCTGGAAAGACGCTATGGTAGCGAACACAGAAGACAAATTTACCAGATGGAGCTAGAAAAGCGCGACCAGAAACCCAACGAATCTCTACAGGAATATGCCTCGGAAATTGAGAGATTGGCTCATTTAGCCATCGGAGACGCATCGGGTGAGCATCTCGAAAGGGTGAAAATACAAAAATTCATCAGCGGCATAAAAGACGTTTACACCAAGCGAGAGACATATGTGAATCCAAAGTTAACATTCGCTGAAACAGTGGCGTATGCTCAAACACGTGAAACGGCGGCACTCATAAGCAGACCAGCGTACAAAGTCAATAAAGTGGAGGTTGAAACAGCAGATGTGATGACCGAAATATTGAGAACTCTGAAGTCGTTGAAAGGAATGAATCGTTCTGGTGGCAAGAATCAGGCTGGAAAATGCTTTAAATGTGGAAAGCCTGGTCACTTCGCACGCGAATGCAAAACGGGTTCCAGCATACAGGAAGGACAGCGCAAACGGAAGGCTGAGGAGGATAAACCATCAACTTCTCAGTCGTTAAACTAAAACGAGCCAGTCTAAAAGGGCGTATGCTGGCTCCTGCAATTGAATGCCCCATAATCTCCGTCTCGCAAATTGGTAGGAATACGAGCAACATTACTATTAGTGGATATGTGGATGGACGAGCGCGAAAATTAACAGTGGATACGGGCGCATCACACTCCATCATTCGAACTGACCTGATCGCTAAAGAAGTGAGACCATTACCTGGAGCAATATTGAAAACGGCGACTGGTGAGGACGCACAAGTGGTGGGAGAAGTAACATGTGAGGTCTCAATAGGGAATGTGACGGTGTTACACAGCTTTATAGTCGCGCAGATCGTAGATGAGGTAATCATAGGAGTGGACTTCTTGATGGAGCAAGGTATCAAGATCGACTTGAATAACAAGGTTATAGAGTATAAGAACATGGAAGTACCACTAAGCATTGGCTACGATTCCACATACAGCAGCAAACAAGTGGTCTTAGAAGACAGTGAACTGATTCCACCGAAGTCAGAAGCAGTTGTTTGGGCGAAAATTAATGGAGATTGTGGGACAAACAAATTGTGGGTTGTCGAAGCAGCACAAAATTCTACACTGGACTTACTTATTGGAAAAACCCTGGCTAAGACACGAAAGAATGGACGCATTCCAGTGAGAGTATTGAATGACTTCAGATCATCAGTAAAAATTCCTAGTGGAACTGTATTAGGGCAATGTCAAGAGGTAGAAGCCATTATTAACAGCAATGATTCATCTGGAATCGACTCTATTGGCAGCAAGAAGATGGAGGAAGATATCAATGCATGGACGCAAGGATTGGAAGACAAGTACAAGCACCAGGCCAGTCAGATGATCCGCAAATACTCCAACATATTCGACAAGGATGGCAACAAACCAGGCAGGACCAACGTAGTGAAGCATAGCATTGATACTGGTGACGCAAGACCAATTTGTCAAGCTCCTCGAAGCGTTCCACTAGCCAAACGTGACGCTGTTGGCCAAATAATTAGGGAAATGAGTGAAAGCGATGTTATCGAACCATCAGCAAGTCCATGGAGCTCTCCGGTGGTACTCGTGAAGAAGAAAGATGGCCAGTTGCGGTTCTGCGTGGACTATCGGAGATTAAACGATGTCACAAAGAAAGACAGCTATCCTTTGCCCAGGATCGATGATACACTAGACTCCTTAACTGGCACAGAATGGTTCTCAACACTTGACCTTAAGAGCGGGTATTGGCAAGTAGAAGTGAGTGAAGAAGATAAAGAGAAGACAGCGTTTAGTGCCGGCAACGGTCTATGGCAATTTACGGTAATGCCATTTGGGTTATGCAACGCTCCTGCCACTTTTGAAAGATTAATGGACCATGTGCTCAAAGGACTACACTGGAAGACCTGTTTGGTGTATCTGGATGACATAATAGTATTGGGAAAGAGCTTCGACGAACATCTGAGTAATTTGGAAGAAGTTTTCCAGAGAATAGCTGGCGCTGGTCTTAAACTAAGTCCTAAGAAGTGCTCTTTATTCAAGAAGGAGGTGAATTACTTAGGTCATCAAGTAACCACGAAGGGCGTATGTACTGCGAAGGAAAAAATAGCAGCAGTGAAGGATTGGCCGAGACCCAGAAATTTGCATGAATTAAGAAGTTTCCTTGGACTGTGTACTTACTATCGTCGCTTTGTTCCGAATTTCGCCAGCGTAGCTCATAGTCTCCATGAACTCACAAGGAAAAATAAATCTTTCGAGTGGAAAACTGAACAAGAGGATGCTTTCCAAGCTTTAAAAGAACGACTATGCACTGCACCTATGCTAGCGTACCCGGTTCCAGGTGCAACATTTATTCTGGACACAGATGCTAGTGGTTATGGCATAGGAGGTGTACTTTCGCAAGTGATTGATGGGCAGGAGAAGATAGTTGCCTACTATAGCCGGACTATTGGAAAACCGGAGCGGAACTACTGCGTAACGCGGAGATAACTATTAGCGTTGGTGGATTGCATTAAACACTTCCACAAATATCTGTATGGTCAACATTTCCGCGTTAGAACGGATCATGCAGCGCTGAAGTGGCTACTACAGTTCAAGAATCCCGAAGGGCAGCTTGCACGGTGGATTGAGAGGCTGCAAAGTTATGACTTCACCATCGAGCACCGCAAGGGTAATACGCACGGAAATGCTGACGCTATGTCCCGTCGACCATGTAGTTTGGAATGTAAGCATTGCTCAAAAGCAGAGGGTAAGGAAGACATAATAGACGTCTGGCTAATGATAGTTACATCAGCAGAAGAGTGGGAGGCAAGTCACTTAAGGAAATGTCAGCAAGAAGATCCGGACTTGGAATTGGTAATGCACGGATTGGAGGTGAACAGACGGCCAAGTAAAGAACAAATGGCAGCGGAAAGTCCCATCGCGAAAGCATACTGGGCACAATGGAACAGTTTAGAATTGATATCTGGCTGTTTGCATAGAGTATGGGAAAGTGAAGATGGCCAGTGCTCTCGGAAGCTTATAGTAGTTCCGAGGTTAAGAATTCCGGATGTTCTTAAGGAATTCCATAATGGTCCTAGTGGAGGGCACCTAGGTATTACAAAAACGCTGGAGAAGATCAAGCAGCGGTTCTATTGGGTTGGCTGTCGGCAGTCGATCGCTGAGTGGATTGCTAACTGCACGGAGTGCATTGCAGCTAAAGGGCCAAAGTCACGAAGTCATGGGCAGATGAAGCAGTATAACTCAGGTGCACCATTTGAGAGATACATGCTCTTGTGAGGCAGCGAACTCAAATTATGAGTGACAAAATGAAGGCTCGGTATGACAAGGCGATGAACTCCGAAGGCTTCCAAAATGGAGATTTGGTGTTGCTGTACAATCCACAACGAAAGAGAGGTTTGTCCCCAAAACTTCAATGCAATTGGGAAGGTCCATACAAGATAATCAAACGACTAAACGACGTAGTGTATCGAATTCAAACTGTACGGAGGCCGAGAAACAAGATGAAAGTGGTCCACCTAGAGAGGCTTGCTGCGTTTGGAACAGCGAATGTGTCTGATCGGGACGATCAGACTTAGGTGGAGGGCAGTGTGGCGAAAATGCGAAGCGAATGACAGATGAAAGAGAGGAGCCGACAACTGACATCTTCTAGAGCGTACGAGACGATTGTCGTAACCGAAACGATTATCGTAACCGAGAAGATTATCGTATATAAGGGCGACGTACGGCTGCAAAATCAATCAGTTGTGAATTAAACTCGTGGAGATTACATTACAGTAAAGTAATAAAAACAGTACATTGTGAAAGTTGTATACAAGTGATTGTAAATAGTAACGTAAATTGTAATTGAATTGTGAATTACCGAATAATTAAAAAGGACATTAATTAAGTCTTTATAAATAAAGAGACTGCAAATTAAGTTGGCGATTTTATTTAACAATCCAGAGGTCGTACCCGAAAGATTAAGGAAATCATCGAGGTTAATCAGCAAGATCGTAACAATATTGTGGCGAAAATGCGAAGCGAATGACAGATGAAAGAGAGGAGCCGATAACTGGCATGTTCTAGAGCGTAAAACGAGACGTTATCGTACCGATGACGACTCGATTATTCCAGGGTTTCGTTTTCAAGCGGCAAACAAGTATATAAGGGCGACACACGACTGTAAAAGCAATCAGTCGTAAAGTAAACGCGTTGGAGATTACATTACAGTAAAGTAATAAACAGTACATTGTGAAAGTTGTATACAAGTGATAGTAATTTAGTAAAGTGAATTGCAATTGAATTGTGAATTACTGAGTAATAAAAGGACATTAAATAAATTCTTTATAAGTAAAAAATTTTTATTGAACAATCCAGAGATCGTACCCGAAGGATTTGGGAAATCATCGACGTTGATTCAGCAAGATTGTAACAATATTATCCTTGCTAGGATGGAGAGTCAGTTTCAGAAATGACTGGTTTACTTTCCAAAAGTTTCAATATTTGTATAAATTCCCTAGAAATCCCTGATTTCTATAACTTTCTTACCCTTCTCTTCAAATTCGAAAATGCAACGTTGAGCTAATTAGAATATGTTTATAAAAGCGAAAACGGAATACAGATTCCGGTTTAATTCTGACTCAACAGTTTTGCAAAAAAGTAGGTATTAATCACGTCAGCGATTATTTGTTGCAAAAATTGGATTACTCGATCTAACGTCTTTTATATATATATGTATACAATAACATATATTTTTCTTGGTTTTATTTAATTTGCTGTGGTTTCGCATCGGCGTTTTTTCTTTGCGTTGAGAGTCGCCATCTCAATATTCTACTTACTTCACCTAATTATTATTTCATCATGAGTTTTCCTTAGTTTTTATTTTTGAAAGGAGAAATTTGCTCAGAAAACGAAAAAAAACTTATTATTTTGAAGAAAATTTTAAAAATCAAAGGACTGTTACGATCCTGTTGAATCAACCTCGATGGTTTCCCAAATCCTTCGGGTATGGTCTCTGGATTGTTAAATAAAAATCGCCAACTTAATTTGCAGTCTCTTTCTTGATGAAGACTTTATTTAACGTCCTTTTATTATTCAGTAATTCACAATTCAATTTACAATTTACTTTACTATTTACAATCACTTGTATACAACTTTCACAATATAATGTTTTTATTACTTTACTGTAATGTAATTACCAACGCGTTTATTTCACGACTGATTACTGACTGACTATTCTGCAGTCGTGTGTCACCCTTATATACAACTCCCGGTTGCTCGCAACCAACCGTCTAGAATAATCGAATCTCTCTCTTTACGAATGTTCCCGAATTCGCTTTAGAACATGTCATTCACTTCGCATTTTCGCCACACTGCCCTCCATCTAAGTCTGATCGTCCCGATCAGACACATTCGCTGTTCCAAGCGCAGCAAGCCTCTCTAGGTGCACCACTTTCATCTTGCTTCCTGGTCTCCCAACATTCTGGATTCTATACACTGCGTCATTTAGCCGTTTGATTACCTTATATGGACCATCCCAAACGCATTGAAGCTTTGGGGACATACCCCTCTTCAATTGTGGACTGCACAGCAACACCAAATCTCCACTTTGGAAGCCTTCAGAGTTCATCGCTTGGTCATACCTGGCCTTCAATTTGTAATGGTTTCGTGGTTTTGGCCCTTTAGTTGCTATGGACTTCTTGCAGTTAACAACCCACTCAGCGATCGATTGACGACAACCAACCCAATAGAACCACTGCTTGATCTTCTCCAGCATTCTCTTAATGCCTAGATGCTCTCCGCTAGGACCATTGTGAAATTCCTTAAGAATATCCGGTATTCTTAACCTCGGAACTACTATTAGCCTTCTAGAGCACTGGTCATCTTCACTTTCCCATACTCTATGCAAACAGCCAGATATTAACTCTAAACTGCTCCATTGTGCCCAGTATGCCTTCGCGATGGGACTTCCCGCTGCCATTTGTTCCTTACTTGGCCGTCTGTTCACCTCCAATCCGTGCATTACCAATTCCAAGTCTGGGTCTTCTTGCTGACATTTTCTTAAGTGGCTGGCCTCCCACTTTCCTGCTCGTGTAAATGTCATTCGCCGGATGTCTATTATGCCCTCAGCTTTTGAGCATCGTTTGCGTCGTCTTTCTTCTCTGTTGGAGCCCGACTGGCATTCGCTTGCGAAGTGACCTGCTTCTCCGCAACTAAGCACTTCCTAGCTTGATTCTTGACACCAGAACGATTCTTTCCTTCTATCGACCTCGAGTTTTCAATATTTCAGTCCTCACATCTGGTGTTTCTCCCTCCAAACGCTTCGTTTTATAGGCTGGCTTACATAGCAGTGCCGCTGTTTCGCGTGTCTGAGCATACGCAACAGTTTCAGCGAATGTTAACTTTGGATTCGCATAAGTCTCTCGCTTGGTGCAAACTTCCTTAATTCCGCTGATGAACCTCTGGATTTTTAATCTTTCGAGATATCCAGCCGACGCGTGCCCTGTGGCTAAATGAGCCAATCTCTCGATTTCAAAAGCATATTCCTGCAGAGATTCGTTGTGTTTTTGGTCACGCTGTTCCAGCTCCATCTGGTAAATCTGCCTCCTATGCTCTCAACCATAGCGTCTTTCCAGGGCTCGCATTACTGCGCCATAGTTATCCCTATCATATTCGGGAATAGTCAGCAAAATATCCGCTGCAGGACCCTTCAACGCAATAAATAGCGCAGCGGATTTTTCCTCGATGGTCCAATTATTTAACTCAGCCGTCTTCTCGAACTGGAGCTTGAAGATCTGTAATGGAGCTGCGTCGTCAAATGATGGTGCTTCTACCCACGGGCAGTTCATCGATCTGGCTTGACGATGCAAATGCAAATCTCGGACACGTCGCTCGAGCTCGTAGATTTTGGTCTTAATTAGCTCCTCTATTTTGTCTTGTCGCCCCTCGATTTGATCCTGCCTTTCCTTAAGTTCCGCATTGTCTCTCAACAGATTTTGCTATATTTGCGCTATTGTTCCTTCTAAGGATGATATCTGCTCCCTTTGTTCAAGCATTTTTGCATCCAACTTTTGTGATATGTTGGCATCGATTTGTGACATGTTCGCGTTCATTACCGACATATTTTGAGAATTACGGGCATCCTGTGCATCCATCTTTTGTGACATGTTGTCATTGATTTGTGACATGTTGGCACTGATTTGTGAAATTGCATTTAACAACATGTTCATGTCCATACCGGTAGATGAGCCAGGGGCATTTCCTTGAATCTTACTTGATGGCTGCTCCAACCCCTTCGCAGAATCAATAGCCTCTTCTTTGTCAATGACCTTCAAGGATACATCTTCATCCTCGCGACGGAATTCGTCAGCTCTGCCTTCCAGTTGTAGACAATCCTCGCTTTGCCAACTCCTTCTTGAGAGGAGGTATCGTCAAATCCTGAACCTTCACCATTTTTCAATTATTATTCTTATGGTTTTCTTTAACAATCCCACTTTTGACACCAATTGTTACGATTTTGCTGAATCAACCTCGATGATTTCCCAAATCCTTCGGGTACGATCTCTGGGTTGTTAAATAAAAATCGCCAACTTAATTTGCAGTCTCTTTCTTGAGGAAGACTTTATTTAACGTCCTTTTATTATTCAGTAATTCACAATTCAATTTACAATTTACTTTACTATTTACAATCACTTGTATAAAACTTTCTCAATGTACAGTTTTTATTACTTTACTGTAATATAATTACCAACGCGTTTATTTCACGACTGATTACTGACTGACTATTCTGCAGTCGTGTGTCACTCTTATATACAACTCCCGGTTGCTCGCAACCAACCGTCTAGAATAATCGAATCTCTCCCTTCACGAATGTTCTCGAATTCGCTTTAGAACATGCCAGCTATTGGCTTCTCTCTTTCATCTGTCATTCGCTTCGCATTTTCGCCATGGTACATTGAATATTTTTGATGATAAAAATAAAACTCCAAAAAAAAATCATTATTTCTGATTAAAAAAAATGAATGAAATAAAAAACTTTAAAAATTAATAAGTTAGAATTATATCTAACTAACAATACCCGGCCACACACACGTTGCGATGGATCTTTCCTATCTTGTTGAATTTAGATATTATAATTGACATTGTAAAGAATGATGCAGTTAATCTAAAATATTTAACTTCTTATATTATTGATCTGACATATTTTTATTTGTTCTAACAATATTTGGTATTTGCGTATTGCAGCGGCAATTGAATAGATCCCAGGTACACTTCCCAGAAGAAAAGCTGGTGCGTATCTTAATTTAGGTGAAAAGCTACCTAGGTACCAAATTTCAAATATCAAGCATAAAAAATTTTCTAAAATTCCTCAAATCATCGGAAATATAAGTTTGCACCAAATAAATGTACATCATTCAAATCAGGAAAACTGAACGGGTGAGGCTTATTTTTCAATTTCTTCTATCCTAACTGTATGTATTCTGTACTTATGCCCAGCACCAAAATATTAAATTAAAGTATTTTCAATCTACTTTTACTCAAAAGTGAAATGCAGAACATGCCTGTATGTCTTATTTCCAAACTTAGTCATTGCCCATTTAAAAATATTGTAACGGAAATCCCAAAGACGAAGGGCAGACAAAAGGAGTAGCAGTGTGAGGAGATTTCCAAATAAAAAGGAGAGACAAAAGAAGTGGTAGTATGCTGCAAATTACCCGTACCAAGGACAAACAAACTTAAGCGGCAGTATGATGCAAATTACCCTTACCAAGGATAAACAAAGGGGACGACAGTGTAAAGGAAATACCCCGTCGTTAAGGATAAGCGGAGCGGCGGCAGCTACCATAGGCAAACGAATAACCAGCCCATTCTTGAACGCGTGAACAGAATGTTTCGGTCATCTTCAGGTATAAAAAGAACAGCAGCCGATATCACGAGAAAAGACGAGTAGAAACTGCAGTGGAGTTAGCATTGCTGAGCTGAGTGTTTTAGAAACGGATAAGCTGTGTGAAGCAGAGAATAATTGTGTGCCATAAAGAATTGTAAAATAAACCATTGGGTATAGTAAAGAATTGTAATTATTAAAGACTTAATAAACTTTGAGAAAATTTCTGACCATTAAGAGGCCAAACGAAGAAATATTGGACTATTATTTAGCAATCTAGTGATCAGACTCGAAGGATTTGGGAAATCATCGAGGGTAGCCACGAAAAACGTTACAATATATATATTTTTATTAAAAATGCTTTGTCGAATAATAATTCTCATTAGATTTCAGAGAAGCAAATTTACTTTTTTATGTTTTTTATATAAAATGTTATGCATCTTTTATATTTTTTATTATAGAAAATTGTTTTTTTTTTTTACTAAATAAAATTGATAGCATAAAATTAAAGTAAAAAATATATATATTTCCATTAGGTAGTAAATTTATCAACATTGATGACAAAGTAATGGGAACATATTAGACTAATTTAAATAGTGAAAATAAAATTGTCCTGCACTTCTATGGAATAAACATAGTTCATTTTTAATTTCCACTCATTGTTTTCTTTTCAACTGTAAAACGCGACATTATCCCACCAAATCCAAATGTTTCAACAAGTTTTAAATAGATCTTGGAAGTTAATTAAATAAATCCATTTCGTCCACGATTTTGCACATTATGCAATCTGACTGATCGCTTCGATTATTAGCATTTGGATCCTGTGAATCAACTTCCATATTAAACTTTTCATCACCTTCGTTACCATCATTCCATATTTCAGGTAATGCCGCAAATGCCGTATTAACTATATCTCTTACACGTTCCAAATGCTTTTGGAACCTTGTTGTAGTCTCCACTCTTTGTCGTTTCTGCATTTCCATCATTACTCTCAGAGTTTCGCGCGCTTGATGAGGACGAAATTCATTCAACAAATGATGCATGTGAACGAAAAGAAGGCTCAGATCATCGATCTTAAAATATGAATCATTTTATATGGCTATATATATCCCTTGAAAATATATATTACCTTTTCCGTTCTTCGTGGGCTATCAGGATACTGAATAAGGAGGTCAATAAGATCTAAGAAGTTCACGAATAATGAGTGATTCAGTTTCTTCAACTCTTTCCGACGATCAAAATGTAGTGGTATAAGCCGCTTTATATTTTGTGATTCCAGAGACCTGATCATTTCTTCATTGTTATATTGTATACCAAACATATTATAGGTATCTGGTATAGGAGGAGGTGGCCTAGGTGCACGATTTCGTCGAATATTTTCTTCAGAAAAGAGATTTATATATTGCGTCGGTGGTAGAGGTAAACTCATGACTTGCGATTCTTGATTTGCCATTTTTCGCACTTCCTTCACTTTGTTCTGCTTTATATCTAAAAATTAAAACTGGTGACGAAACTACAACTTTGCGAGCCCAAAGGAATGAATCGAGTTTGTTTAGAAACCAAAAGGTACATTCAGTTATGGCATAATTTGTATGCCGAAATTTAACAAGTCGTCTTCACCTTCTAGATATTATCACTTGTACAAACGATAAAAGCTTTGAACACTTAAAACATTGACAGCAAGGCAAAAATTGCCATTGGTATAACACAATTAAAATTTTTCAATGCAATTATTTATCAAAAGCTAAAAATCTGTTAGTTGAAGTAAATATTAAACTTGTTTTGCAGTTATCGTTTTCAATTCTTTAGAATTTGCGACAAGGTAACTAAATAAATGGAAATTAAAACCAGCAATTGGTCAACGCGTGCAAACATTTGGCGTTACGACAGAGACAACGTTGCTTATGGTGGAGAAAATCCGAAACGAATGTCAGATGAAAGAGGGAGGCCGATACCCGAATGTAGAGCGTGAATCGAGAATATATGTTATCGAGAACATCTGGATAATTCTTGGTGTTAAAACGAGCAATCGGCTTAATATATAATGGCAAAGCACAAAAGCCACCTAGTGAGTTATAAAGCAAACTTGTTGGTGATAACATTACTGTGAAGTAAAAATAGTACACTGTGAAAGTTGTAAAATAAGGATTATAAATAGTGAAGCAAATTGTTATTTATTGAGTAATAAAACAACGTTGAGTAAATGCTTTATCATTAAGAAACTGCAAGCATAGTAGGCGACTTTTATTTAACAATTCAGTGATCGGACTCGAATGATTTGGGAAATCACCGAGGTTAATTTCGTGAAATCGTAACATTTGGTATCAGAAGTGCGATTGTTAAATAAATCCCTAAGGATAGGAAATGAAAAATGATCAAGATTCAGGACTTGACGATACCTCCCCTTAAAAAGGGAATAGGCAAAGCGAGGTTTATCTATCATTTGAAATAAGCTCTGAGATCCATCAAGAAATTTTTTTGTAGTAGTGAAGCCGGTAAAAAGATCAGTACCGGGAAGTGCATTAATTGAGGGAAAGCAGGTCACTTTACCCGCAAGACGAGCTCCAAAAGACAGGAAGGACGAAGAACATGAATGGTTGAGGAAGATGAACCATCAATCGCTCAACTAAAACGAGCCAGCAAAAAGGAGCGTATACTGACTCCTGAAATTTAATGCCCCATAATCTCCGTCTAGAAAATTGGTAGAAAAACGAACAACGTTACAATTGGGGGACATGTGGATGGACGTGAGCGAACATTAACTGTGACATCGACATGGAATAACCGAATGATGGAGTACAAAAACATGGAAGTACCACTTAACATTGGCTAAAATTCCATACAAAGCAGCAATCAAGTAGTCTTAGAAGACAATGAACTGATCCCCCAAAGTCAGAAGCAGTTGGGTGGGCAAAGATTGATGAAGATTGTGGGACAAGCAAATTATGAGTTGTCGAAGCAGCACAATATTCTACATATGACGCATCCCAGTGAGAGCGGAAGCCATTATTAAATGCAATGATTCATCTGAAATCGACTCCATTGACAGGAAGGACATGGAGGAAGGCATAAATGCATGTACGGAAGGGTTGGAAGGCACTACTGGGATACAGCTAAAAAAAAACTTATCCGCAAATATTCCAACATATTTGATAAGGATGACACGAAACTAGACAGAGCAAACAATGTGAAGAATCACATTGATACTGGTAACGCTAGGTCGATTCGTTAAGCTCCTCAAAGTGTTCCACTAGCCAATCGTGAAGCTGTAAATTTAATAATAAAAGAAATTAGCAAAAGTGGTGTTATTGAACCATCAGCAAGTCCATGGAGTTCGTCGGAAGTACTTGTGAAGAGGAAAGATGGCCGGTTGCGGCTCTGCGTGGACTATCGGAGAAAGACAGTTATACTTTGCACAAGATCGATAATACTTAGACTCGTTAACTGGCATAGAATGGTCCACTTGACAAGTGGAAGTAAGTGAAGCAAATAAGGAGAAGACGGCCTTTAGTGTCGGAAGCGGTCTTTGACAATTCACTGCGAAGCTCTTTGGATTATGAAGCGCTTCTGCCACTTTTCAAATTAATGGATCATGTGCTCAAGAGTTACTGGGAGACTTGCTTGGTGTATCGAGGAACGAATAATTTTGAAGAAGTTTTCCAAACAGTGAAGGATTGGCCAAGGCTCAGAAATTTGCACGAATTAAGAAGTTTTCTTGGGCCGTGCACTTACTATCGTCGATTTGTTTCGAATTTCTCCAGCGTAGCTAATAGTCTCAATGAAAATAAATTCTTCGAGTGGAATACTGAACAAGAGAAGGCCTTCCAATCTCTAAATGAACGGCTATCCCCTGCGCCTATGCGAGGTGTAACATTTATTTTGAATGCAGATGCTAGTGGCAATGACATGGGAGGCGTACTTTCACAAGTAATTAATGGGCAACAGAAAATGGTTGCCTTCTATAGCCGGTCTATTGGGAAACCAGAGGGGAACTACTGTGTAACTCGGAGAGAACTACTAGCGTTGGTGGATTGTATCAAACATTTCCACAAATATCTGTATAGTCAATATTTCCAAGTTAGAATGGATCATGCAGAGCAAAAGTGGCTACTACACTTCAGTTATGCCGAAGAACGGCCAGCTTGGTGGATTGAGAGACTGCAAAGTTCTAACTTCACCATCGAGCAGCGCAAAGGAAATACGCATGGAAAGGCTAACGCTTTGCTTCGTCGACCATATAATTTGGAATGCAAGCACTGCTCAAAAGCTGAGGGTAAGAAACGTATAGACGTCCGGCCAATGACAATCGCAGATGTTAATGCACGGATTGGAGATGAACAGACGGCCAACTAAGGAACAATTGGCGAAGACATATTGGGCGCAATGGCCCAGCTTAAAATTGATTATTTGCATAGAGTGTGGAAAATTTCAGATGGCTAGTGCTCCCGCATTCTAATATTAGTTCCAAAGTTAAGAATTTCGAACATTCTCAAAGAATTCCATTATGGTCCCAGTGGAGGGCACCTGGGATTTACGAAAACCTTGGATAAAATCAAGCACCGGTTCTATTGGGCTGATTGTTGTCAATCGGTAGCGGAATGAATTGCTAACTGCAAAGAGTATATTTTAGATAAAAGTCCAAAATTCAGAAGTCATGGAGAGATGAAGCAATATAACTCAGGTGCACCCTTCGAACGCGTTGCCAAGGATATAGCCCGCCCATTCCCTATGAGCAGACGAGGAAACAAGTACGTCCTGGATGTCATGGATTACTTTAATAAATGGCCGAGGTCTATTCAGTCAGGAGCTAAAACAGTGGCGGATACATTCACCTACAATTGGGTTACCAGATACGGTGCACCTACAGAGCTTCACTCGGACGAAGGAAGAAATTTCGAGTCAACGGTGTTTCAAGAAATGTACCTGATACTGGATATTCGAAAAATTCGAACAAAAGCCCTGCACACTCAGAACGATTCAATTCAACCCTGGGAGAGTATTTGAGAAAGGTCGTGAATAAATATCAGGATGATTGGGATATCCACATATTTCTGTTCCTGATGGAAGTCATGAAACAAAGGGTAAAACAGCTGCAAGGATACTCTTTGGTGGTGAACTTCGGTTACCCAGTGATTTAAAATTTGAATTGACACAGCGAATTCAAATACTGAGTAACAAAATTTAGGCCAGATATGGCAACGTTGAACTCCGAAGGCTTCCAAAATGTAGATTTATTGTTCTGATATAATCCACAACGGAAGAACTTCAATGTAATTGAGAAGGTCCCTATGTGATAAATAAGCTCAACGACGTAGTATATCGAATCCAAATCGCTGGAAACCCAAGAAACAAGATAAAAGTAGTCCACCTAAAGAGACTTGCAGCGTTTGAAACAGCAAATATGTCGTAATAGGGACGTTCAGACTTTGGTGGAGGGCAGTGTGGCGAAAACGCGAACCGAATGTCAGATGAAAGAGAGAAGCCGATAACTGGCATGTTCTGGAGCATGAGATTCGAGAATGTTCGTTATCGTGCACATGACGATAATATCAGGCGTAAATACGAGCAATATGTTCAGTATATGGGCAACAACTGCTGGCAAGTCAGTTATAAAGCGAACCTGTTGGGGAAAATACCACCGTGAAGTAAAAATAGTACACTGTAAAAATTTGTAAAATAAATGATTTTAAATAGTGAAGCAAGTTGTTATTTACTGAGAAATATATAAATGTAAGTAAATTTTTTATAATTAAATAGTTGGCGACTTTTATTGAACACTTCATTACATGAATTGGGAGTAGTTTCATTTACTGAATTTCGCTGTTGCTGCTCAACGTTTGGCACTAAATAAAAATAGTGTATTAAGTATCATGAAAATACTTAAGAAAATTTGTTTGCTTTTTGTACTGCACGACATAGTAATAGACAAGTAATTTTGACGTAAGATATTGCACCGTGAATGTTAAACATTACAAGAACAAGAGTGTGGAAAAGTAACCAAACGAAAAGTAATATTATAACCAACGAGCTCTTCAGTTGTAATTTAACCTTATTACTAGTCGATTGTTCGGAAATAACGCCTGGAATAATCGAATGTTTCTCGATAACGAATGTTCTCGATTCACACTCTAGAAAATACCAGTTACCGGCTTCTTTCTTTCACCTGACATTCGCTTCGCATTTTCGCCACAATATGTTTCTTATATACTGGGTCAAATTTTATGTAGTGATAGCGGTAGTAGTAGTAGTACGAGTATTTATGAACTGTGGTGCCAGATGACCGAGTGACCGGCATGTTAAGTCTTCCATTCCTGAAACTTTTTAACAAAAAAATTTATAAAATGCAAATAAACACAAACTTACTTCATAATTCTGCTGAAATTCCTTATCCCACATTTCTACGGGGAATCATCCACTTCTTGTCAACTGTCAAATTGAATGAAATTTGATTGCAAGTTTTTGTATGTGAGCACTTCGATTTCTTAACATAATCATTTGTAAAGTGGCGTCAACTAAACATTTTCCCTGCATTAAAGATCCTAAAGATTAGAAAATGCTAAAATAACTTTCTGGAAAAGAGGAAAAATCAAAAAAGGAGCAGCTTTCATTCATTTAATCTCTTTACCTCCATTTAATAATGAAATAATGAAGTTATCGCCAACAAAGCTTTGTCCAAATGAAATTTTATCTTTATAGTGAAAAGATGACAGATGACAGTCAATCACAGTCAAGTAATACTTCAATCACAGTCAAGTAAGATATGGGGTATAATAAATATAATCCCATATGTTTCTTACCAAACTCGTTATTGGTGGAAACAGAAAAGTTGTGATTTATGGCAATGTCAAACACATAATTTTGACAAAACCGGCAGTCTTATTAGAAGTGTTGTTCACTCTAATATAATTCACTAAAAAAAAATAGGAAAATGGTACTAAAACTACTTCGTTCAAGTATTTCTTTATGGAATTTTACATAGACATCACTCTCTTTCGCTTTTAAATTAACATCAATCGTTATAAAAAATTTTTTTTTTAATTGAAAATATATTGAAAAGGAAACAATTTTAAGATAATGCTAAATATCCAAGAGCGTGGCACGATTAATTTTCTTGGAGTTCCTCTGCAGCCCAGTTTGGAAAGTGGAAAGCATAATATTTTTTTCATTATTGAACTTTGTGACCCACCACAATCAATAAAAAGGAAATATCAGCTAACAAAAATCGTTATAAATGAGGTACAGATCACACAATCGTTAGTGCAAACGGAATAAATAGTTAGTTAATAACTCGAAAAATTGTATCGAGAAAAAATTTCCAGAATTCCCCTACTGGATTGATTCTTTAAAGTCAGCGCCTCTTGGGTAAAAGCTTCGAGAAACACTTGAAAAATTTAGAATAAGATTTTAAGAGGATAGCTGGTCTTAAACTAAGTTCTAAGAAGTAAATGAAAAGATAAAAGCAATGAAGGATTGGTAAAGGCCCAGGAATTTCCATGAATTACGAAATTTTCTACTATCATCGATTTGTTCTGAATTTCACTATCGTTGCAAATAGTCTCCATGAGCTAACTAGGCAAAGTAGAGAGAATCTAGTAACAAGCTCTGAAAGAACGGTTATGTAATGCGCCTATGTTTGTGTACCCGGTTCCAGGAGCAAAATATATTCTGGATACAGATCTTAGTGGTTAAGCCACAGGAGACGTATTTCACAGTGGAGCGGAAAATAACTATGTAATTATAAATAATTGTTAAACAAGCCATTGTATATAGAGAATTGCAATTTATTGAGGAGTAAATAAATATTAAGTAATTTCCTTACAATTATCATGCCGACAGAAAAAATCCTGGATTTTTATTTAAGAATCCAGTTATTGAACTTATGGGATTTGGGGTAATCATCGATATGACGAATAAGATCACGAAGCATGGAGGTCAAACGCAGCATACACGTTGCGGTGCCCTCCGTCGTTGCCTTCTCGCAACAAACCAGGAGTTCCGCAACAAAAATTAGAACGTCTAAACTCAGTCTTATTGAAACTCAATATCGCACTTATTCGTTTACGTGATATAGAAACTTAACGAACGCTCAGAGGTGCATGGTAGCGTAGTTAAACTGGACGTAATTATTTTAAGTTTTAATATTACAATTTCCATATTAAATATCCTAAATTAAGGCATTCAATAAAAAGTTAATTAAAGTCATTTGAGTCGTTGGTCCGTTGATCATAAATACTATCATTATATTATGAGTCATGAATTGTCATAATATCCTGAAGTTCTAGAATACAAGCATGCAAGCATACTCTTTCAGTACATATTTTTCTAATAGCACAAAGCCCTTAAGTAACGACCAAAACACATGTGGGGGATTGAAAGGGCTTTGAAAGAGAGAACAAAAATAAGCTGAAAGAATTTCAATAATACCAATCTCATGAAAGATTTATTATGAAGAAATTATGAATGAAGTTTTAAGGCTTTCTAATAAGTAACAATTATCGGATGTGAAAATGATGGAACCGGGTAAGCGTTACAGAAGATCCAATACAGAAATAAATTAACGAAGCGTCGTTTTAAAATTCTGTGGTTGTGTTTGTGTTTTTATGCATCATAACATTTTCTTTTGATGTGTATACATATAATCTAAAACTAAATAAACCTCCTTTTTTTTAAATGGGGTTTTTCGTAGAGAACAACTTGCTTGATCAAATTTTACAAGCAGCAAACAGACATCCGAATTCACGTGTTTCGAAACTAATTCACAGTGTGGAGGAGGAACGATCTCAAAAAAATATTGTTCTTTTACTTATTGAAATGGGAGAGCACGCGGAGTATGCTACTGATTTCAACATATCTTTGAAATATGTGAGTTCACAAATTTGTCTACTGTAGTTATACAACTTATATGTGTTCTTTATTCGCGCGCCAACAGTATTTAGAGTTATTTGAGCAATTAGCTATAGGTCGGGAGATTGTTTTAAACGAAGCTGGTTTATTGCTAATAAATTCGTCAAAGGTGTATGCGAGACGTGTCGATTTTGTGCAAGAATTAGTGGAACGTCAAATACTGAACCTAACCAACGCAGACAAGGAAGTAGAAACTAATAGGTAAAGAAAATTGCGATTATACACATAAGTATCTTTAGTGATTTAACCTTTTTGCTTAACATTGACAAATTAAATATCTGTTGTGATTTGAATTTAAACCGCGCTATCATAGAAAAGAAAATTTAAGTAAGAATTCCGAAGATAAACCTAAACGCCCCCGGAAACGCTTGGTAGTACCAGTAAACGACCCTTATGAAGTGGAGTTGATTCCAAGGAAATTTCGAAAGTTGACAGAAGAGAAACGATTTCTATGTGGAAATTTTCATGAAAAATACAAAATAAATTCATCTAAGCTCCTCAGAACAGAAACAGAGCAATTTATACATCCGGCTGCATGGATGCATGCAAGTATAGCTGATTTAGAAAATGAGGAAGAAATTGATTCAAAACGGAATTATAAGCTTTTTACATATCATGTAGAGCACCGTTACAATACATTGGTACCAGACATTAATTTTAGATTGCATTTTAAAGTAAAGGACTACATTGACGAAGAAGAAGAACGTTTGGAAGCCGCTGCAGAATATAGTAACAATTCTGGAAACGTTCTCTCCGATTGGCCTCCGCTTTCTGAGGAGTATGTTGAGAAGTACTTGGATTTGGAAAATAAAGTTTTGGCAATTGGGGAAGTAGCAAAGAACCGTAAGAGTCTTAGACCAGAGTGTGAGAGAAATGACGCCGATTTCCCTGAAATCGTACAAAATCCAATATTATCAAATGAATTCAATAAAGAGCGCAACCAAAGCTTTCCAGTAACTTCAAAAGAAAATATAGAACCACACTCACAAAATGAATCAGCCGATTCCATGAAAACATCGGTTGATATTAGTTCAAATTTAAGTGGAATTGCAACAAATGACGGCAGTGAAACTACAATAAATAATCAACATGATATAAGTATCGAGAATTTTACAGACAAAAGTTTATCTTTTAATCAATCCCAAAACTTGGATTCGAGAGAGAAGTCAAATTTGGAATCTACAAACAATTCAGAAAGTATAGATGATGCTTCAGCTATAAGTTTACAAAATAGTTTGACTAATTTGAATTCATCAGGAAATCTTATTTCACGTAACAATGTTAACGAAAAAGAAGTAAACACCGACAGTTCAGAAGAAAAGGATGATGACACTGGTATGGGTGAAACTGATACAAATAACATAAGTAGTTGCAGTATTGATTTGTCGGTTGAAAAATGTATTCCATCTGCTTTGATTAATGAAGCTTCGTTAGGTCTGCAGAGTATTATAATGACGGATGAAAAAAATTACAAAAATGGTGCGTATCGTTTTTTTTTTTTTTAATTTCTAATATAAAAAGAAAGGTAAATTTTAACATTCTTCAGACGAAAACGAAATCAACCCGAATAAAATTCGTGTTTACCTCCCACATCTAGATGATGAGGGTGTCTACTTTTCGGACTTAGACGACCAGGAACATCGAATGCTCTCACCTAGAGTGGTAACAACCGATGTTTTCCCCAGCATTCCAAACAAGGAAAACATAACCATTATTGTTGATGACGAAATAAGAAATATTTTAAATTTATCGGATGATGAACCAATTTCTACTTATATTTTACCTGTTCAAATACAACCTCCAACACCACCTCTAGAGCTTAATATTTTTAAATTTCATGAAAAAATTCTTAGACGTCGCGTTTTGTTCAAGCTAGGCCCAGAAATGGAGTTTTTCCTTCAGTCGGTAAGTACATAGTTCATTGACATTTTCTTTCATATTGTACTTTGTTATATTAAAAATTTCTGCAGTGTTCTATGAAGAAAGCTAATTGCTCAGATGTGAATGTACGTCAATATAGGTCAATGAAATTGTTTAATGATGCTCCCGACACATACATGGATAGCCGTTATACAATGATTGGTACATTTCTTTCTTAAGTTCTTAAAGCTTAATTTTAATATCTTAAAATATTTTAGATAATATACACAGTGATAGTGAAGATATGGAAGATTTTCTTGGATTTACTGCAGAGGAGCAAGGAAGCAAAATTTCGCACCAGACGAACAAATGCTATGCAATAATCGGTACGATTCTTTCTTAAGTTCTTTAAGCTTAATATTAATCATTTCAAATATTTTAGATCATAATATACACAGTGATAGCGAAGATATTGAAGATTTTCTAGGATTTACTGAAGAAGAGCAAGCAAGCAAAATGTCACACCGATTGAGTAGAGATTCCGGCGTAGACGCAGATACGCTCCTAACGTCTAATAACATTGAAACGATAAATGAAGAATCAGTTAAGGAAGCCCAGTCTCAACTTTCAATAACTGATATTGAAAAAATATCTGAAAACGAAGCTGAGCCCATGTATGATCAAACAGTGAATTCTAAAAATACTAGTGAGAATAACAAAACTATTGAACCCTCAAGTGCTGCAAATATACCTACATCAGTTACAATATCTTCCATGGATGGATTAATCTCCGACACCGATGTTTCTGCCAGCTATATAAATAAAAATGATCATAGTGCGGAAATAGATACGCTTACGGACTCTGCAGTATTTACTGAAAATAATTTTAAATATATTGAAAACGAACTGGACTTTGACAACAGTAAAACAAAGGTACTCGGTTGAGAATTTAAGAAAAGGCCATAAAAATATATATTTATTTATTTCAAGATTCAAAAATGGCATGAGTATTTGCAACCTATTTTAGCAAAAGCACGAGATCGTCATCATTTCGATGTTTTCCAATTGGGTACGGAAATTATAAACGAATTACAAAAACCAATTATTTCTGGGACGTCAATTACTTTTCAAGATGTAATGACAAAAAAGGAAGAAAGTTACGTATCAAGATACTTTTTGTCAACTTTGCTTCTGGTGAGTACATTTATTTATTTACTTATTTATTTTCAAAGTGTTTTAAAAAGATACAAAGAAAACTAACCTAAGTATGGGTTTCCATTAGTATATCTCTGCTTAACATTTCGACGGTAATACTTATACACATCCAATTTTATCAAATGCAGTGAATTATGGTGTGCAATTTTTAAGATATTTTACGTATTTCTTTAAGGTAGCCTTAAAGTTAGAGTAACGAAAGGCTTATATGTTGCTAGGATTTGATCCTTTTCAAAAGAGAATAATTAGCAAAAGTTTTTAGCAAATGTTTGCAAGATGTGGTCGATTAAGAGTTCTCTCATCTCATCTCTATCATCTCAGGTAGTTCAATTTTGTACACCCTTATCATATATTAACGCAAGATTTAAACAGTTGTTAATTTAATTGTTTTAAATTACCAAAATTCTTGCAAATAAAAGGAATTTTTAATAAACTTGAAATATCTTTATTTTCACTATAAAATGACGTTTACATTATTCTTTAAAACCTTGATAGAATCCACAATAATCTTGTGTTATTTTTTTTTAGAAATGAAGGTACTTAAGTATACAAATAAAGGTACAGACCGAGCTATTTCCATTTCAGGGATAGAGATTGATCAAGCCTCCTATTATTTAATAGAGCATGCAAAAAATATTCCGGGTCTTCAGCAATTTAGTTATTACTCAATTTATTTTCCTATGGACACATATAGTTCATAAAACTATTAATAACATTCATTGATCGGTTTACTAATGTCTATTTTCCAGGCAAATCAAAATAATATCAAAATCGGAGTAAAAGATAAATGTACTGAAAAGCCTTCAGCATGGAGCGACATTAAGATAGATTTGTTGGATACAAAGCGACATACTGTTGCGATTGAAGACAATATTGGAATAATAAATTTTAAAATGCCGAAAGACAGCAATAAAGCAAAGCTCAACCATGATAAAGCGGTGATTGCATCTGACTATGGTTTAAATCCAATGTTAACTAAGAAGGTTAAAATTAGTAATGAAATGATGCACGTTAATTTAAATGCTGTACGTCCCTTGAAGCAGATTGAGAAATTGTCTAGCAGCAACGATGATTATGATTCTGGTATTTTTTCAACCGAAGAGTGTTCCTCATGACAACAAAATAACAGTGGCGACCCGTTACTCGCTACTATTTAGTGCTTGAATTAGTTTTTAGGAATAAGTGGTGTATATTAAGAGGTTTAATGTGATTTTAAAAGTAGTTTCTATTTTAAAATATAAATAGTTTGAATTGCGAGATGGCGCGAAAATAATCTTACATTTGCAGCTCCTGCGACAATGTGCGCATATATTAGAATGAAGTGCAATAACTAGAAATTAACCACATATATTGCATATAATTTTGTAGAGAATTATGTATCATACCTATATTAATTTATGTAATTTTATGTGTTAAAACCGCACTTGCGCTGTTTATATATTAATTGTAGAAACTTCAACCTTTGAAAACCTAATTTGTAAACTTTTGTAAAGTAAACGCAGTTCTATACTTAACATCACAAATCTTTATTAAAATATTGTACCTGAATTTTCGATGATAATAGAGGAGGGTAGTTTAGTAAGAAGATGTCATAGTTTTTAATAGGTACGAGGAATAATAATTATATAGCAATATCTTTAATTTATGTTATATAAAATGGCACTTAATTTTAGTACAATTGAGGAACCACTTTGTCGAACTTCAAAAAATTGGAAGAATTTTACTCTATATGTATGAAATTCTTTGTCCTGAATGACAGACGGATCAACGCGCAGCCTAAACCGCTTATCGTAGAAACCTGTATCTTGGAGGAATTTAACGTATGTATCCGTAAAAAAATTATTTTCCGAAATTCTACCTTTAATAGATTTTGATCAAGTTTTGTATGCGCCAGTGATTTCGTCCAAATTAAAAGAAATTATAATTTTTTTCAAGAATTGGACCAAGAAGAGGGTTCCTACGCACCATCGCTATGTTATGTTGTCTCCCACTTTCACCTCCTTACATTTTTATTTGATCCCTACGTCATACGCACAATACGCTCCAAATTTCGCATAGGCTGTACCTTGATCCGTCAGTCATTCAGGTCAAAGAATTTCATACATATAGTGTACAACTTTTCTAACTTTTTGAATCGCTATATTTCATAAACGGACAATTATCTGGTCAACAATTTTTGTCCAAATAATTTTATGATAAAACAACGTTTTGCTGAAAACCCGTTTTTATGACCTTTGACTCCACGTAAATTTTTGTCCAAGGTTCAGATCGATGAGAACGTTTTAGATTTAATTTATGATAGTATTTTGAGCAATCCTACCAACTTCAATTGCGAATTTTTGTACCTCAGATGTCTAAATTAACCGGACTATATAAAATATTTACAAGTGCAGTACACTGTTTGTATACACACGTACCGTAAAAATATCAGCATATGTACAAGTAAATATGTACATATGTATATAATTCTATCCTATAATGTAGTGGATAAGACATTTTTTAATTTTATATAGTTAATATATTGTATATAAAATAAGTGCGGTTGATTAATACTTGCACAATAAAAACATATTTTTGTACAAAAGTAAATGTTTCATAGATATATGTATATGTAATATTTGTACCCAGATGACACGGCCGCACGTTGTGCCTTTCTGTTCTTTGTTCTATTTAGATTTTGTAATTGGTATTGTAAATTAGGTGCTAGATAAAGGAAGATCAAAAGTTCTAATTAAGCTTAAAAATAATAAAACTCCCTTTACACTATTGATCTAGCTACGCATTTGTGTTTACAATGTGAGGTTTGTATCAAATACAGACTTTTTCAAAGTCTTCCAGGAAAATTTGAATATGAATCCCTTGACGTAAGCAGCACACCGCTCCTCTGACTTAACATACGCTTATAAGCTACTACATTAAAATTCTCTGCTTTTATGTAACGCATGTGCAAGAGAACCAACACTGCAATTCAACTAAATAGTATAAGTTTATAAAAAAAATAACTGAAAATAAAGAAAAAACGAAAGGAAAAAATAAAATACTAGAAATGTCGAGTTGGATTTGAGCCCGAGCCATGTGTGAATAACACCACCAACAACGGCAAAATACTGCGAATTGTCTTTTGCAACATTGTATTTATGAATTGCATATGTATGGATTATTTTATTTTATTTTTTTAATTTTATATTTTTAATTGTTTTTATTTTATGTTAAGTTTGTATATTTAATTAAATTTAATTTTATTTTATTTAACTTAATTTAATTTATTTTAAAACGTTTATTTAATTTTGTTTGATTTTTTATTTTAATTTTATTTATTTATTTTTTAATTTTTATTTATGTTTATTATTATTTTTAATTTTTAATTTTTATTTCTCTTATTAAATTGATTTTAATTAGTCTTATTTTAATTTTAATTTGTTAGTTTTTTGTTTTGTTTATTGATTTTAGTTAATTTTAATTTACTTAATTTAATTTTATTCTACTTAAGTCAATTTATTTACTTATTTCTTCTGAATTCATTGTATTTTATTTTATATAATTTTAGTATAATTTTTCTAATTGATTTCATGTTTGTACTTATGTTACAGTTAAATCATAGTAAAAGAGATATTTCATTCATAAATCATTCATAGCACTTTTTTCCGCCCCATATCCCCTCATTTGCCATCTGTAATATACTGAATTCGAATTACACATGAAAGAGGAAAATGAATTCTAACTTAAATTATTAATTAATTAAAATAAAATATAAATAGAATAAAAATTAAACAAATTTAAATTTAAAAATAAAAATAAAAATTAATTTGAGCTAAATAAAATAAAATTAAATAAATTACATTTAAATTGAATAAAATAAAATAAAATAAAATAGGAAATTTAGCAAATAAAAATTATATTATAGATAACAAATATAAACAAAATAAAAAGGGATAAAAAATTAAAAGGAAAGTTAAACAAATTAAACTAAATAAAAATTAAATTCAATTAAGTTAAATAAAGAAAATATTAAAAAATAATAATATTAATTAAAAAAATATATTAAAAACAAAAAATAAAATTTAGAAAAAAATAACAAAAAAAGAAATAAATAAAAGTAATTAAAATTAAATTAAGTTAAATTAATATTTGCAATCCATTACAAATTATGTATGTGAAATTCTTTACATTTTTAAGGCTTGATTTCAAATTGCTCAATAGTACCAATATTTTGTTACTGATTGCGTATTTAACGGCGAGGCGTCGCGCTTTTTATGGTGGGGTTGGTATAGTAGCAGAACAATTCGCAGTAATTTGCCTTTGATGGCGGTGTTATTCACACATGATTCGGGTTCAAATCCAACTCGGCATTTCTAGTATTTTTATTTTTCCCGTTGTTTTTTTTATTTTTTTAAATTTATTTCTTATTATTATTATTCCCAACCCACCTCCCGTCCATCCGCACAAGGGGCGCAGTCCGTATGACGTACGGAACTTGTTTTGTTTTTTATGAGTTTCGAGTCGCGATGAGAAGGAGTTTGTTTAGTGTCGAGAACTAAAAAAGTTCAGCTACAAAATTTCATCACCTGAATTTTAAAAATAACTTAATGGGTAACATTTGCGCTTAACATTCCATTAAAATTTTAAGCGCAGATACATATGCGCGTAAAAACTCGGCTATTCTCTGGTGTTATTTTAATTACTTTTTAACGGAATAAATTCTTTGAAAGGAATAAAATTCCAAAACATCTCCAGTCGATTTACATGCCATGTAACCTTTACAGAATTCCAAACAAATTGCTTGAATTGTTATTTATAATTTAAGGGAATGCACTTGGAATGTCACCACCATCCAAAACGTGCGATGGACGGGGCTGGGACGGAGACAAGTAGGTACTTATGACATTTACTATAGTGGCCATATAAAGAAGGGGGAATTTGGTGTCGGAAAAACTCAGTCCTGTCATCCAAAAATGTGTATGAACGTCCCGCCACAATCCGCATCAAAGCGAAATTCTCTAATATATCGCTGATTTGTGCGCACGCCTCGCCGGGGCTCAAAATATCGTTTGTGGATAGTAAAACTCACAATCAGATCGGTCATGTTTCGACAAACGGACGAAATGTCTCCACTGTTCTTGACGTGCGTATGCTCCCAGAACCTACCTATTATCATGTAGCAGCAAAGATATACGCCCGCCTCTGTACAGTAAAGAACACTCGTAGTTGCAATCAAAAAAAAAAAAGCTAAGCAGCAGTTTTCTACATAACTTGCACTCCTGCTCTTTGAGAGCTATCATTAACAAATTATAAGGGAACTGTGGGGCGGCATTTCAAACTCGCTATGTACAGCTTCAAATGAAACTATTGATTTTCGGTAAGATCATAAGGAAGCTGGTACGATGACACAACACATGCAGAGGATTAAGAAAAAGACCGAAATGCGTGAGTATGAAGAGCTTGAGAAGCTGAGATGGCGAAGCCAATTCTCCAATCGATGACGATGGAACAGCTAGCTATTCACATATGGTGACGAAGATCGACGATTGGAACTTAAGTGTGTTCTGCCCTGTCATAAAAGTGGGACAAACACACAGTCTGCACCAACTATCTCAAATAATGTCCTATCGAGAATATTGTGTGAAAGGCTAAAGCCCAACGTCAACAAAATTATCGGATCTTATCAGTCAGGTCTTATACATGGAAAATCTAAAATTGACCAGATATTCACCAAACGTGAAACCTTGGAAAATATCCGTTAAAAGAGGATCGACATATACCACCTCTTCGACGATTTGAAAGCAGTATTCGACAGCACGAAAGAGCAGTCCCTACGCCGCTATATGTGAATTTGGCATCCCCGCAAAACTTATACGGAAGTGTAAACTAACGAAATGCACCTATCAACTAACTTGAATTGTCAATATATCAACTCAGCTCAACTATTTTTGTGTATTAAGGTTATGGTTGTATTCGTTAAGTTATTAAGATCGGCTGATAGCCTCCCGAGCGTTAAAAAAATTGACAGTTGAGGCTATTTGGCCATAATACAAAGCAGACAACCGACAGCTCAACAAACAAAGGAGTTGTGAATCATATAAGGAGCATTAAGCAACATCGGAAGCTGCGAGAGAAGTGGTAAAACCCTCTCCGATCGATCGATACCAAACGAAGAATCAGACAAAGTGACTCCTTATCGTGTGATTTCTTTAATTTTTTGCTGAAGAAAATAATACGAGGTATAAAGCTGAATAAAGAAGGTATAATCTTCTATAAGTCTGTACAGCTGCTGTCGTACGCCGTATTTCATTCCGTCATTGGCATCAAAATCATCGACATATGAGCTCAAGGAGACGCCCCGGCTTCAATGAGGATTCCTCAATGTCTGATAGTAGCGCTGCGTTATTAACTGTGTCAAAAGCTTTTGACAGGTCAAGTGCTATCGGAACACTTAGCGCGCAGGACCGATTTTGGTTAAGGGCATGGACTATTTGGGTGTTTAAGGCGATAAGTGCGGTTTGGGTCACTTGTCTTTTCACTTTATCTACCGAAGGGTTCTGTATAAATTACCGAATAAAATAGCTCGCGCACCTCTTCGGGTCCGATGAGTCGAGATCACAGAATGAAATTTCCACCCGATCACCACGTTTCGTTAGATTATTCAATGACTTGACTGTGACCCTGAGGTTGATTGTCTCAGAGGAAAGATTGCAGGACCTTAAGTATTCCTCCTACTTGTTCCGAAGGAGTACCGGCTCGAACTCAATGTGAAAGTCGATATAGACAACGATAAACAACACGAAATTACTGGGAGTCACATTTGACAGCCCGCACTCCTTCAATCAGCACACCACTGCAGTTGCTAAAGTATAGAGCTAGCCAGCAGTACTTGAGATAAAGATAAAGAAGCGTTGCTCGCAACATACAAGGCAATTGGTGGGCCGGTCGTAAAATACGCTGCACCTATTTGGTATACAGGGACTAGCGAGACGCAGTTGAAAAAGCTACAAACCTGTCAGAACACCGCCTTTAGCACCGTGACAGAAAACCTCCTGATTGCACACATTTACACAGTGAAACATCTCTGCTCCCAGTTAAGGAACATAATGTTATGCTAAGTAAGCAAAACCTGTTGATACTGCCGCAATCATTGGTGTTCTCAGAATCCAAGCACCGCACGGCAGAACAAAAGCTCGAGCTGCCTCTAGAGACCCGACTGGCGCAATTAATGTTTGAATATTGTAATCGACTTAATTCCTACCTATCCAGACTTGAGCCTGAGGCGGGGTAAGTGAATCTCTACAATGACAACACAACAAAGAATTGTGCGATGACGCGGCTATAATCGCGTAAGCGGTATTTACAACAGGAAAGAAGAATACTGGATACTTTTTAATGAACGCCAACCACTCTAAAAAATATACTTTTGAGACTTATACCGCTGAAATGCCGGAACTAGCATTTTTAAAGGTAAAAGTCAAAATGACTGCTCTCTGAGATCGAATTAAGTAAACATCATTTAGATTTTTCAAAAAATAACGTATCTTGTTTTGGACGTATTTACTTTGTGATTATAAACATTAACTCTTTTGTTTGTATGAACCCCAAAAATACTGTTACTTTCTATGGAAAATTAAAGCGTGTTAAAAACGGCTATTGTTTTCATTAGAATTTATCTGCGAGCTCGATATGGAAAGTTCGGAAAGGAACTTATTAACGCACTATATTCTCTTGAAGATACTTTTTTTTTTAGGAACGCTTTCATCCCACATATTGCAGTTATTATGATGAGTTTGGGGAGGATGAATATAGAGGATACATTTTTTTATTAAAATTAATAATTTTATTTTTTTTACCCGCAAGAACTTTTTCGACCTTAAGAGTCATAAGTAGTTATTTGCTTTTGTTCTTCTTATTTGTTAGGCAAATCTGATATTGTTGTTGTTGTTGTAGCGGCCAGCCAACCCCGCCTAGGGTTAGGTAGGTCCAGTCCATTCATCGAGGTCATCTAACGGGAGGTCCAGGAAACGATATTTCGACGGGTTTGGACCAGAGGGAGAGCAGTGTTAGATGAGTCGAGTTGAGTGGGCATGCGGGCATTCGATGCGTGTGGGACATGTGTCAGGGTCGAGTCCGGATACGTATGAGTTGAGCCTACTGCAGTATACAGACCTCAATTGTGCGTGTTATGCGGGTCTCTCGAGGCACCTCGAACTCTTGTTCTGCGATGAGTGGCAATTGGATCCCAAGTACACCATTCATAGGAAGAAAGTTCAAGGTGTTGAGGACTCTTGGTGGATGGTGTTTAAAGCCTGTCAGTACGGGAGCATCCCAGCAGATATTGCTTACACAGCATAACATTATGCTCCTTAACTGGGAGCATAGATGTTTCACTGTGTAAGTGATGCTCCGGTATCATTAGGAGGTTTCCCGTCACGGACCGAGGGGCGGTGTTCTGACATGCTTGTAACTTCTTCAACTGCGTCTCGGTACTCCCCGGCGTCCATATCGGAGCAGCATAGTTTTCGACCGGCCGGCAGATTTTACGTTTTTTTTGCGACTCTGTACTTGCAATTGCAGTCGCATGCGGAGTGCAGGCTGTCAAATCTGACTCCCAGTAACTTTGGATTATATATCGGAATTTTAACGCTACCTTTTTTACGCCCTTCACATTGAGTTATAGCCGGTACTTCTTCGTCCAGCTGGTGAAAAGGGTGGCAGGGAATTTCGCTGGTTGTAGGTGAAGGTATTGGGCAGTGAAGAAGTTGGAAAGATCGGCGAGATAGCAGTTTACTTTCGAACAAAGTTTATCAATATGTATGAGATCAAGGAGACACCGTCTGGACGGAGCCTCGAAAGCTTTCGACAGGTCCAGTGCTACTAGGACAGTTCGCGCACTACACCGCTTTGGTTGAGGCTATGACTATTTTAGTATTTATGGCTTTAAGTGGTTTGGTCGTTTTTCAGATTTAATTTCAGTTTAAATCTACCTCGGCTTATATTTACTTATTTACATATTTAACAGTTTTTTTCAAGGGGACACTAATTATAATTATACATCGTTTTTTTTTTTGAATTTATCATATACTCATTTGATAAATCTTGAAATGTATGAGTTTCCATTAGGCCACCATTTTCAATTTTTTACAATTATATTTGCAGCTCTAAATGTGGAGTTTATAATAACATATGTATGTACTAGTAATACAATTACTAATTATATTCGGGTCTACTTCATCTCTTATAGCGTCCTGAACTGAAGTTGGATCTTTCTTTTAGTCACCACTAGTAAGCCCAATCAGAACGCAGATAGCCCAAATATACCGCCTCTGCTTGATAAATAAGAATAATCCATAATAGTGCAGTTTTATTAAAGAATTAAGATAAGGTATTTCAACATAAAATTGTTGGTTTTCATTCTAATCGGAATCACTCTCTGTTGGCAATTTGTCTTCATCCTTTTTATCTTCAGTTTTATAGTGGCGGTACTCTTTCTTCAACTCCCACATATTTTTGTGGGGATTCTTCATGTTATAATCACACACCTCTTTAAGAATTTCTTTAAGATATCCAATTGGTTGTTTGGTTATTTTTACTAAGTCTTTTATATTATAGTACTGGTGTTTTTCAAACGCATTGAAAAGCATATCCATGACTGAATTTTTGTCATCTCTAGCTTTCTTTCCTTCAGCTTTCTTTCTTTCGCGATATTCAATCTGCAATAAATATATTCCATTTATACAAAAGTTAGCAAATTTAAAAACTATTATACATACATTGTGAGCATGGTCTTTAACCGGTTTGAAATTTTGTACAATCTTGTCTATTGGTTGAACTTTGCGCTGTGGAACTGATGCTCTACGTATGGATTCCAACTTTAATTGCATATAACAATTGTCTGCAATTGGACGACATTCCAATTTCTGTACAATACGCCCCTCCATATACAACTTTTCAGTTTCACTAACAGGTAGAAGGTCTTTATCTTTTCCATTACTAATATTATTTGACTCTGGTGGCATGACATGGGAGAAAACACCTAACGTCTGCTTGGTGACCACAGAAACATCTAATATATGCTCTGTAGGAATTTTTTCGTCAGGATCTAAACTAACAACTGCTTGTGTAAGTGATAAAGAGACTTGTGCCTTCTGTCCCGGCGTTTTACTAATGCGTAATTTTCCTACATCCATATTCGATGGTGCCTTTGACCATTTTTGAGCAATATACTTCGGAACTTTAACCAACCATACACCACGGCCAGCATTTGACAAATCCAACTCTCTATCATCTTTAGACATTTTGTAGAATTTTCATTCAACAATATTAATAAGAACCAGATTTTTGTTTTGCTCGCTGGTTGAAACGGTATTCCTCACTACAATCGTATTAAATATTATTTATATAAATCTGAGGCATACATTTGTAAATATCAAAACTTTACACCTATGTAAGTCGTTTGCCTTGTTGACAAAACACAATAGTAACACACTTATCACATATCAAGCCGAATATAACAAGGTGGAGTTTCTATGCCAGCGAACTTAACTTATTTTATGAATACTTCGCAGGCATTGCAAAAATTATGTATTAGTATTCTGACGATAATGCTAAATTAATCTCGATTATTTCCTAATTCCTTATTAATCACATATAGTTACTATTTCTTAACTATAAATAATTTAGAGAATGTTCATATTGTGGCGAAAATGCGAAGCGAATGACAGATGAAAGAGAGGCGATTATCGTAAACGACGATTATCGTAAACGAGGCGATTATCGTAAACGACACGCGATTATTCCAGGGGTTTCGCTTTCACGCAGCAAAGAAGTATTGTGGCGAAAATGCGAAGCGAATGACAGATGAAAGAGAGGAGCCGACAACTGGCACGTTCTAGAGCGTAAACGAGGCGATTATCGTAAACGACGATTGTCGTAAGCGAGAGGTTTATCGTAAACGACGTGATTATTCCAGGGGTTTCGTTTTCAAGCAGCAAACAAGTATATAACGACGACATACGACTGCAAGAGTAATCAGTCGTGCATTAAAAGCGTTGCAGTAAAGTAATAAGCAGTACATTGTGAAAGTTGTATACAAGTGATTGTAAATAGTAAAGTAAATTGTAATTGAATTGTGAATTACTGAGTAATCAAAAGGACATTAATTAAATTCTTTATAAATAAAGAAACTGCAAATTAAGTTGGCGATTTTATTTAACAATCCAGAGGTCGAACCCGAAAGATTTGGGAAATCATCAAGGTTAATCAGCAAAATCGTAACAATTGGTGTCAGAAGTGGGATTGTTAAATAAATTCCAAAGGATAATTATTGAAAAATGGTGAAGATTCAGGATTTGAAGATACCTCCTCTCAAGAAGGAGTTGGCCAAGCGAGGATTGTCTACAACTGGAAATAAGGCAGAGCTGCAATCAAGACTGCGAGAAGCAAGGGAAGTCGAAGGCATCGAATTGAACCAATACGAATTCCGCCGCGAGGATGAAGATGTATCCTTGAAGGATATTGACAAGGAAGAGGCTAGTGATTCTGCGAAGGAATTGGAGCAGCCCTCGAGTAAGATTCAAGAAAAGGCTCCTGTTTCATCTACGGGTATGGACATGAACATGTTATTGGCAGCAATATCACAAATCAATGCCAACATGTCACAAAATATGTCTGTAGTGAACGCGAACATGTCACAAATCGATGCCAGCATATCACAAAAGATGGATGTACAGGATGACAACATGTCACAAAAGATGGATGCACAGGATGCCAACATGTCACAAAAGATGGATGCACAGGATGCCAACATGTCACAAAAGATGGATGAACAGAATGCCAGCATGTCACAAAAGATGGATAAACAGAATGCCAGCATGTCACAAAAGATGGGTGCAAAGTTTGATGGATTAGAAGGAACCATCGCGCAAATACAGCAAAATCTGGAGAAAGACAGGATCTAGTTGAGAGCAAAATCAACGAATTGCACGGTCGACAAGACAAAATACAGGAGCTAATTGAGACCAAAGTGAACAACGCATTGGAAGGTCGTGTGCGGGATTTGCAGTTAAATCGTCCAACCACTTCAGTGAACTCTCCTAAGGTAAAAACACCATCTTTTGACTGAAAAATTCCTTTCCAAGTCTTTAAGCTCCAGTTTGAGAAGACGGCTGAAACAAATAAATGGAGCATGGAGGAAAAATCTGCTGCACTATTCGTTGCGTTGGAAGGACCTGCGGCAGAACTATTGCAAACTGTACCTGATTATGAGAGAAATGATTACGACGGATTGATGCGAGCCCTGGAAAGACGCTATGGTAGCGAACACAGAAGACAAATTTACCAGATGGGGTTAGAAAAGCGCGATCAAAAACCCAACGAATCTCTACAGGAATATGCTTCGGAAATGGAGAGATTGGCTCATTTAGCCATCGGAGACGCATCGGGTGAGCATCTCGAAAGGGTGAAAATACAAAAATTCATCAGCGGCATAAAAGACGTTTACACCAAGCGAGAGACATATGCGAATCCAAAGTTAACATTCGCTGAAACAGTGGCGTATGCTCAAACACGTGAAACGGCGGCACTCATAAGCAGACCAGCGTACAAAGTCAATAAAGTGGAGGTTGAAACAGCAGATGTGATGACCGAAATATTGAGAACTCTGAAGTCGTTAGAAGGAATGAATCGTTCTGTTGGCAAGAATGCTTTAAATGTGGAAAGCCTGTTCACTTCGCACGCGAATGCAAAACGGGTTCCAGCATACAGGAAGGACAGCGTAAACGGAAAGCTGAGGAGGATAAACCATCAACTTCTCAGTCGCTAAACTAAAACGAGCCAGTCTAAAGGGGCGTATGTTGGTTCCTGCAGTTGAATGCCCCATAATCTCCGTCTCGCAAATTGGCAGAAAAACGAGCAACATTACTATTGGTGGATATGTGGATGGACGAGCGCGAATATTAACAGTGGATACGGGCGCATCACACTCCATCATTCGAACTGACCTGATCGCTAAGGAAGTGAGACCATTACCTGGAGCAATATTGAAAACGGCGACTGGTGAGGATACCCAAGTAGTGGGAGAAGTAACATGTGAGGTAACAATCGGGAATGTGACGGTGTTACACAGTTTTATAGTCGCGCAGATCGTAGATGAGGTAATCATAGGAGTGGACTTCTTGATGGAGCAAGGTATCAAGATCGACTTGAATAACAAGGTTATGGAGTATAAGAACATGGAAGTACCACTAAGCATTGGCTACGATTCCACATACAGCAGTAAACAAGTGGTCTTAGAAGGCAGTGAACTGATTCCACCGAAGTCAGAAGCAGTTGTTTGGGCGAAAATTAACGGAGATTGTGGGACAAACAAATTGTGGGTTGTCGAACCAGCACAAAATTCTACACTGGACTTACTTATTGGAAAAACCCTGGCTAAGACACGAAAGAATGGACGCATCCCAGTGAGAATATTAAATGACTTCAGATCATCAGTAAAAATTCCTAGTGGAACTGTATTAGGGCAATGTCAAGAGGTAGAAGACATTATTAACAGCAATGATTCATCTGGAATCGACTCTATTGGCAGCAAGGAGATGGAGGAAGATATCAATGCATGGACGCAAGGGTTGGAAGACAAGTACAAGCACAAGGCCAGCCAGATGATCCGTAAATACTCCAACATATTCAACAAGGATGGCAACAAACCAGGCAGGATCAACGTAGTGAAGCATAGCTTTGATACTGGTGACGCAAGACCAATTCGTCAAGCTCCTCGAAGCGTTCCACTAGCCAAACGTGACGCTGTTGGCCAAATATTTAGGGAAATGAGCGAAAGCGATGTTATCGAATCATCGGCAAGCCCATGAAGCTCTCCGGTGGTACTCGTGAAGAAGAAAGATGGCCAGTTGCGGTTCTGCGTGGACTATCGGAGACTAAATGATGTTACAAAGAAAGACATCTATCCTTTGCTCAGGATCGATGATACACTAGACTCGTTAACTGGCACAGAATGGTTCTCAACACTTGACCTTAAGAGCGGGTATTGGCAAGTAGAAGTGAGTGAAGAAGATAAAGAGAAGACAGTCTTTAGTGCCGGCAACGGTCTATGGCAATCGGCAAGCCCATGAAGCTCTCCGGTGGTACTCGTGAAGGAGAAAGATGGCCAGTTGCGGTTCTGCGTGGACTATCGGAGACTAAATGATGTTACAAAGAAAGACATCTATCCTTTGCTCAGGATCGATGATACACTAGACTCGTTAACTGGCACAGAATGGTTCTCAACACTTGACCTTAAGAGCGGGTATTGGCAAGTAGAAGTGAGTGAAGAAGATAAAGAGAAGACAGTCTTTAGTGCCGGCAACGGTCTATGGCAATTTACGGTAATGCCATTTGGGTTATGCAACGCTCCTGCCAGTTTTGAAAGATTAATGGACCATGTGCTCAAAGGACTACACTGGAAGACTCGTTTGGTGTATCTGGATGACATCATCGTATTGGGAAAGAGCTTCGATGAACATCTCAGTAATTTGGAAGAAGTTTTCCAGAGAATAGCTGGCGCTGGTCTTAAACTAAGTCCTAAGAAGTGCTCTTTGCACTAGGCACTGCACCTATGCTAGCGTACCCGGTTCCAGGTGCAACATTTATTCTGGACACAGATGCTAGTGGTTATGGCATAGGAGGGGTACTTTCGCAAGTGATTGATGGGCAGGAGAAGATAGTTGCTTACTATAGCCGGACTATTGGAAAACCGGAGCGGAACTACTGTGTAACGGGGAGAGAACTATTAGCGTTGGTGGATTGCATTAAACACTTCCACAAATATCTGTATGGTCAACATTTCCGCGTTAGAACGGATCATGCAGCGCTGAAGTGGCTACTACAGTTCAAGAATCCCGAAGGGCAGCTTGCACGGTGGATTGAGAGGCTGCAAAGTTATGACTTCACCATCGAGCGCCGCAAGGGTAATACGCACGGAAATGCTGACGCTATGTCCCGTCGACCATGTAGTTTGGAATGTAAGCATTGCTCAAAAGCAGAGGGTAAGGAAGACATAATAGACGTCCGGCCAATGACAGTTACATCAGCAGAAGAGTGGGAGGCAAGTCACTTAAGGAAATGTCAGCAAGAAGATCCAGACTTGGAATTGGTAATGCACGGATTGGAGGTGAACAGACGGCCAAGTAAAGAACAAATGACAGCGGAAAGTCCCATCGCGAAAGCATACTGGGCACAATGGAACAGTTTGGAATTGATATCTGGCTGTTTGCATAGAGTATGGCAAAGTGAAGACGGCCAGTGCTCTCGGAAGCTTATGGAAGCTCCAAGGTTAGGAATTCCGGATGTTCTTAAGGAATTCCATAATGGTCCTAGTGGAGGGCACCTAGGCATTACAAAGGCGCTGGAGAAGATCAAGCAGCGGTTCTTTTGGGTTGGCTGTCGTCAATCGGTCGCTGAGTGGATTGCTAATTGCACGGAGTGCATTGCAGCTAAAGGACCAAAGTCGCGAAGTCATGGGCAGATGAAGCAGTATAACTCAGGTGCACCATTTGAGCGGGTTGCCATGGATGTAGCCGGTCCATTCCCTATGAGCAGACAAGGAAACAAATACGTTCGTGTGGTTATGGACTACTTTAGTAAATGGCCTGAGGTCTACCCAATTCCAAACCAGGAAGCGAAAAAGTTGCGGATGCATTCACTCACAATTGGGTTACCAGATACGGTGCGCCTATAGAATTGCCCTCAGACCAAGGAAGAAAGTTTGAAGCGGCGGTGTTCCAAGAGATGTGCCAGATACTTGGTATTCAGAAAACACGAACGACAGCCCTGCATCCTCAATCAGATGGCACGGTAGAGCCATTCAACCGGACCCTGGAAGAGCACTTTCGGAAAGTAGTGGAAAAGATTCAAGATGATTGGGATGTACACATACCGCTTTTCCTGATGGGATATCGGTCGCAGTGCATGAAACAACAGGTCAAACACCTGCCAGGATACTGTTTGGTAGTGAACTTCGCTTACCCAGCGATTTAAAATTTGGAATAACTGGTGATGCGAGAAGAATTGGGAAGGAAGCGTCTACTGTTCTCGAGGAAGAGTTAAGAGAGATACATGCTCTTGTCAGGCAGCGAACTCAAATTATGAGTGACAAAATGAAGGCCAGATATGACAAGGCGATGAACTCCGAAGGCTTCCAAAATGGAGATTTGGTGTTGCTGTACAATCCACAACGAAAGAGAGGTTTGTCCCCAAAACTTCAATGCAATTGGGAAGGTCCACACAAGATAATCAAACGACTAAACGACGTAGTGTATAGAATACAAACTGTGGGGAGGCCGAGAAACAAGATGAAAGTGGTCCACCTAGAGAGGCTTGCTGCGTTTGGAACAGCGAATGTGTCTGATCGGGACGATCAGACTTAGGTGGAGGGCAGTGTGGCGAAAATGCGAAGCGAATGACAGATGAAAGAGAGGAGCCGACAACTGGCACGTTCTAGAGCGTAAACGAGGCGATTATCGTAAACGACGATTATCGTAAACGAGGCGATTATCGTAAACGACACGCGATTATTCCAGGGGTTTCGTTTTCACGCAGCAAACAAGTATATAAGGATGCCATACATTGTGAAAGTTGTATACAAGTGATTGTAAATAGTAAAGTAAATTGTAATTGAATTGTGAATTACTGAGTAATCAAAAGGACATTAAATTCTTTATAAATAAAGAAACTGCAAATTAAGTTGGCGATTTTATTTAACAATCCAGAGATCGTACCCGCAGGATTTGGGAAATCATCGAGGTTAATCAGCAAGATCGTAACAATTGGTGTCAGAAGTGGGATTGTTAAATAAATTCCAGAGGATAATAATTAAAAAAATGGTGAAGATTCCGGATTTGACGATACCTCCTCTCAAGGGGGAACTGGAAAAACGTGGATTATCTACAACAGGAAATAAGGCAGAGCTGCAATCGAGACTGCGAGAATCAATGGAAGTCGAAGGCGTCGACTTGAACCAATACGAATTCCATCGCGAGGACCAAGAGGTATCCTTGAAGGACATTGACAAAGAAGAGGAGCAGCCATCAATTAGGATTCATGTAAAGGCTCCTAGCACATCTACAGGCATGGCTGCAGTTTCACAAAACATGTCTGCAATGCACGCCAGCATCTCACGAAAGATGGATGAACGGAATGCCATGCTGTCACAAAAGCTGGATGCACAGAATGCCAGCATTACATCACAAATGGTTGAACAGTGGAAGCAGATATCATCCTTAGAAAGAACAATCGCACAAATACAGCAAAATTTGGTGAAAGGCAATGCTGAACTTAAGGAAAGGCAGGACAGAACCGAAGAACGGCAAGATAAGATGGAGTAGCTAATTAAGACCAAAATCAACGAGCTCGAACACCGTGTCCGAGATTTGCAGTTGCACCGTCCAGCCAGAGCGATGAACGGGCCGTGGGTAGAAGCAACATCCTTTGACGGCACAGCTCCATTACAGATCTTCAAGCTCCAGTTCGAGAAGACGGCTGAGTTAAAAAATTGGACCATCGAGGAAAAATCCGCTGCGCTATTTGTTGCGTTGAAGTGACCTGCAGCGGAGATTCTGCTGACTATTTCTGAATACGAGAGGGATAACTATGGCGCAGTAATGCGAGCCCTGGAAAGACGCTATGGTTGAGAGCATAGGAGGCAAATTTATCAGATAGAGCTGGAACAGCGGGACCAAAAACACAATGAATCTCTGCAGGAATATGCTTTTGAAATCGAGAGATTGGTTCATTTAGCCACAGGGCACGCATCGGGTGAATATCTCGAAAGATTAAAAATCCAGAGGTTCATCAGCGGAATTAAAGACATGTACACCAAGCGAGAGACTTATGCGAATCCAAAGTTAACATTCGCTGAAACTGTTGCGTATGCTCAGACACGTGAAGCAGCGGCACTGCTATGTAAGCACTTTGTTCTTTACTTGGCTGCTATTTGTTCTTTACTTGGCCGTCTGTTCACCTCCAATCCGCGCATTACCAATTCCAAGTCTGGGTCTTCTTGCTGACATTTTCTTAAGTGGCTTGCCTCCCACTTTCCTGCTCGTGTAAATGTCATTCGCCGGATGTCTATTATGCCCTCAGCTTTTGAGCATCGTTTGCGTCGTCATTCCTCTCTGTCGGAGCCCGACTGGCATTCGCGTGCGAAGTGACCTGCTTCTCCGCAACTGAAGCACTTTCCAACTTGATTCTTGACACCAGAACGATTCATTCCTGCTATCGACTTCAGAGTTTTCAATATTTCAGTCCTCACATCTGATGTTTCTACCTCTTCTCAGCATGTGCAACAGTTTCAGCAAATGTTAACTTTGGATTCGCATAAGTCTCTCGCTTGGTGTACACGTCCTTAATTCCGCTGATGAACCTCTGGATTTTTAATCTTTCGAGATATTCAGCCGACGCGTCCGCAATGGCTAAATGAGCCAATCTCTCAATTTCCGAAGCATATTCCTGCAGAGATTCGTTGTGTTTTTGGTCACGCTGTTCCAGCTCCATCTGGTAAATCTGCCTCCTATGCTCTCAACCATAGCGTCTTTCCAGGGCTCGCATCAATCCATCGTAATCATTTCCCTCATATTCGGGTACAGTTTGCAAAAGTTCTGCCGCAGGTCCTTCCAACGCAACGAATACTGTAGCCGATTTTTCCTTCATGCTACAGTTATTTGTTTTAGCCGTCTTCTCGATCTGGAGCTTGAAGATCTGGAAAGGAGTTGTGCCGTCAAAGGATTGTGCTTCTACCCACGGGCCGTTCATCGATCTGGCTGGACGATTCAACTGCAAATCTCGGACACGGCGTTCCAATTCGTTGACCTTCCAATTTGTTCACTTTGCTGTCAATTAGCTCATCTATCTTGTCTTGTCGCTCCTCGATTTGATCCTGTCTTTCCTTACGTTCCAAGTATTGTCTCTCACTAGATTTTGCTGTATTTGTGCGATTGTTCCTCCTAAGGATGATATTTGCTCGCTCTGTTCAACCATTTGTGATGTAATGCTCACATTCATTGCAGACATTTGGGCATCCAGCTTTTGTGATATGCTGGCATCGATTTGTGACATGTTTTGTGAATTACGGGCATCCTGTGCATCCATCTTTTGTGACATGTTGTCATTGATTTGTGATATGTTGGCATTGACTTGTGAAATTGCAGCCAACAACATGGTCATGTCCATACCGGTAGATGAGCCAGGCGCATTTTCTTGAATCTTACTTGATGGCTGCTCCAACCCCTTCGCAGAATCAATAGCCTCTTCCTTGTCAATGTCCTTCAAGGATATATCTTCGTCCTCGCGACGGAATTCGTAGTGGTTCAAGTCGATGCCTTCGATTTCCATTGCTTCTCGCAGTCGCGATTGCAGCTCTGCCTTATTTCCTGTTGTAGATAATCCTCGCTTTGCCAATTCCCTCTTGAGAGGAGGTATCGTCATATCCTGAATCTTCACCATTTTTCAATTATTATCTTTTGGTATTCTGACACCAATTGTTGCGATCTTGCTGAATCAACCTCGATGATTTCTCAAATCCTTCGGGTACGATCCCTGGATTGTTAAATAAAAATCGCCAACTTAATTTGAAGTTTCTTTATGTATAAAGAATTTATTTAATGTTCTTTTATTACTCAGTAATTCACAATTCAATTACAATTCACTTTACTATTTACAATTACTTGAAATACAATTTTCACAATGTACTGTTTTTATTACTTTACTGTAATGTAATCTCCAACGAGTTTACTTTACGACTGATTCACTTACTACCCTGTCTGCAGTCGTGTGTCGCCCTTATATACAACCAGGTTGCTCGCAACCAACCGCCTAGAATAATCGAATCTTTCTCTTTACGAATGTTCTCGATCCAACCTCTAAAATATGGCAGCTATCGGGTTCTCTCTTTCATCTGACATTCGCTTCGCATTTTCGCCACAATATGTTACTTGAAACTACCCTGTGAAAGGAAAACGCAGAGAGCGTATAACAACGAGAAGGACCAATTACGAAAAATCGTGGAAAATGTCAAATCGATGTTAGAACACGATGAGTGCATAGAGTTGTATTTTTAGCATTTCCCCACAGCCCGCCAGAAAGTAACAGAGTTTGCTATTGATGCATAACATTGATGAGAAAATGAATGTAAATCTCCTGTATCCAGCTATCATTGGTGTATGCTAGCTTTAGATAAAGAATTTTTCGGCTTCTTATCAAATAAAGGAAAATATTGTTTACAATATATTAAAAAAAATTGGGCTAGGGATGAAATTATGAAATTTTATCAATATATATCATGCCATTTTTAAATTTCTATATTTTCTGATAGAAAAGATTTCATGTGTACTCTCAATATATGTTGATATGCCGTCGGCATTTCGCAATAGCGTTTATTTGTACAATTGTACACTTTGTAAAATTTCAATTTAAAATTTGATATCCTGTAATAGACATGTGTACATATGCTCTTATCTAACTACTTATATGCATACGTATGTCCATACACTATCGAAAATAATGACCTGTGTCAAGAAATCTGTATATAAATGCATACACGCATGCACACTCACTATTTTGATGTACACGTATGCATTCACACTTCGATCACTCCATACCTCGAAATTATTCTTTGCTTCTTTGTTTTTGTGTAATAATCATTTATTTGCAATCTGTCTTATTAACATTCAGCAAATTTGAGTAACTAAGTATAAATAACAGTTTAGAAAATATTATAACGTTATTTCATTGTAATCAATTAATTTTAACTGTGTATCTATATAACTAAGGTACTATAATGTATACTTAATTTCTAAAAGGCAAATCTAAAACATGATATCTCTTAAGGCGTTTCGTTTCTTGACTATCATCTAATAGGCAAATTGCTAAGGTATTTTTGTGTTCGTTAAGTTTATAGTTCAGATATCTATCAGACAACATTCTTGCTTCTTCTTTTACAAAGTGAATTTTAAGATCATTATGTATGCTTTCTTTTGTTACGAACCATGGTGCGTTTACTTTCTTCTGTCGTACAAAAGTACAAAACTCAAATCGAATACAACAATAATATTTTCATTCATAGACGCACAACAAAGTTAAGTGTGTTTATTCATAAATATCACCGCACACATGCCCCGCATAGTCATGCCAACAAGTTGCTTCTTCGCGACGGTGACAAAAAACACAAATACAAAAAATCATGGTCGCGAAATGTGACGCAAAAGCAACATTAAGAAAATATTCATTTGACTCCGGCAAAAAGTCAAATAGTCAACCAACGGTAGGAAGCGAACCATACAAAAATTACGATCGCTCTTCTATATTTGCTGTTCGCCTGTTACCTCAATATTAAGCAAGCTGATGCCTTGCGCTGGCACACGACAAAAGTTCCTTGAGTTCAAATACTAGCTTCTTTTTCGTATTTTGATTTTATTAGATTGGCGAATTTTTCAATCATCGCCAAGAACTGCTTTCGGATGAAGGGGTATAAGAGTAAGAAGTTGGCATGCCCTTTGTATGTATGCGTTTTTCGTATACATACATGGGCCTTTGAATGTGTTTAGCTTTGCTTCAGCTCAACTTTGATTTTTGATTTTTGTAAATTTTGTCATCGTCGCGGATAAGATGTTTGTGGATGGGGGGTTGAATGAAGGAAGGGCACTCGCATTGTTATGGTTGTGTATGTTTCACGTATACGTATTAAAATGCATGAATGTATGTGTTTTCACATCGTCGTCAACTCCACATTAATTTTTAATATTTGACAAAATTTGACTTCGCTTGGTGAAGAATTTCAGGTACAGTGAACGTTGCGTACCACGAATATGCACATCACATTTGAACCATGCAGTGTGCATCAAGCTACACTATTTTTACATAAGTAATTTCTCACTGATTTCTATAAAATTTTCAATAATATCGAAGTATTGAACATAAATTCAATGAAAAAACAATATATTTAAAAATAATCAGGTGCTTTTTAAAACATTCGTTTAACAAATGTAAAGAACTCAGTTCGGATTATCGAGAGTGCGTTTTACAATTGTTCAGTGAAGACACAAAATTCTTCAACTTCTAATTTTTGGCACTTTGGCTTGTGGAAAAGTCGCAAGAAGGGAGATGTGTGCGTTCGCAATGAGGACTTTTTTTATGCAATATACAAGTAAAGTAGCGTTGTCATGGCAATGGTATTTTTTGCTGGATGTGTACGCTTTTTGCTTGTTTACATATAAACGTATTGTTACGATGTTGCTGATTAACCTCGATTATTTCCCAAATCCTTCAGGTACGATCCCTGGATTGTTAAATAAAATCGCCAACTTAATTTGCAGTTTCTTTATTTATAAAGAATTGAATTAATGTCCTTTTGATTGCTCAGTAATTCACAATTCAATTACAATTTACTTTACTGTTTACAATCACTTGGGTGCAACTTTCACAATGTACTGTTTTTATTACTTTACTGTAATGTAATCTTCAACGCTTTTAATTCACGACTGATTACTTTTGCAGTCATTGGTCGCCCTTATATACTTGTTTGCTGCTTGAAAACGAAACCTCCGGAATAATCTCGTCGTTACGATAATCGTCTCGGTTACGATAATCGTTTCGGTTACGATAATCGTCTCGTTTACGCTCTACAACATGCCAGTTGTCGGCTCCTCTCTTTCATCTGTCATTCGCTTCGCATTTTCGCCACAATATGTATGTATGAATGTATGTATGTAGAAATATGAGCATGTGTGCTTGTTCTTATTACGCTTATTTGTACGCACGCTTATAGATTAATTGACTGGATGGATTTGATGTTTATTTATTTTGATATTTTCTACGAAAAATAATTAAATATGTTTTAAATAGAATTAATTAAAATATTTGCATGTAATTTATTAGCATTATATGTACATTAAAAACAATAATAATAAAAAATAAAAATATTTCATTTTCAAATTTCAGAAATATCTAATAAAAATATACACATTTTTAAAAGCCAATCATCAAAAATTGATAAGTTCAGAATATTCTGATAATAACCATCTACATACGTGCTTACATTTATCTCGCACAGGTTTTATCAATTTAGCATTTATTTTGCATTAATTTTCTCATTTTTAACATGATTTCTGCTAGTTCACTGTTAACTAGTGGTGAATAGGGCTCATCCATGCCTGGGGTGAAATGCACCCATCGTGTTCTGGCTCAGTGAAAAAGCGGAATGAAATGACCATCGGCTCGCACTGGTCCTTCTCGTTGTTATACGTTCTCTGGAAAACGAGTACAAAAGTAACGATTTATATTTTGCTTTCACATAAGAACTTTTTCAATCATCACTACGCAAACGTATTTCATTTTATTATTTGAAAATTCCTCTGACAAGAAGGTAAGAAAATTTCTTTTCTGATATATATGTATTTTGCGTTAGAGAGGTTTGTATATATTAAATATTTAAATGTATAAAAAAAATCATTTGCTGTGTTGCTGTTGCGCTACAGGTGCGTCTCCAATAAGCTTTATTATTTTAAGTGCCAATAATAATTTTTTCTTTTGTTTTTAGTTAAATTTATTACCTATCTGGACGGCAAATAGATCTTCCATATATATCTGGTCGAGGATTTTCGTTGCAGACAGTGGAATTTTGGTGTGTAATCTCATTTCGAGTGTGAGTTAATATGCACTGCCCGCGTTTTGTTTTTACTTTGTTTTTGCTCTTAAAATACAATAAAATAAAATTAAATGAATAAATTTAAAAGCAGCCGCAATAGCCTAGTGGTTTGCAGTGTATACTACCATTTGGAAAGTCAGGGTCCAATTACCTTCAGAACAAAAATAAATTATATTGATATTTCGACAATTTTTCAATAAATTTATGTATATATATATACATATATGTGTATATCTATATTTATCATATACATTTATGTATATTTGCATTTCATTTCATTTTTATTTATCAAATATATGTATCTTTTTTTCAGATGGCAACAATCAAGAAAATACGAGTTTCTGCAATCAAAATCAAATATAATTATGTTATATATAAATGTAGATATGTAGATTTAGTTAATATATTAATGTAAAAAGTTTAAAAATTAATATAAATTTTAGAATTAATCAATATACGTAAAATAATGAAAAAGATTATATACTGTACCTTGAATGAATGAAAAAACACACGTATGTACCTACATTTTATAGTATAGTTATTTAATTATGAATTCTTATAAACAATATTAAAATTATACAAAAATATAAATTATATATATAACTAAATAAAATAAGTATAATTAAAAATATGTAATTAAATATATATAATAAAAGGAAAATTTTCGAAATAAAATTTTTTGAAATCAAAATGAAAATTGTTGAATTTCTATTTAATTCCTTTTTTCAATACTGACGACTTTGATTATAATGAAAATGAGGAGTTTGAAATGTATAAATGAGGAGTTTGTAAACACAGCGGTGATCAATTTGAGTACGTAGAATGAGCAGTTTGTAAGAACAACAATGAGCACTTTGAATATAAAGAGTGAGCAGTTTATAAAAGTAATACTGAGTAGTTTGAACGCAAAATTTGAGTAGTTTTTATTAACAATAATGAGTACTTTGCTGAGTCGAAATGATTATTTTTTACTGACAATAATCAGTAGTTTGTTACTGACAGTAATCATATTATAAGAATAAAAATGTTGAGTTGCTTTGTCATTTGAACAAAACAGATATATTTTTCGCTTATATAGAAATTTAATAAGTGAAAAAGAGATGAAATATCACACCGACAAGGGGAAAGTGCACACTTTTTTCCCAAGGCTAGAAGAAAAATGAGAAGTTTAATGAGAACTTTCGTAGTTAGTGAAAATAATATTATGAGCACTTATGAGATACTCATCCGTCTTGCAGGGTTATGTGCATGCATGCATGTGTGTATAAAAAATCAAACATCGTCTCAATTACAACATTATTTTCATGGCCGTTGACTAAATTTCCAAAAAAACCTTCTCGTCAACAAGTGCCTGCGCATCTCCAACAAAAAATATACCTCAAGATCGCCCCGCGTGCAGCTCTTCCACAAACCCATGTGCCAAAATTTGAAAGTTGAAGAATTTTGTGTCTTCACTCGATAATTGTAAAACGTACGCTCGATAATGCAAACTGAGTTTTTTACAATTTGTTAACGAATGTTCAGAAACAACAACTGATTATTTTTAAATATAAATTTTTGATTAATTTTTTTTTTAATATTTCAAGATTAAGATTTATAAAGAAACTTGATATTAATGAGCAGTTACTTATGTAAATGTAATGTAGCAGATACACACTGCATAGTTCAAATTTGATGTGAACATTCGTAATATACACAGTTCACTGTACCTGAATTCCTACACCAAAACGCGAAAATTATAATTTGGCTCACTTGAATCGTTTAAGCGATTTTGGCAATTTTCTTTCTTAAAAAAAAAAAATATATTCTTAAATTTTAGGATTTTAGCCACATTCAGCTTGTGGACAAGGAGCATGCGGGAAGGCAAGGAAATTGCTTGTTGTGCAATACGAGGTAATAAGCGAACAGCAAATCGTACTGCTAACGATTGTGAGGCCATACAAATGTATGTATTGTTGCTTCATATTTCAAAGATATGGTTGTCTTTCTATTTTTTTTTACTATGTATAGAGAATATATTAAGTTTGCTCAGCTACCGACCGTAAGGTAATCGATAAACATAGGTATAAACATATTGTGGCGAAAAAGCGAAGCGAATGACAGATGAAAGAGAGGAGCCGACAACTGGTACGTTCTAGAGCGTAAACGACGATTATCGTAAACGATGATTATCGTAAACGACGATTATCGTAAGCGAGAGGTTTATCGTAAAACGACGCGATTATTCCAGTGGTTTCGTTTTCAAGCAGCAAACAAGTATATAAGGACGACATTCGACGGCAAGAGTAATCAGTTGTGAATTAAACTCGTGGAGATTACATTACAGTAAAGTAATAAATACAGTACACTGTGAAAGTTGTATACAAGTGATTGTAAATAGTAACGTAAATTGTAATTGAATTGTGAATTGTCGAATAATTAAAAGCACATTAATTAAGTCTTTATAAATAAAGAAACTGCAAATTAAGTTGGCGATTTTATTTAACAATCCAGAGGTCGTACCCGAAAGATTAAGGAAATCATCGAGGTTAATCAGCAAGATCGTAACAATTGGTGTCAGAAGTGGGATTGTTAAATAAATTCCAAAGGATAATTATTGAAAAATGGTGAAGATTCAAGATTTGACGATACCTCCTCTCAAGAAGGAGTTGGCAAAGCGAGGATTGTCTACAACAGGAAATAAGGCAGAGCTGCAATCGAGACTGCGAGAAGCAATGGAAGTCGAAGGTATCGACTTGAACCAATACGAATTCCGCCGCGAGGATGAAGATGTATCCCTGAAGGATGTTGACAAGGAAGAGGCTATTGATTCTTCGAAGGGGTTGGAGCAGCCATCAGGTAAGATTCAAGAAAATGCCCCTGGCTCATCTACCGGTATGGACATGAACATGTTGTTGAATGCAATTTCACAAATCAGTGCCAATATGTCACAAATCAATGACAACATGTCACAAAAGATGGATGCACAGGATGCCCGTAATTCACAAAACATGTCACAAATCGATGCCAGCATATCACAAAAGCTGGATGCCCAAATGTCTGCAATGAATGACAGCATTACATCACAAATGGTTGAACAGAGCGAGCAAATATCATCCTTAGGAGGAACCATCGCGCAAATACAGCAAAATCTGGAGAAAGACAATGCAGAACTTAAGGAAAGACAGGATCTAATTGAGAGCAAAGTCAACGAATTGCACGGTCGACAAGACAAAATAGATGAGCTAATTGTGACCAAAGTGAACAACGCATTGGAAGGTCGTGTGCGGGATTTGCAGTTAAATCGTCCAACCACTTCAGTGAACGCTCCCAAGGTAAAAACACCATCTTTTGACGGAAAAATTCCATTCCAAGTCTTCAAGCTCCAGTTTGAGAAGACGGCTGAAACCAATAAATGGAGCATGGAGGAAAAATCTGCTGCACTATTCGTTGCTTTGGAAGGACCTGCGGCAGAACTTTTGCAAACTGTACCTGATTATGAGAGAAATGATTACGACGGATTGATGCGAGCCCTGGAAAGACGCTATGGTAGCGAACACAGAAGACAAATTTACCAGATGGAGTTAGAAAAGCGCGACCAAAAACCCAACGAATCTCTACAGGAATATGCCTCGGAAATTGAGAGATTGGCTCATTTAGCCATCGGAGACGCATTAGGTGAGCATCTCGAACGGGTGAAAATACAAAAATTCATCAGCGGCATAAAAGACGTTTATACCAAACGAGAGACATATGCGAATCCAAAGTTAACATTCGCTGAAACAGTGGCGTATGCTCAAACACGTGAAACGGCGGCACTCATAAGCAGACCAGCGTACAAAGTCAATAAAGTGGAGGTTGAAACAGCAGATGTGATGACCGAAATATTGAGAACTCTGAAGTCGTTAGAAGGAATGAATCGTTCTGGTGGTAAGAATCAGGCTGGGAAATGCTTTAAATGTGGAAAGCCTGGTCACTTCGCACGCGAATGCAAAACGGGTTCCAGCATACAAGAAGGACAGCGAAAACGGAAGGCTGACGAAGATAAACCATCAACTTCTCAGTCGTTAAACTATAACGAGCCAGTCTAAAAGGGCGTATGCTGGCTCCTGCAATTGAATGCCCCATTATCTCCATCTCACAAATTGGCAGAAAAACGAGCAATATTACTATTGGTGGATATGTGGATGGACGAGCGCGAATATTAACAGAAGATACGGGCGCATCACACTCCATCATTCGAACTGACCTGATCGCTAAAGAAGTAAGACCATTACCTGGAGCAATATTGAAAACGGCGACTGGTGAGGATACCCGAGTAGTGGGAGAAGTAACATGTGAGGTAGCAATCGGGAATGTGACGGTGTTACACAGTTTTATAGTCGCGCAGATCGTAGATGAGGTAATCATAGGAGTGGACTTCTTGATGGAGCAAGGTATCAAGATCGACTTGAATAACAAGGTTATGGAGTATAAGAACATGGAAGTACCACTAAGCATTGGCTACGATTCCACATACAGCAGTAAACAAGTGGTCTTAGAAGGCAGTGAACTGATTCCACCGAAGTCAGAAGCAGTTGTTTGGGCGAAAATTAACGGAGATTGTGGGACAAACAAATTGTGGGTTGTCGAAGCAGCACAAAATTCTACACTGGACTTACTTATTGGAAAAACCCTGGCTAAGACACGAAAGAATGGACGCATCCCAGTGAGAGTATTAAATGACTTCAGATCATCAGTAAAAATTCCTAGTGGAACTGTATTAGGGCAATGTCAAGAGGTAGATGCCATTATTAACAGCAATGATTCATCTGGAATCGACTCTATGGGCAGCAGGGAGATGGAGGAAGATATCAATGCATGGACGCAAGGGTTGAACGACAAGTACAAGCACAAGGCCAGCCAGATGATCCGTAAATACTCCAACATATTCGACAAGGATGGCAACAAACCAGGCAGGACCAACGTAGTGAAGCATAGCATTGATACTGGTGACGCAAGACCAATTCGTCAAGCTCCTCGAAGCGTTCCACTAGCCAAACGTGACGCTGTTGGCCAAATAATTAGGGAAATGAGTGAAAGCGATGTTATCGAACCATCAGCAAGTCCATGGAGCTCTCCGGTGGTACTCGTGAAGAAGAAAGATGGCCAGTTGCGGTTCTGCGTGGACTATCGGAGATTAAATGACGTTACAAAGAAAGACAGCTATCCTTTGCCCAGGATCGATGATACATTAGACTCGTTAACTGGCACAGAATGGTTCTCAACACTTGACCTTAAGAGCGGGTATTGGCAAGTAGAAGTGAGTGAAGAAGATAAAGAGAAGACAGCCTTTAGTGCTGGCAACGGTCTATGGCAATTTACGGTAATGCCATTTGGTTTATGCAACGCTCCTGCCACTTTTGAAAGATTAATGGACCATGTGCTCAAAGGACTACACTGGAAGACCTGTTTGGTGTATCTGGATGACATCATCGTATTGGGAAAGAGCTTCGACGAACATCTGAGTAATTTGGAAGAAGTTTTCCAGAGAATAGCTGGCGCTGGTCTTAAACTAAGTCCTAAGAAGTGCTCTTTATTCAAGAAGGAGGTGAATTACTTAGGTCATCAAGTAACCACGAAGGGCGTGTGTACTGCGAAGGAAAAAATAGAGGCAGTGAAGGATTGGCCGAGACCCAGAAATTTGCATGAATTAAGAAGTTTCCTTGGGCTGTGTACTTACTATCGTCGCTTTGTTCCGAATTTCGCCAGCGTAACACATAGTCTCTATGAACTCACAAGGAAAAATAGATCTTTCGAGTGGAAAACTGAACAAAAGGAGGCTTTCCAAGCTTTAAAAGAACGACTATGCACTGCACCTATGCTAGCGTACCCGGTTCCAGGTGCAACATTTATTCTGGACACAGATGCTAGTGGTTATGGCATAGGAGGGGTACTTTCGCAAGTGATTGATGGGCAGGAGAAGATAGTTGCCTACTATAGCCGGTCTATTGGGAAACCAGAGCGGAACTACTGCGTAACGCGGAGAGAACTATTAGCGTTGGTGGATTGCATTAAACACTTCCACAAATATCTGTATGGTCAACATTTCCGCGTTAGAACGGATCATGCAGCGCTGAAGTGGCTACTACAGTTCAAGAATCCCGAAGGGCAGCTTGCGCGGTGGATTGAGAGGCTGCAAAGTTATGACTTCACCATCGAGTACCGCAAGGGTAATACGCACGGAAATGCTGACGCTATGTCCCGTCGACCATGTAGTTTGGAATGTAAGCACTGCTCAAAAGCGGAGGGTAAGGAAGACATAATAGACGTCCGGCTAATGACAGTTACATCAGCAGAAGAGTGGGAGGCAAGTCATTTAAGGAAATGTCAGCAAGAAGATTCGGACTTGGAATCGGTGATGCACGGATTGGAGGTGAACAGACGGCCAAGTAAAGAACAAATGGCAGCGGAGAGTCCTATCGCGAAAGCATACTGGGCACAATGGAACAGTTTAGAATTGATATCTGGCTGTTTGCATAGAGTATGGGAAAGTGAAGATGGCCAGTGCTCTCGGAAGCTTATAGTAGTTCCAAGGTTAAGAATTCCGGATGTTCTTAAGGAATTCCATAATGGTCCTAGTGGAGGGCACCTAGGCATTACAAAGGCGCTGGAGAAGATCAAGCAGCGGTTCTATTGGGTTGGCTGTCGTCAATCGGTCGCTGAGTGGATTGCTAACTGCACGGAGTGTATAGCAGCTAAAGGGCCAAAGTCACGAAGTCATGGGCAGATGAAGCAGTATAACTCAGGTGCACCATTTGAGCGGGTTGCCATGGATGTAGCCGGTCCATTCCCTATGAGCAGACAAGGAAACAAATACGTTCTTGTGGTTATGGACTACTTTAGTAAATGGCCTGAGGTCTACCCAATTCCAAACCAGGAAGCGAAAACAGTTGCGGATGTATTCACTCACAATTGGGTTACCAGATACGGTGCGCCTCTAGAATTGCACTCAGACCAAGGAAGAAACTTTGAAGCGGCGGTGTTCCAAGAGATGTGCCAGATACTTGGTATTCGGAAAACACGAACGACAGCCCTGCATCCTCAATCAGATGGCATGGTAGAGCGATTCAACCGGATCCTGGAAGAGCACTTGCGGAAAGTTGTGGACAAGAATCAAGATGATTGGGATGTACACATACCGCTTTTCCTGATGGGATATCGGTCCGCAGTGCATGAAACAACAGGTCAAACACCTGCCAGAATACTGTTTGGTAGTGAACTTCGGTTGCCCAGCGATTTAAAATTTGGAATAACTGGTGATGCGAGAAGAATTGGGAAGGAAGCGTCTACTGTTCTCGAGGAAGAGTTAAGAGAGATACATGCTCTTGTGAGGCAGCGAACTCAAATTATGAGTGACAAAATGAAGGGTAGGTATGACAAGGCGATGAACTCCGAAGGCTTCCAAAATGGAGATTTGGTGTTGCTGTACAATCCACAACGAAAGAGAGGTTTGTCCCCAAAACTTCAATGCAATTGGGAAGGTCCACACAAGATAATCAAACGACTAAACGACGTAGTGTATCGAATACAAACTGTGGGGAGGCCGAGAAACAAGATGAAAGTGGTCCACCTTGAGAGGCTTGCTGCGTTTGGAACAGCGAATGTGTCTGATCGGGACGATCAGACTTAGGTGGAGGGCAGTGTGGCGAAAAAGCGAAGCGAATGACAGATGAAAGAGAGGAGCCGACAACTGGTACGTTCTAGAGCGTAAACGACGATTATCGTAAACGACGATTATCGTAAGCGAGAGGTTTATCGTAAAACGACGCGATTATTCCAGGGGTTTCGTTTTCAAGCAGCAAACAAGTATATAAGGACGACATTCGACGGCAAGAGTAATCAGTTGTGAATTAAACTCGTGGAGATTACATTACAGTAAAGTAATAAATACAGTACATTGTGAAAGTTGTATACAAGTGATTGTAAATAGTAACGTAAATTGTAATTGAATTGTGAATTATAGAATAATTAAAAGCACATTAATTAAGTCTTTATAAATAAAGAGACTGCAAATTAAGTTGACGATTTTATTTAACAATCCAGAGGTCGTACCCGAAAGATTAAGGAAATCATCGAGGTTAATCAGCAAGATCGTAACAATATTGTGGCGAACATGCGAAACGAATGTCAGATGAAAGAGAGAAGCCGATAACTGGAGTGTTCTAGAGCGTGAATCGAGTACATTCATTATCGAGAACAATTCGATTGCTCCAGGCGTTCATTGCGATACAGCGTTCAATCGATCGAATATATAAGGGCGAAACAAAACTGCAGAGGAATCAGTTGTAAAGTGAAGGCGTTGATGATAACACTAATGTATGAGTAATGAAAGAACAGTGAGCAAATTCTTTATAATCAAGAAACTGCAAACATAGTTGGTGACTTTTATTTCTCGATCCAGTGATAGGACTCGAAGGATTTGGGAAATGTCGATTTCTTTTAAGTTTTCAGCAATGCTTCAGAAATTATTAATTTTCGTAGACATTTTTTAAGCGCTTTTAATTTCGAACCGAATAAAACTTTTAAATAAGCCAATTTTTCGCGAAGGAGTTATTTCTCTGTATAAGTCGTGTAGTTTATTCTATGCTTCGCCAAGGCTTTTCCATCACTATTAATCCACTTATTTTTCACATCTTCTGGAGCATTTGCCGGACACTTGGTTATAATGGTGTCGCAATAGTCCATTGTGATCAGCAAACTCTTCAATTGAAGAGACCAGCTCTCTTAATTATCGGAATCTAATCTTTCAATACACAAATAACTCCGAGCCGCTGCTCATTTTTGTTTTAATATGTCTGTCCAAAATACACGATATTAGTATATTGACCGATTTAACCCAAATACACGATATAACTATATCTACCGATTTTAATAAAACTTTACTATATATCAAAACACGTGGTTGGGTCTGGGCCCATAACCAAGTTTGCACAGTTAGACTAATTAATTAATAACACCGTCTGATATAACGCACTTTATTCAAGTAAACTATATAAGTACAAAGTTAAGTAATACTCACGGAATATTGGAAAAAATAATATTTGGTTTGCCCGTTACAATATAGGGTCACACGTACAATAAATAATATCTAACAGTTTAGTTATCTTTGAGTCCATGTAATTTTATTTTAAAAAGGTTTTTTTTGTTTTTTGGGAAATTTTGTACTTTTGTTGCCCTAGTCAGGTAAATGCATATGCATAAATGCCGAATGACAATGCTGTTTGCGAAGTGTTTTGTTTTTAATTGTTTAACCTTTATTAAGTAAATGCAGTTTAAAAGAAATTTTATTTATTTATTTATTTTTAGTTCACATAATATTATTTAAAAAAACGTAATTTTTGCGAATATTTTACACTTTTTTACGACTTTTTGCATTACTCAGTAAACTGGCAATCTATCATTAAAATTGAAAAACAGTTTATAATAATTAAAAACGTTTATAAAGCCCATCTACAATCCCTGAGGCATGTGAGTACAAGTTTCGGCCACAACTAATTTCAAATCACATCGAAGTTTCCATTATCAACTGGGGGAAAAATTGGGGAAAAACATTAGTTTTATTAATGAAGTTAAAGCCACCGTACTATTACCATAAAGTGTGACAGAAAATATTTGTATATTGATATCGAGTTATTTTGCTGTAATGAATAGACGATTATTTAATATCTTTTTTTATAAGAACTGTGAAGATCAGGATGTATGTAAGGCGTTGGAAGTTGAATGTCATGTTGTTGTAGTAGTAACCGCAAAAATATTCCCTAAATTGCTTTGCGGGTAATATTGCTAGAGTGAGAGCCTTTTGGCGGATGAAAATCCGTGTCGTTTCGGTATAATGACCGCACTGTCGTCGAACTATTGGATTTTAGTCGGCTTTTACGACACACATACTTTACCGCGGGTAAATTATTAAACCCCCAACCCGCATGGGGAGTTAAATGTCACATTTAAAGGTTTAGTTTTTTATTAAATTATTAAAAGTAATTTTAGAAAGATTTTAGCAAAAAATATTTTCTTCAATAATTGAGGATTGTACTAACATCAATTATGAATTATTTTATCAATATAAATGAAGAAGAAAATATTTTATTCACTTTCTAACCGCAATACTTTCATTTTGTTTAATTAATGTTTTGTTATGAACTATTATTTTTATTTTTATTTTAAAGGGAAGTATTCAAATATATAACAGCTGGTAATATATACAGTATATATTTCTGATGTGTTAAATTCTACTTCGAATTACTTAGGAAATAAAGATGCCACAAAGTGCAAATCTTAGATATACCGCTTTTCTAATGATTTATTTATTGTTTATTTCTTTTATTACATATCTTGAATGTCAATGTTAAAATTCTAATATCATTATATGTATATTAACCCTGTCAGCCAAGACTACCCACTTTCCTCTTGAAATAAAAAAAATTTACAAACACATTCACAATTTTTCGCTCATTTACTTACACAATTACAATATCTTCATCGTCAATTTTCAAAAATAATTTTTCTATTCATTTGACAGAAGTTCTTTAGCTGACATTCTGTTAATTTGAAAATAAAAATTTGCTTAATTGAAACAAAATCTTTGCTGTTTGTGGATTATTTTTTGAGGTAAGGATATTAGTGTAAATTAAAATATTAATTATATATTTTAATTAATGTTTTGTTATTTCACAGAATTTCTTTCAAAGATTTGAAACAGGATAATGTAGAACTCAACGCAACACAATTTTTGAGTGAGTTTTGTTTGTGTTTCTTGGGATGTGCATATCATGTGTTTGCTAAACTAAAAATTAAATAAAATAAAAAAGTGCAGTGAACCAACATGTTAAATAAACAAGCACGGTATTTCTTGGTATATGTATGTATGTTAGTACGACACGAATTACATATATGCATGTTCTCTTTTCATTTCAGATTTTCCCTGATGCAGATCTGCACTCTCTTTAATGCCCATTTTAAATGCCCATTCTGTTACACAGTTTTTTATCCAGTTTTGAACAAACGTTTGCTCAAATTATTTAGTGTTTTAACCAGTTTTGGCTGGATGGGAAATAACACATATTAATATATGTATAAATAATATTTTATTGTATACATTTAAGTGGTCATAGGTTTTTATGTGTTTATATGTAAAATTAATGGTAATGACCAAATTTCATTGCAACTATTTGAAAAAATTAAAGGACTTCAATTTTTAATATTGTATTTAACTAAATATGCAAACTTATTTCTTTAATAAACAAGCTAGTTCTTAAAAATTGCTATTTTGGAAAAAAATTGCTATGGAAATAAATAAGTAACAAACTAGCGGGGCCATAATATCACATGGGTAACAGGTCGGGTAACAGCTACATTTCTTTTGAATAAGTGATGGATAAAGAGTCGGGTACCAAGTACATTTGATTTCAATAACTCGCCGGTAGTGGGGACCGTTATCCAAAATATCTAAATATCGAAAAAGGCAAGTATATATTGCACACCTGTGAATATAAAATAAAGTAAGTGAGTGAAGAAATGAATCACAAGTACGTGAAAAACATTATGGAAATTGTTTACTCTTTTTCCACCGCTAGAACAAAGGTAACAAATTGAATAAGAAATGCATAATTGAAGAGTAACAGAAAACATCGCCATCATCAAAATTAGCATTATCGCCACAATAATAATATTAATTTTCATAATTTAAATGCTTTTGGAATTATATTTTTTTCAGATGAAACTATTCAGAATTATTATTGATTAATTAAATGCATTTATAAACATATAGACGTAAAATGAATGTTCTAAGATTTTGTAGACTAGAAGTTAAGCTTTTTTATAGATAAAATTCGTAAAATTTATTTCAAAGGCTAAGAGCGAAATTGAACCGTCATGATTAAATTTTTTTTCTGATGCCGGCGTAACCTTCTTCTCTATAAATCTTCTGTATAACCATCATTGTACCATTGTTCAGGTGTACAAATAACAACCCTGCAAGTCAGGTAACTTTCACCTAACATATCAGCTTTCTGTAAATTAATTAAGCCCAACGGTTACCCTCCTCCCGTCAAGTCGCCAAGAGCGGCGCCATCCGCATAACGTACGGAATTTGCCAAGAGTTTTTTAAGCGTCAAGGCTTAAAACTGCTTAGCTACAGAAAATTTATTCTTCAGCTGAAAGATAAAATTATATATACTCAATATTATATATACTCAATTTTATCTGAATGAAGTTTATAATTAGGGTTCCACACAACCGAACTATACTCCAATACGTAAAAAATACTTCAGTAATATAAGGGTCTCTAGATTCTTTAGACCACCGCTTAACAAAGGCAAGGACACCTTTAGCTTTCAATACATTAGTATTAACATGAGGATTGAAGTTGAATTTAGTATCCATTTTTAGACCCAAATCAACGAACCTACATATTTGCCTAGACTATAGTTCTTTATTAAGTAAGATGGTGATTGAAGATATTTTCGAGTAAATAACATGGTTATACATTTGTTAAGGTTAAGAGCCATATCATTGTTATTGAACCAAGTTACCGAGTTATTTAAATCGGTTTGTAAGGAAGATTTTGGCGCGAATCCCAGTGCAAATGACGCAAAGCAAACAACAAAGACTGTTTTTGAACGGATTCAATTTTATCAGAATGGATTTTACTATTAGGGTTCCACACAACCGAACTGTACTCCAATATTGGTCTTACTAATGACGTCAAAAGTATTGTCGTAATATAAGGGTTCTTTAGACCACCGCTTTACAACACAGTTGTATTAATATGAAGATTGAAGTTAAGTTTGGTATCCATTGTTGCACCCAAATCAACAAAATTACATACTTGCTCTAGACTATAGTTGTTTATTATGCAAAATGGTGGTTGAACACATTTTCGTGTAAATAACATGGTTTTACATATATTAAGGTTAAGATGCATATCATTGTTATTACACCAAGTTACTAAATTGTTCAAATCAGTTTGTAAAAAACATCTTTCATTAATTGAGGTGTAAGATTGAAAAAGTTTTACATCATCGGTATATAATAAAATTTTTGATTAATTTATAACTGAATACAAATCGTTAAGAAATATCAAGAACAGCATCGGTCCCAAGCGGCTACCTTGCACCAATTCAGTCAGAAAAGGTATTTCCAAATAATACTCTTTGAGTCTTGTTACAGAGATAGGAAGTTATCCACTGGGAAAGGCTTGGTTGAAATCGAAGAAGATCTAGTTTTTTTTAATAAGTATTAAATTATTTACTCTGTCGAATGCTTTACTAAAGTCAGTATTTATAACATCAGTATTCATGTTTTCCCTAAATCCATATGAAACGTGAGTAACAAATTCCAGCAAATTAGTAAGCGTAGATTTGCCTTTGCAAACCCCATGCTGGGAACTGGAAATTAAAGGAATTATGGGAAAAGTTAATTGCGCTATAATTATGGCTTCAAAAAGTTTAGGTATAGCAGATATCTTTGCTATCCCTCTTTAATTTTCAATCGAAAATCTACTACAACTCTTATGCACCGGAATTATAAATGAACTTTTCCATATCAAAAGGAAAATGCCTTGTTTTAGGGATGCATTAAATAGGTTTGTCAAAGGCCAATACAAATTTTCAGCACAATATTTAAGAAAACATGTTGGAATCATGTTAGGACCGTAACTAAAAGAACTCTTTAAAGGTTTTAACTGGAATAACACATCTCCGGGAGAAACAATTGGGGTAATAATCTGAGGTTTGAGGATAAAAATTCTCTTGACGGGCGAAATTTCTTCCAATTGAATTCATAGAGTAATTAGTTTTGAAAAATTCTGTAAATACATTAGAGTTATGATAAAGTCAGTTGATGTAGTAGTTTTGTATTTCATGGCGTATGGAAAAGGAGAGAATTTAGAGCTAACGAAATCATAAAACATCTTAGGACTGCGTAAAATGTTCCTTTCAACCTTAACCTTTTCAAACAATTTTAAAATTATATTATTGGCATTACCTTTATAGTCTGGCCAAAACAATTTGGATAATTCCTGATTTACATTTTCTCAGTTAGCTTTCGCAAAGTTATAACAAGAACTAAAACCAAATAGCGATGCCGCGTTATCAACCCGAAGCTGTTCATGATATCAAAAGTTATCGCCAAAGCAGTATGATAGGTTCTTTGGTATGCAACGAATCACAAAAAATTTTGAAATGTTGTCAACATACACTAAATCAAGGTCATAAAATTGGTTCTAAAATAATTTGGTTAAGGCAAAGCTCAGACATTTCCTCTAAGAACTCGGTAAAACAAGGTCGAGTACAAACGGGAGTGATGTTATCATCGATTTGTTTCCATGATATACAAGTCAATTTGGAATCTCCCAACACCAAAATGGAGTCAAAATCTTTTATCAATGGAAAATTACTTTCAAATAATCTAATACGTTGAAGATGTACTGATATGTCAGACTGCGAAGGTATGTAAGATAACATTATGTAAATAAAGTAATTACCAGTACGAAAACGGGTGCATCAAAATTCAATGGAATCTATTAGAAAAATGCAAACTTCTCCTCAGGGTAAAGACGAATGAACTCCCCCTCCGATTCTGTTCAAGCGATCCCTTTTATAAATATGATACTCGCTGCATAAAGTCTCATTATCAAAAACGTGAGGTTTTAGCCATGTTTCCGTAAATGAAATAACCTTGAAGAAGTTGCAATGAAGACTGCTCAAACATAGATCAGTCAACTTGGTATTCAGACCTCTAACATTTTGATAATAGACACGCAGCGAAATATTACAGATTAGTTTTTTGGTCCCTCGATTGGTCGTGGAATTCGAGCAAAGTTCTTATAATTTTTCTTCGTAACTTTATTCTCAAATTCCAGGGGCCAGAATGAGCTGTTTAATAGGGCTTCAAATGTTTTAACAGAAACATCAATTTTGAATGACGATATGTTTCTTTCATAATGAAAATAAAATTTTCGAATATTTAAATCATTAGTATTTAATTTTGACGACATGTAATGCCTTAACTCATCAGCAGTTGTATTATTTGCAAATCTAGTCACAAAAATTGATTTTTAGGGTGGAACAACAACCAACTTCCTGAGACCTGGCTCTGGAATTTAAAAACTTCTATTTATAAAGGTTTGAGGTTGGGGATGCAATGAAACTACTTCCATTACTCTCCATTTATGCATATGTTATTCCATTTGTTACTTTTGTTCTAGTTTTGGGAAAAAAGTTTGCAATGTCCCCGACTTTTTTCACGTACGTGTGATTCTCTTTTTCACTCACGAACATTATATTCATAGGCATGCGATATATATTCGTCTCTCCAATCTTTGGATATTTTGACCACCAGACCTTTTACCCTTTGTGAACAAATTGAATTGTTGCCCGATCTGTTACTCATTGTTACCTTTTTATTTCCATTTAATTGAAAAACACCAATCTCTAACTATTTTTTTGTTTATTAAATAAATAAATTTGAATACCCAGTTAAATATAATATTAAAAATTTAAGTTCATTAGTTTTTCCCATTGATTACAATGAAATTTGGTCGTTAATATTAATTTTACCTATAAACACATAAAAACCTGAGGCTTTTAGAGTTGGAATATAATTCTCGATTTTGTATGCGGAAAAAGAATCTAATGTATCAAACCGTCTAACACAGCTAAAAGTAACAGACCGTGTACGTTGACTTATTAAATGCTTATCATATATGTAAATATACGAACAAATTCCTGTAAAATTATTTAAGCTACATATATTTGTAAACTACCTGACTTCTCACAAGAGAGAAATCGAATTCCGACATGAAGCAAAAGAAAATGATAATACAGGTTTTCATCAATTCAGCATTTCAAAACAAACAGAAATTGCCGAAATTCCGTTGATTTCCTATTGCTTATTTCATTAAAATCTCTAACTATTCGGTAAAATTCAAATGGCACAAATTTTGTTAAATATTGTAGTTTTTGTTCAATACAGTTACATCTCCTCTAGAAATAAGCAATTTTAGCAGTTTTTTCAACTGCCAAACCATGTTAAAATTTGCAGATTAAAGCAAAATTTCCCTTTCCCTATATTCTGGCCTATGGTGTTCTTTCTCCCCTCTAAATTTAAAACTATCATCAGTGCGAGCTAATCCTACAACTGTAGGAAAACAAACTCTCCCATGGATGTAATTACTTAAGCAGATACATCTAATTTCGAATTGTTTTATTACCTGCTTACTACCTACTCGCAGCCCGTTTGCTCTTAAGAAGCCTACTTCTATAAAAATATCTCTAATAATATCTTCTACATTACTAGCTTTGCTTCTCTCTTGGAAACAAGCAATTAAAAACGGGCTGACATGAAGATAATAGACTATTGAAGCAACACACTATTTTTTGACGATTTTGTCAACTGAAGGCCATTGATTCCAAGACCAATATCTACCTTTTCACTGTCTTCCAAAATTACATTTAATTCCAAAGTACAAAAACTCCCCTTCTGGAATGTCTTTCACTTCAATTTTTTCTCTAACTGTCCCAAGAAGTGTTTTTGCGGATAATGGCAAGAGCATTTTGAAATATATACTTCCCAATTGCCGCTTTATTTTCTTCACACTCTACTTCCTCTAAGGTATTATAATCTTGCTCAAAAAAATTACGTTCGTCAAAATCACTATCCTCCTGATATTTCATAACACTACACGCAGCTGCTGCTCTGCTAGTACTGGGTATATTATCACTATTTTCCACACTTGAAATCTCTTAAACAGACTCATTTAACTTACGAAATATTGCAACCGCAGCTTCATTTTTCCCTGCTCAAGAACCTTACAAATATTTTCCTATTCATCTTAAATATATCTACGATTATACTATATTGCAAAGAATTTCGTAATCGCGATGATTTCTCAAATCCTTTGTGTAAAGGACCCAAAACTTCACACCAGTCTTATCATCAAAGAGCTCTACTACTAAATTGGTGATGTCCGCTCTTATATACCTGACATTGTCATTCGGTAAAATGCATATATCTGAAAATATAATTTTATTGGAAATAAATTTATACGAGCTAAAAGATGATTGAACTATTGGTTTTGTTCAGTTGATTCTCCGACAGGGTGAAAAGTTGATGAATATCGGAACGAGTTCTCCGAGAGAACGATCAACGACACTGAAGATGGCAGAACGCCGAAACCGGTTTGTCTCAAAACCAAATTTGACAAGGGATGACGGGAACTCGTTTCGATATTCATCATGATTGAACTACTTTTCTTTTAAAATATATTTAGTTATTTATAGTTAAATAATTAATAAAAAATTAACACTATAAAAGCAACATTGATATTTTGCAAATGTGAAATCCGTATTAATGTATGCGCAACAAAAGCCCAATATTTTCACAAGAAATATACATTTTTCGGAAATAGAATTATATATACTAAAATATAATTAATACACTTTTCTTTTATCGCTAATCGAAATAACACCTTACAAACATTTACATTTGCTCCAATGCAATTTTACATACAAACATACATATGTACATGCAAATGTAAGAATACGCAAAAGGGAAGTTATATTTACACTTTTGAAACATGACCAAAGGGTTTTATATTATATGTTTAAAGAAACTTTGGCCGCAGCCTTGACTGTAACCTTATTTCGATAAAAAAAAATACGAAATAATTAGTAAGAATTTTGATAAAATTTAGCAACACATTTTACTTACCTCCATACACCAAAATTTCTTTTGGAAAGACAGCATCATGACAGCCATAAAGATTTTCGTTTTTATTATTTCTGTATATTCGTCCGCCACTTTCTTACACATATATGTATGTCCAAATCATTGTACAGCCTACAAAGTAACCGAACTTATCGTCTATTTCCGGTTTCGGCAAACAGCTGAGATCACCTGACCGATTTCGTTTCTCATTTCAGTTGTAATTCGTAACTTCGAGCGCTGGCATGTATTAGCATACATTACATTGTAGAAAATAAGTACCTATAAGCAAATGACATAAAATGGTGCTGAAATCGGAAATAATAATAATTTATTTCATTATTAAGTACATGGGAAATGTAAAAAGTATTTTTTACAAGTTATTTTCATTAATATTTGAATAGTTTATTAACTTTTTTTATACATTTAATAAGTAATTGTAATATTGAATGGTACCTTACAAATGCAACCATGTGTAATTATTTTCTTCATTGTATTTAGTTCCTTTTATTCGCATATCAATATGCAGATTTATTGTTTTGTTGATGAAGGTAAATATAGTTTTCGTAATTAAAAACGCTTATTAATTAATAAACTTTTTGATTAATAGGTAAAGGAAGTGTTGAAGTACGTAGGCATATTTGTTCTGCGAAGTATATAAAGGATTCTTATTGGGTTATGGTATTTCCTTTTGTATACATAACAAGATGCAGATTTATTGTTTTCGTTATTAAAAACACTTATTTGCTAATAAACTTCTTGATTTATAGATACAGGAACTGCTGTACTCCGCATGCATACGAGTATATGTTCTACCACATATACATAGGATTTATACCTCGGTGCCATGAGCTGCTATACGAAAACATATGGAGCGCAGTCGCAAGGATAGGATGGCAAGTTCCAATTGATTCCTGTTGAATCTAGAATCAATCGCTGCAACAAGACAAATAATATTCTGCCACCCAACAATATATGTAAATCCCAACATATTATTTTATTATATTGGGATGGTGATATGTTTAGGCATGTTTGAAATCTGCTATGTCTAAACTATGATGTTTTTGTGTGCTATTCAGTTTTCAGTGAGTTGCGTCAAATAAAACCAAGTTGTTTATAAGTAAATGAGCTGTATTCAAAGGCCTATTTTTGTTAGAAACATTATTTTTTCATTGAATATTTTGTTATACAACAAAGAAAAAATGGTAGAAGTGACAGCTGTTTCGGAGATCACCACATCTCCTCATCAGACTTCTTTTGCCAGGAATCGAACCGACGGATTCTGGCATCACAGGCGAGTGCTCTACCAACTGAGCCAACGCCTGCCATGTAATCTCTTGTTGTATTATTCAATTTTTTACTAACCAACAACTATTAAGTGCGCTAATATTTAGCCGCTATTTTTACTTGATGTTGGGTTAGCGAGTATTTTGCAATCCTGCATACATTCAGGCATTAATAGTCTGAGAAATGTATATAAGTAGGATTATTTAAAAATACCAATAAAACCAAGTTGTTTTATATATATTGCCATATAGCAAATGCTTCCTTTTGGGTCTTATGAGGTCGTATTCGCCGAATTCTAACCCAAGTAAAAAATGCAACTAATTTTTTATGAAATCTGTTTTATTGTTGTAACATTGCTGTCTTATAATTTAATAAAAGTGTTAAATACATATGTAAATGAAACCAACAAAATATATAATATTAAATATTGTAGTTTTATTAAATAAGAACATTTTAATGAACATGTTATATACAACACATTTGTATACAGTACAATGTACTTATTTTCAACTACGGTTTATAGCAATTTGTATATGTCTTCAGTTGATTACATTATATATTCAGTTTAACTAAATTTAGTTTTTTATTGCATGCCTCGAAAATAACATTGGTTTTCGGCACCGCCAGCGCATAGTATCCAAGTTACCTCAATAAACTAACATTGCACAAACATGTATTAATAAGTTTCTTAAAATAAGAGTCGTTTTTTAAGCTCGCACTTCAATTTTATTTTTTCTTATATATTTTCAACTTGAATTTTTTCAGTTTTTCACTTCACTAATCCAAATCTCATATATATATGTATACTCATCATTTTAAACTTACATATTTCAATTAATTTTCTTTTTAGACAAATAACTACATACTTATGTATATATTATAGCATATAAAAGATGTTCTGTAATAAAAAACTTTTGTATATATCATTTTATTCAACAAGTAACATTCATTCTGCGGCAATCTTTCTCTAAAGTATACATGTGTATACATATGCATATGCCTGCAAACATTCTCAATGGGATTTGTGCTTATTACTCACTTCAAAAAAGTATTTTAATAAATGTTCACTTTTCAAAGAGTATTTTAGTGGAAATCAATACCAATATAAATGGAATGGGTAAAATTCAGTTTATCTCGCTGTTTTGAATTCCTTATATTTTGTTTTGCATGCTTTCTTATAATTCTTCACCATTAAGCACTACACTGAAAATAGGAAAATACACAAAGTAATTAGAAATATGTGTATATAAATATAAATGAATGAGAAATAAACATAAAAAAACAAGCGCAGGGTTGTACCTCCATCGGATTCGGTTTTAATATTTTGGTAAATAACTTTGTAATTATTTTTCATATTGTACTAAATTTATGGGAAGAAAACGATTGCACATATTTGAGCGAAATCTTTCCAAGAAATTTTACTAATCTATTGAAAGAAAATATTCATAATTTGTGTGAACATACTTGATGTTTTTAAACTATTAACAAAAATTCTTGCAACACAACAACCCTACTGGCTGTTTCACAACACCCTGGTTTTGACAACCGATAAAAAAAACCGACAAAGAAGGAAGTAAAATGGTAAGGGAGTTAGGTTACTTTGTAGGCTGTACAATGGTCCAAATGTCGATAGTGAAGACTCCTTTACCATTTTAAGACATTAAGCTTAAGAAGAAAAAAAAACAAATTTATTGATGGCAATGCAATGTATATATAAACTTTATTATTAAGGTGTCTATAAATTAAATATTTGTGTTGTTTTAGATTCTTATATACGACATAGAAGTTTGTGTAGAAAGAATGTACCTGAATTATATGAAATTTTTTGATTTTTTTTTTAATTTTAATATTGATTTAACTTTTTTTGTGAATTGTTTCTGTGTGGTGTTTGTTAGTTTTTGTATCGTCCAATTTAGTTCAAGTTGTAAATGTACCATTCATTTCGGAGATACTTATTACATTCAACCCCGTTTTTGTTTTGCTTCCTTCTTTGTCGGCTTCTTTTATCGGTTGTCAAATGCAGTGTGTTGTGAAACAGACTGGGTATCTTAAATCACAGCCAGGGTTTCAGGAAGCAAAGAATTTGAAGCAGGTTTGTTGTGCTGAGGGAATTTTTGCTAAAAGTTTGACAAATATGAATAATTTCTTTCAATAGTTAAGTAAAACTTGCTCGAAATATTGTGCTGTTCCTTTATCTTTAAATCAAAAAGTTTATTAGTAAATAAGTGTTTTAAGTTACGAAAACTATATTTACCTTCGCCAGCCAAACACTAAAACAGCATATTGAGTTACTAAACTAAAGTTAAGTAAAGTTCCTTTTAATACAATAAAATACATGTTAGGGCAACCTAGTGCTCGAAATTACGAATGATACCTCGACTCTCACGATAGTCGGTTCTACATACTGGAGTTGACCCGCATTTTATCTGGACAAGAGCTGTCACCCTTTCGGCGACCTGACCTCGTTTAGGTCCCAGGTAAAAAACCCTGGTCCAACGGATTATTTCTGCTGCGTGTGTCGAAGACGATTCCACCATTCTTCCACGGCCCAACGGAGCTACCCGCAGCATGACTCCCAACCCTCTTCACCTCTTCCACACCCTCCAATTCCACACCCTTTAAAATTCCAATTGAATCAGCTGGGAGTGCCAATTGTGAACGCTCGATAACCACCAACAATAGCTTCGAAGACCAACTAATGCTAATCTATATACATGAATATATTTAGCTCTATGTACGGTAATACGTACAAGTGTACATTTTCTTTTGCTACATAATTTCACTAATTCTCATTTTAATCTTCATTTGAATTATTTTTCTTATTATCATTCTTATTATCATCATTGAACATATATATTTTTTTTTGTAGTATTAAATTTGCAAATAAGTTTCTTAGTTTAAATATCTAATTTTTCTCTTAATTTCCATAGGTTTTTTTTCGAGTCTAGTTTCAAATTTATAAATTCATCAATTTTCTAATTTTTTTTTTAATTTTTTTTTTTGATAAGTTGAAAAAGGAAAATTCACCATTCAAATGTTTTCATTTTTTATTTATTTTTAGTTCACCCTATTAAATCCGTATATTTTTCTTTTCATCCTATTAGTTTAATTTTTCAATCATTAGTTGATAATTGCCTTTCTTAATTTTGAGTCTTCTTTAAATTTTTTTTCTTTTAATTCTTGCAGTTTTCTATTTCAACTCTACTTTCGATTCGCAATTTTCATTTCATGTTTTAAGTTTTTATAGTTTTTTATTGATTCCTATTTTTGATAAGTTTTTTTCTTTACTTTTCAACACAGTTCAGTGTTCATTTCTTCAAATTTTTATTTATTTCATTTGCCCAAACGCGACTGAGTGATCAGCATAGGGAAAGACGTAGGTGGTCGGACCTACTGATGTAAGTATGTTAAGTATATATGCATTTTTTGTACTTCCAGCCTTTCTAGCTTCGTTTCAACTTGTTGGTATCATCAACGTTGGACAATAAGGTAAGTGCTGAGAGCATTTATTTATGTATATACATATGTATATCTATGCATATATATTGTTACGATCTTGCTGATTCAACCTCGATGATTTCCCAAATCCTTCGAGTACGATCTTTGGATTGTTAAATAAAAGTCACCAACTTTATTTGCAGTTTCTTTATATATGTATATAGAATTTATTAAATGTCCTTTTATTACTCAGTAATTTACATTTCAATTACAATTCACTTCACTATTTGCAATTACTTGAATTACAACTTTCACAATGTACTCTTTTTTATTACTTTACTGTAATGTAATCACCAACGCGTTTACTTTACGACTGATTGCTTTTGCAGTCGTGTGTCGCCCTTATATACTTGTCTGCTGTTTGAAAACGAAAGCCTGGAATAATCGATTCGTTACGATAACGAATGTTCTCGTTTTACGCTATAGAACATGCCAGTTGTCGGCTTCTCTTTTTCATCTGACATTCGCTTCGCATTTTCGCCACAATATGTGCAACATACAGAACCAATATAAGGGGAATTTTCTTTTAATAAGTTTTCTTTTTATTACGTTAGATAATATCTTTCATTTCATTTTAAACTTGAAAATTTTTCATTTGCGTTAAGAATATCGACTAAGTTTTATTGTGAATTTTATAGTCGAATAAATAAATGAAGTCGAAAATTTTGTATCATTATTCCTGAGGTAGAGCAAATAAAAAAAATGGAAGTGTGGTAGGTTTTTTTTTTTGGTGGAGGTGCTACAATATGGTTATGAAGGGGACATGAGGGCATAGACTAGACTAGACGTATAGGATTTAGGCGGCGCTGCATCATTGTTTGGAGTCAACGCAGCACCACCTGACCGGACAGGCCTTCTCTACCTATTTCTATCCTTTCTTTCTTTTTTGTATCGCTTAATACTTTTCATGCTAGGCTAAAACATATTATGCATGAAAACCACTTCGCCTACCGACCACATCGCCCAGTCATAACAATGTCGCCCAAAGGGGGTATTATGGCATCCATTCCTGAAGTTAAGATTCAAGTAATGGACGTACTACACTTAAACTGTAGATGGGGGTTTAGTTAACTTTGACCTCGAACTGGAGACACATGGACTTACAGCAAGCTCTCACTACGACCTCACTCAGTGTGACACCAGACATCAAGCATATTTAAATTCGATATTTTTTTTAAATATCTGCTTATTCTTGAATTATTTTCCCTATTGTATAATTACTTATATTACACTTTTTATTCGTTCTATTAAATTTATATTAGTATAATATTATTATTTTATTTAATAAATACATATAAACATATATACATATATTTTTTAATTTGTGATTTTGGTTTTTTGGGTATTTCTTTCGAGGATCCTTCTTATTTATTTTTATTTTTTGTAGTTAGTAAAAGAGAATTAGTCAGAGAGTGTTATACTTTGAATTGAATATTTTTATTAGTTTCCTTTCCTTCTTGTTTTATATTACTAAAATTAAGTTTTATTTGAATTTTGAAATGTAATTTTCGGTTAGAGTAGTTTAATATTGGAAAAAAATAGTAATTCATTTGCTTATTACTTCGATTTAGTTGAATTTTATATTGAATTTTTGGTAAGCTAAAAAATTAAAACTTTAATTATATTTTAAATTAATTCTATTTATTTTTCATTTTGAATTTCAATTGAATTAGAAATTGAGGAAATTGGATTTTCAATTTTTCTTTGTTTGGAGACTTCTGAGTTGCGTTTTTATTTTATGTATAGTAAGTTGTGTGAATGGAAGATAGAGAGTCTGAGGAACGGGTGAATGAAAATAGAGGGCATGTGGGTGGTCTGAATCTATTTGACTCGAATCGTAGGGCAATGGAAGTTTAGCCAGGGCATTTGATAATCAAGTGGTTGGGTCAATTTTTACCCAAATCGATACCGGTATTCCACATCCGGTAGAATTTATCCCAACCGTTGTTAAACGAAAATTTTTGAGTCGCCGGCCAGGAGTCTTACCAGCCATCTTACAGAATTACCAACAAGCTATCCCTGATTGAGGAAAATAATAGACTCAGAAGTCGAGCCGCTTAATGGTGATGATGACACAATAGGGTGACATGATGTCAGAATGTATGAACGCGGTCCGCCAAGTCAAAGACAATGTTGCGACTTTAAGAAATAGAGTTACCGCGATAGAAACACCAACGCGAGCAACTGGAAATCGACAGGGATGTCTACGTCGGAAAAGAGAGACCGAGTCTCACTTTCAGACCGAAACAGCCACAGTATGCAGCGAAAAACGAGCGACACGTGGGCAAGGGAAGAAACGTGATCCCGAAAAAATTTTGAAAGTGTTATTTTTCGTGTTGAAAGAATGAGGGAGCAATATGGATATTTCGAATTTCGAATAGACTAGTTCGCGGTTGTTTCCACATGATTTAGCGTCCCCAGCATGAAAAAAATAAAATCATGTTTGATTTTAAAGGACAAGTATGAAGAGTTACAAAAAAAGGAAGAAATGATAGAAATAGATAGAGAAGGCCTCTCCGGTCAGGTGGTGCTGCCTTGACTCCAAACAATGATGCAAATGAAAAATTTACAAGTTTAAAATGAAATGAAAGATATTATCTAACGTAATAAAGAAATAAAGAAAACTTATTAAAAGAAAATTCGCCTTATAGTGGTTTTGTACGTTGTACATAATATGCATAGATGTACATATGTATATACATAAATAAATGCTCTCAGCACCTACCTTATTGTCCCACGTTGATGATATCAACAAGTTGAAACGAAGCTAGAAAGGCTGGAAGTACAAAAAATGCATATATACTTAACATACTTACATCAGTAGGTCCGACCACCTACGTCTTTCTCTATGCTGATCACTCACTCGCGTTTGGGCACCGCGATTGGGTCACCCGTGCGTTCGGTAAAAATGTAATAGCAATGAAATAACTAAATATTTGAAAAACTGAACTACTGAACTGCATTGAAAAGTAAAGAAAAAAACTTATTAAAAGTAGGAATCAATAAAAACTATAAAAACTCAAAAACATGAAATGAAAATTGCGAATCGAAAGTAGAGTAGAAATAGAAAACTGCAAGAATTAAAAGCAAAAAAATTCAAAGAAGACCCGAAATTAAGAAAGGCAATTATCAACTAATGATTGAAAAATCCAGGTTCGAGCAACATCAAAAATTATAGAAAATAAATTTTTCTAATTGCGGTCGCCCCTCGGCAGGGAATGTCAAGCCCTCCGAGTGTATTTCTGGCATGAAATAAAGCTCCTCATAAAAATCCATCAGCCGTTCGGAGGCGGCTTAGAATAAACTGTAGGTCCCTTCATTTGTTGGTAAAAACATCAAGACGCAAAACCACAAATTGGAGGAGGAGCTGGGCCGAAAATCGCTTCAGCGGTTACAAAGCCCCAAATATATACATATATATATGATTGAAAAATGAAATTAATAAGATGACAAAAGTATACGGATTTAATAGGCTGAACTAAAAAATAAATAAAAAATAAAAACATTTGAATGGTGAATTTTCCTTTTTCAACTTATCAAAAAAATTATATAAATAAAAAAAAAGAAAAATTATGAATTTATAAATTTAAAACTACACTCGAAAAAAAAACAATGGAAATTAAGAGAAGAGAGATTTAAACTAACAAACTTATTTGCAAATTTAATACTACAAAAAAAATATATGTTCAATGATGATAATAAGAAAAATAATTCAAATGGTGATTAAAATGAGAATTAGTGAAATTAAGCAACAAAAGAAAATGTACACTTGTACGTATTACCGTACATAGAGCTAAATATATTCATGTATATAAAGGGTGTTTTTTATAGAGGTATAGAACTTTAAGTTGGCATTACTTTTCAAGATGGCGACCGATTTAACAGCTGTCAAGTGATTTATTCTCAGTTTGGTTTGGCAATTCATCATGAATAGACTCACGACTGAACAACGCTTGCAAATAGTGCAATTTTATTTCGAAAATAATGGTTCTGTGCGGAAAACGTATCGCGTACTATGTCCATTTATCGATGAAGCGCACTTCTGGTTGAATGGCTACGTCAACAAACAAAACTGCCGCATTTGGAGTGAAGGTAATCCTCAAGTGTATGTTGAAACACCGTTACATCCAGAAAAACTGACTGTTTGGTGCGCTTTATGGGCTGGTGGAATCATTGGTCCGTACTTTTTCAAAAACGATGGTGGCCAGAACGTTACAGTCAATGGTGATCGGTACAGAGCCATGATTACTAACTTTTTCATTCCTGAATTGAATAACCCTGATGTCCAGGAGATGTGGTTTAAACAACACGGCGCAACATGTCACACAGCTCGTGCCACAATAGATTTATTGAAAGATACGTTTGGGGACCGCCTAATTTCACGTTTTGGACCTGTGAATTGGCCTCCAAGATCTTGTGATTTAGCACCGCTAGACTACTTTCTGTGGGGCTATGCAAAGTCATTGGTCTATGCGGATAAGCCACAAACGCTTGACCACTTGGAAGACAACATTCGCCGTGTTATTGCCGATATACGGCCACAAATGTTGGAAAAAGTCATCGAAAATTGGACGTCCAGATTGGACTACATCCGCGCGAGCCGTGGCGGTCATATGCCAGAAATCATAGTTAAAATGTAATGCCGCAAGATTATCTTTCGGATATCTGTGTTCTTTGATCTTTGTTTTATTGCAACTTAAAGTTCTATACCTCTATAAAAAGGTACATTACATAGATTAGCATTAGTTGGTTTCCGAAGTTCTTGTTGGTAATGATCGATCGTTCACAATTGGCACTCCCGACGATTTCCAATGCATCCATGTATGTACATTCCGCCGTTGACCCACGTTGATCCAGCTGATTTAATTGGAATTTTGATTAGTTGCATCTTCTGTATTTCCGTTGATAATGTAGTGGTCGATGTCCAGGTGATTCTTATCAAAAAAAATAAAAAATAAAATAGGAAGGAGGTCCTTGTGCTTCGTAGACGCTGGCGATTTGAAAAGATGATATATTTTCATTGTTTGTTCAGCGATCAAAATAATTTAATTTCAATGGCATATATGTAGGCATGTATTTACGTGAGCTAAGACCTTATGTCTCCAACAGTTTTATGCTCATAGGAACTTACCTCCAATTCCGACTTCCTTTAGTTGTAAATACGCTTGCATCACCGTAAATTGTTAAATACCATTGCCAATACTAAAGGCTGCCTTCTCTTTATCCTCTTTACTTACTTTCACTTGCCAATAACCGCTCTTAATGTCGAGTGTTGACAACTATTCTGTGCCAGTTAACGAGTCTAGAGTGTTATCGGCAAATGATAATTGTCCTTCTTTTCCACATCATTTAGTCCTCGATAGTCTACGCAGAACCTCAACTGGCCACCTGGCCGATGGTTATATAACACCGCTTTTACTCATTTATTTTATTGTTTTGTTTTAAGCTTCGCGCTTGGACTTTGGCAAACAGTTCGAGAAATTTGACGAATCAGCCTCATCAGTATCAATACTATGCTTCACAGCGTTGTTCTTCCTTACTTTGTTGTTATCCTTATCAAATATGCCGGACTATTTGCGGATAATTTTCTTGGTTTTGGGTCGGTATTTACCTTCCAACCCTCTCCCTTCTTGTCCTTCTTGCTAATGGAGTCGATATCAGATGAATAATTGTAGTTGATGATGGCTTTCACCAATTGGCATTGCTCTAATACAGTTCCTCTACGAATATTTAATGGTGATTTGAAGCCACTTGGGGCATCCTTTGTACTCCGTAACTCGATTTTTCATGCCGACCTTAACGCCCTGATCAAACAAGAAGTCTACTCCAAGCAATCTGCAATCTGTGTGAATATAAAAAAGGTGTAACACGGTCATATTCTTTATTGGTTTCTGGCTCGGTGTGTATGTATCTTATTCTGCTGACGAACCTTGGGGTTTTATCTCCCTAACGGCTAAATGAGCCAATCTCAAAGTTTCTGAATCGTAAATATATTGGAAATACCAAGTGAAATCAGGTCGCCTTCCACCTGATCCTCCCAACGGAGTGGAGGTCTTTCTCTTCCTCTGCTTCTACCAGAAGGTACGCCATCGATTACTTTCAAAGCTGGAGTGCTTTCACTCATTCGGACGAAATAATCTATCCAGCGTAGCCGCTTCGTTGAACGTCTTGCCCTCGTTCACTTCGTCTTTTTGTCTAGCCTAGGGGAAGCAAAACTTACCGTGCAGTTGTTTTGGCCAATGATACCAATATCATCGGCATACGTCATAAAAGTACACTCGGTTAGAAATATTGTTTATTCAGCTCTGCTCTCAAACATAGCGGCGTAGAGGCAACTCCTTATCCTGCTGTCCAAGACAGTTTTAAAATCGATGAAGAGGTGGTGTGTATCGATTCTTTTTTCTCGGGTCTTCTCCAACATTTGTCGCGTATTGAATATCTGTTCAATGGTGAATTTATCAGGTCTGAAGTCACACTCAGAAGGTTCAATCATTGTGTTGACAATATGCTTTAATATTTCACACAATAGGCTGGATAGGATATTATATGCTATATTGGCGATAATTGGCGCAGTACTTGGGGTCTTCTTTTTTTTGGATTGGGCAGAGCATATTAAGATTCCATAGGTAGGGCATGCTTTCGTCCGAAGCATATTCTTTTTGTCGGGTCCCAAACCCTACTCACAACCGCAGGGGCAAGCAGATTTTCCATCTCCATCTGCTAAATTGACCTTCTACGCTCGCCAACATAGAGTCATACATCGGCTTGCATCATGAACGTAGTTATTTTTCTTAAATACGGGAGCTATAAATTCAAGATGGAGCTAAAAAGAATTAGAAAGAAATTGTGCCGTCGACGGATGATGCTTTTAACTTGGGCCGTTCATCGAAGTGGTTGGACGACTCAAACGCTAGTCTAGGACATGAATTTCCAGCCCGTTGCCCATGAGCTCTTCTACTTTATGTTGTCTTTCAACGAATTTTCCTGTATTTGTGCGATTGTGCCTTCTAAGGATGATATCTACTTCCTCTGTTCAACCCTTTGTGCATTCAACTTTTGTAACATTGCAGTCAATTGCAGTCAATAAATAGCATCATATAGATAATATAGGAGCAATTTCTTCAATCTTACTCCATAGGTGCTCTAAATCCTCCGCAGAATCAGCAGATGGATTTAATATTGGCTCGATCTTGATCATATTTTAATCTTTCATTTCAGGATTTATGTAACAATCCCCCTTCTGACACCATCTGTTACGATTTAGCTAAATTAACCCTGAGGATTTCACGAATTCTTCGGAATTATTCACTGGATTGCTAATTAAAAGTCTATGCTTCAGTTTCCTAATTGTAAAGAACTTACTCATTTATTACTTACAAATCAACAATTCGCTTTATTATCTACAACGACTTAATTTTCAACTCTCACAGAATACTATTTTCCCTTTCCAGAAGTGTTATCAACAACGAATTCGCTATAAAACTTATTTCCAACAGTGGTTCTCGTCAGGAATGATCGAGACCTCCTCGCTCACGAACATACGATTCTCGCGCTACAGAGCATTCCAGTTATTGGCCTCTCCTTTTCATTTGTTTTGCATCTTCGCATTCGTTTTTTTCTTACACATGGATATCTAAATACATTGGTCTACAAAAAAACAATTTTTTTCTTCTTATTGTTTTCATACCTGAATTTATTATAAATTGTGCTCTAAAAAAGTGGTAGACATGCAAATAAGTACAGAATATAGATTTTTTTATATAAAGTCCATTTAATCAAAAAATGATATTATTAAAATAACGAATATAATAAAAAAGTGAAAATAATACCGATCCAAGTTTTACAGTGAAAAATGATAATTTAACAGAAATATCAGTAAATTATTGTATCATGGTGAAAATATTAAAGTTACTTGGTAGTTTTTTTTCTTTCCATTATTTCCATTGAAGTTTCTTGGTGAATTGACCGACAGAAATCAGCAAGCATTGTTGCTGACCATTTCCCATTCTACTGTTTTTCAATTTGCATATGAAAACTTTCACCATGCTCGTCTGATACGGCTCCAAGATTTCCAAAAAAGAAATCTACGTGCGAGTTCAAAAAATGAATTTTGAGCGATATATTGCATCCTAAAGCTTTATAAGCAGAAAGAAGCTCTCGGATGCTTTGTCGGTAGTTTTCAGCTTTTGTATTCCCGAGAAAATTATGATACACTTTTACAAAAGACAATCAAGCTTTTTTCTGCTTTGTTTAACTTGGAATTAAATGCTTCTTCTGCCATAAGTTCGCGTATCTGTGGACCTACAAAAATTCCTTCTTTCCATTCTCGCGTCACTGATTCGAGGAAATTTTGTTTTGAGATATTGAAAGACTGCATAAAAACTGCAAAATTGGGTGTATCCTCCTTGTAACCCAGTAAGTATAGCGACAACTTTTAAATCAGCACATATATTCCACTGGTATCGAGAATTTTTTGTTTTTATTAAGTAATACCTCCAGATTTTCATAATTTTCCTTCATGGCTGTTGCTTTTGCAACAGGCAGTGATGGGTATTTGTTGCCATTATAAAGTAAAACGGCTTTTAAGCTTATCTTAGAGGCATCAATAAAAATTCTCCATTCCTCCGAATTTTTGGGGAAACTCAGTTCTTAAAGAAGCCCCGCATCATTACAAAATACCAAATCAAATCATATAAATCAATAAGTCATAAAATCTTCTTGTCTTGTGCGAAAATATGAGACTCTCGTATTTTGATCCAACAAATTCCATTGTTTTAATCTTGATGCGGGTAATTGTGCCTTAGATTTTAAAAGCCCCAAGTCCCTAAAAATATAATTCAAATCACATTGCTTAAGTAAATACGGTTATTTTGATGGGTATGAAGAGCCGGATAAAGTGTAACGATTGAGGCTGTATACCAGAAAAATTTTCATTTTTCATCTCGTTGGTTTCTGGTGGAACTGGAGGTAAAATGCCTTCACTACGAGGGATTGGTCTCTTTGCAGATGCGATGTCCGGATATAAAATTATCTTTTTATTTTTTTTCGAGAATCCTTGTGTTGATGTCATGCAGAAATAACAATCATTTTCATGATTTTAATATATACTACCATAAAAATAACTTTCAATACTTTCTTTATTTCTTTTACAACTCACTAAAACTTATTTTGTATTTATGTATATATACTCTTCATGATGTTGGCACATAAAATGATTGAAAAAAACCAAATTCATGAAGTTAAAAAAATTCCTATCGTAAAATCTAGGCGTGATAGAAAAAATTCGGCCAACGGAAATAGATTCAGAGCATTAAAATCTTGATATTTATAGCATAATTTTTTAAATGAGGATTTTATTGCAGACCAGTGATATCGATAGGTAAGACTTCTATAGCATTAAAACTTCTTGAGCATAAATGTGGTTGCGTAATGAACAGCTAAAAAGCTGGCTCAGAGCTCATACGTGAATCAGTTTTTATAGGGATTGCCGATTGCAGACATGACTTCACTGCGTTGTGTTTCCTTGGAATTCGCGGAAAATAAATTAAGAAAATAAAGGAAATTAAAAACTAGTTAATGATCAACGCACCAAAAAAGATGAGAGATGGCAAATTTTTGGCGTTGCGATGGCGCAAGCGTTGCTTATGAGGGAAAATTCGTAGATTTGCATCCATTCAAACGCTTCACAGAAGTCCTACTGCCATTGGCTTAAAAACTTTACTAGACAACAGACAACTCAGGTAACAAAATAGTTGCGAATCATACATAATCTATGTACATATATTCAATGCAAATGTAAATCAATGCAAATTTTGATGAACGCCTATAACTTGAGAACCGCCAGATCAAATTGCTCCAAATTTTTATGAGTTATAAAGGGATATCAGAAGAAGGTTAATGTGTATAGGTACATGAGATTGGAGCAGCCGTTCCAGAGAGATATGACCATTTTAGTGAACATTGGTCGCTCCCCATACAAGATGCATGCAAGAACAACATATATGTATGTATGTACATGTAAAATTCCAAAATATGCGAACATTGCGTTGTATTCGGTGTTGAAAAAGAGAGAGAAAGAGTGAAAAAATGAAAATGAAAATAAATTTAGAAATAAAAATACAAAAATTAATAGAAGAAAGTTTGGGAAAAAAATTTAAATCAATTTTTTTCGTTTCTTTTTTCAAAAAAATCGAAAATTCAAAATTTCAGTCAGATTTTCTTGATTTTTTTGATAGGTGTAGCAAATCATGCTGGGATCCGCTAGTAGGGATATAAATTTTAAATTCCTCATTCTGCACTAGCAATTTTATTTCTTTTGAACAATTTTAATTTCTTTTGAACATGTTGCCAAATGATGGCAGAGAATTTTAATTTCGTAAGATGGCCGTTCAAACTAATTTACAAAATTGAAATTAAATTTCCATGGAATTTTTTTGCTATGTGTGACTGCTCTTGAAATTAAATTTTGAAATTTTACAACTAAATAAAAATGAAAGACAGTTCTAAATATTGCCTTTTACATTTTCCATTTCATTTCTTAAATCCACATTATTTACAACATTTCTTAACAGTGTCACTGGCACACAACAATACCGTTCAAAACGGCAGTAACAGATATACAAATCCATCTTCAACCTTTTTAGCTGTTCACTAACGCAATCACAATTATACTCAAAGGACAATTCCTAATGCTAGAGAAGTCTTACCTATCGAAATTTGGACGTATGTACATGTGTAAGGATTCATGTTTGTATAGTGTTATTTTGATTGGTTTTTAACTTTAATTAGTTAAAACAAGTTCTTAAAGAAAGTTAATTTAATTATCTCTAGTTCATATACATTTATTTTAAAATTTTTTTTATTTTCTGTGAAAATATTGTACTTTTGTTATGAATATATATGTGCCGGATGACATTGTTGTTTTCAAAGTGTTTATTTTTTTATTAATTGTTCAACTTTAAATAGTTAAAGCAGTGGCGGATCCACGGGTGGGGTTTCCGCTTCCGGACCCCCCCCTTCGGAAGCAATGTAAATCTTAAATTCGAACGATTATTCTCCAAAAAAATTGAATATATTTTAGGACCGCCCCCCCTTTCTGGAAATTCTGGATCCCCCACTGAGTTAGAGCATTTACTTAAAGAAATGATGTTTAATTATTTTTGAGTCCATGCAATTTTATTTAAAAATATTTACATATTATGTGAAAATTTTCTACTTTTGTTGTGTCTGCGTCAGACACACATTTGCAAAGTATTTCTTTTTACTAATTATTAAACTTTAATTAGTTAAAATATTTTTTAAAAGAGACTGCATTCAATTATATTTTAGTTTATATAATATTATTTAACAAAAATATTGTCTGTCCTCGTCAGACATACGCATGCAAATGTGCCGAGTGAGAATGTTGTTATTACTTGAACGCATTTTTAAAGAAATTTCATTTAATTGTCTTTTAGTTCATATAAAACAATTTGAAAAAATATTATCACTTTTGGGAAATTTTTTTACTTTACTTACGGTCTTTTTCATTTGACAATAAGCTGATAATCTATCCTTAAATTTAAAAACAATTTATAACATTTAAAACATTTTATGAATTCAATATTTCATTATACGTTTCTATAAATATCGTGAATTTAATTAGAAAATATATTATTATTTTTTATAGATGATTTTCTAATATCCTATTTTGTAATAAGCTACGGATGGGACCATGTGTAGAAATTGACGCAAGTGAGAAAAGTTTTTGACTGCCATTCACCTGACAGTGGCCAGAAACTATTCTTTTAGAAGCAGTTCACTACTTCCGGTGACGGAGGAAAAATAAATTTATCCTCTGGGTAGTCAACAAAAATCCGTTTTGGGGGTCCGGGACCCAAACACCTTCCAATAAAAAATCTACCGAAACTTCACAAAAAAATTCGAGATCGAGATATATGTGTGCCGGTGGAAGTTGAATGTCATCAGTAAAGCAATAGCATGACCGGTAATGTATTATTTTTAATTTAAAAATATAAAATTAAATTTAAAACAATTTTTAGTAAATTAAATTTTCGCTCAATGTTTCAGAATTGATATTGGTAATATTAATGAAGAGAAAAATAATTTATTTACTTTTTTGCCATTTAATTTTATAATTTTTTAAATTTTATTATGACATATAATTATATATTTCTGAAAAATCATGGGTTTTTATGTCCTTATATATAAATTGGGGGTTAAAACAATATTTCCTTGTAATTATTTGTGAAAACTAAAAGGACGTTAATATCTAAAATAAAAAGGTTCGATAAGAAATACATCATTTACAATAACTAGTGCGTAACAGCCCTACAACCCTGAAAGACGGATAAGTTTTTCCTAATATGTTAGCTTTATGTTACTCTTCATATATGCATTTGTTATTTTTGCTTCACCCTTGGGAAAAAAGTAATCAATTTCAACAAACAAATGTATTTCTTATCCTAGCTGTTACCTATTGTTACCCTAATATTTCCATTTAAATTGAAAATAGCAACCTTCCAGAATTTTGTTTTGTTTATTAAAGCTATAATTTTTAATATTTAGTTAAATATAGTATTAAAAATTTACGTCATTTAGTTTATTCAAATAATTACAACGAAATTTAGTCATTACTAATAATTTTACATATAAACACATAAAAACTTATGACTTTTTATAAATATTATTAATACATTCCTTTTAAGATTTGTACGTTGATGTTTACGTACTGTGTACTATAAGTTAATAAAAGTAATAAATAATAAATAGATCTTTATAAAAGCGGTCGGTTAGAATTTTGTGACATCTTTTTTACAAAGTAATCCCAAATAGAGGATATGACATTTGAAATATAAGAAGAAAAGTATTACCAGTTTTTATATTCATAATGATATATATATATATGATAAATAATATTGAATACTTATATACTAAAATGTTATCATTACTCACATTTAACACAAGTTGTCTTAGTATGTTTTATTTTAAAATACCTCTCCTTAAATTGAAAATAATTATAGTACAGACTAATTTTAACATGAAAACAAAAGTTAACAAAATAAAATAAATGGTAAGAAAATAAATAACTTATTTTTCTCTTCATTTATATTAATAACAACATAAAAACATGTTTTACTAAAAAGTTTATAAAATCTATTTTTATATTACGTTTAAAATGCTATTAACAATTTTAGTCCTAATAATTGAATAAAAATAAACCATTACCTGTATCGATTAAACGATTAAAGATAACATTCAACTCCTCCCTGTGGGTTAAGAATTTACCCGCGCAAGACATGCTTGTCGTAAGAGGCGACTAAAATCCAATAGTACCCGCGGCAGTCTGGTCTTTATACCGGAGCGACACGGATTTTTATGCAGGATTCCCCGAAAACAAATTTGGGGGAATATTTTTGCGTTTTTTACAACAGCAAGAACTTGATATTCAAATTCCACCGCCACACATACATCTTGACCTTCGTGGTGCTTTGTGTAGTTTCAGTAACTTATTATAAAAAAGATTTCAGAAAATCGTTTATTCATTACAGGAAAATAACTCACAACAATATGCACAATATTCTCCATGATACCCTCTATAGTGACATAATATTGCGGCTTTGACTCCATAATATTTTTGCCCAACCTTTCCGCCAGTTGATAATGGAAACTTCGATTTGTTTTGAAATTCGTTGTGACCGAAAATTATCTCAAATGCCTAAAGGATTATAACGGTACCTAAGTTGAAATCTTTAAAAGAATAATATAATATTTTTGAATAAAAATTCATAACAAAAATATTTATATAAACGAATAATGAAGATGAACTTTATAAACGTTTAATTATTATAAACTGTATAAACTATTTAAAAATGTTAGGGAAATATTGTCAGTTTACTGGGAAATGCAAGAGGCCGTAAGAAAAGCATAAAATGTTCACGAAAAATAATAATTTTTTTCAAGTAATATTAAATGATTTAAAAGATAATTAAATGAATTTTCTTTTAAAAATCATTCCAGATAGAAAAGTAAAACAATTGAGAAAAAAACACTTTGTAAACAATATTGTCATTCGGCACATATGCAATTCGTTTGGTTCCAAACGAAATAGCAATACTTTTGAAACAAATTAATATGAACTAAAAATAATCACTCTACATTTCTTTTAAAATATTTTTAGTTATTTAAAGTTAAAAAATTGATAATAATTAAACACTTTGAAAATAACATTTTCATTCTACCCGATATTTTCAATATTTTCACAGAAAATATAAAATATTGGAAATATGACCTGAAAGATAATTAAATAAACTTTCTTTAAGAAATGGCTAAATTTGCCAATGCATTTTCACATACAAACATACATACATATGTACTTACAAATGTATGTATACTCAAGTAGCTACGTATATTTACACTTTTGAAACTATGGGCAAATGGTTTCACATTATTGTAATACGCTTAACCCATTTACAGCTAATGATCGATTTTTCGACCAGCAACTTCGAAAAATCGCCGAGTCGAAAATAAACAAGATATGTCCTGAAAGCAATAATTGTATGTCATTTTGCATCTTTCTGAACTTAATTAATTTATTGATTTTTTAAAATTGGCATTGACAAATAGTACTAAGCAGAATATAAAGTTTGAATCAAATCAATGCAGTGGATCTAAGTGCCGTCGGAAATGGGTTAAAGAAACTTTGGCCATAGTTTCAGTCACTTCCCTGCAAGACGAAGGTAACCAATTCACCACTACAATTGTAGCATTTCACATTATTACAACTACATACACAAAATTAAATTTTTGCTTCTATATGATATTTTCCGTAGTAATGGGAGCAGCTCACTTCAAGCTTTATTATTTAATGTGTTAGATATACAAATTTAAAGAAGTTCTGAAAAATTCCCATTTAAATTTTCCAGACGCTAAGAGGAAAGACGGTATATTTAATAATTTTAGTAATAAATATTAATATAATTGCTTATTTCAGGATAAATAACTGTGTTCCGTGCGAGCAGTGATTATTAAAAGCCCAAATAAGAAAAATATGAGAAATAACGTGCGGACCAGCATATGTATGTACATATGTATGTACAAATGTGCATGCATTCTATGTTATTATTAATTGTAATTTTTTTACTTACTAACTTTTGTATTGCAAATTCTAAAAGGGTTTTGAAATCGAGTACTTACTACCTACTCTACTCTACCTTGAGAGGCCTACTTCCAAACAAAAATCTCTAATATCTCTCTGGATTACTAGCTTTGCTTCTTTCTTGGGAGCGAACAATTAAAAACGGACTGACATGAGGATAATTGACTATTGAACCCGAAAATGGCCACAAACGCACTTTTGACGATTTTGTCAATTGAAGGCTGGCAATTCCAATATTAAAATCTACCCTTCTCTGACTTCTAAAAAAAGCAAACTCTGAAGAATTGAAATATTTTTCTTATTTGCTCACGCTTTTGGCTCTACCGCTTTATATTCTTCACACGTCGTATACTTGACTTCATCCAATGTATTTAAATCTTGCTCCAAAAAAAAAAAAATTACGTTCGTCACTACCACTATACAAACTTAGATTTTTTCTTGCCCAAGACGTTTGCAAATATTTTCCTATTCATCTTAAATAAATCGACATATTGCAACGACGTAATTTAACCACGATGATTTCTCAAATCCTTTGTTGTCCGCTCTTTTATACCGGATAACTCAAACTAAACTATGTGTTTACAAGAGGATAAACTGTTTCTAAATTTTAACGGGTTACTTTTACCTAACATGTTAGCTTTCTTTTACTCTTCGTTTATGCTTTTGCTATTCCATTTGTTCCTTTTTTGTTCTAGCCGTGGTAAACAGTAAACAATTTTCCGCCTTTTTCCACGTACGTGTGATTATCATTTTCACCCACGCACATTATACCCATTGTTACCTTATAATTTCCATTTAAATATCAATAATAGCAATTTTTAAGATTTACTCAAATAATTGCAATGAAATTTAGTCATTACTAATAATTTTACATATAAACACATAAAAACTTATGACTTTTTATAAATATTATTAATACATTCCTTTTAAGATTTGTACTTTGATGTTTACGTACTGTGTACTATAAGTTAATAAAAGTAATAAACAATAAATAGATCTTTAAACAAATAATATATCTTTTATTTTGTGACCTCTTTTTTCCAAAGTAATCCCAAATAGAGAATATGATATTTGAAATATACAAGTATAATAAGAAGAAAAATATTACCAGCTGTTATATACTCATATGATAAATAAAATTGAATATTCATCTACTAAAATATTATCATTGTGTAAAAGTGAGATTTAACACGGATTGCCTTAGCATGTTTTACTTGAGGATTTAAGAATTTTCCCGCGGTAAGGCACGCCTATATTAAGAGACGACTAAGATCTAATAACTCCCGCGACAGTCGGGTGTTTATACCGGAAAGACCTGGATTTTTATCCGGAAAAATTAACATGACATTCAACTTCCCCCGCCATACATACATCTTGGCCTTCGTAGTCTTTTTGTTTCAGTAGATAATTATAAAAAAAGGTATTAGGAAGAAAATCATCTAACTCACATCAATATACAAAATATTTTCTATGTCACACTTTATACGAATTTTTTCCAAATAATATTATATGAACTAAAAGATAATTAAACAACATTTCCATTGAAAGATATTTAGTTACTTAAAGTTAAATTAATAAAAAAAAAACTCTTCGAAAACAACATTGTCATTCTGCACATATGAAATTCGTATGCTTGATGTAGGAGTATCATAACAAAAGTACAATATTTTCACAGAAAATACAAATTTTTGGAAATAAATTTAAATGGACTTAAGAAAATTTTTTTTATAAAAATTGTATTTACTTATTGAAAGTAATAAAATCTTATAACTAAACTAAACATATTAACCCATTAACAGAAAAGGGTCGGATGATTACACAGTTTTATTATGTATTTTTGTGTAACGATGTCTACCTCTTATTTGATGGTGCGTATGTTTAGGTCTTTGTGAATGTCTTCTGTAAAATATAATTAAATTAACTTTTTTTAAGACACGAACTAACAATTTACAAACATTTCCATTTGGTTCATATGTATGGCTAAATTTGCCGAAAGCATTTTCACATACGGCCGCAATAGGTGAGCAGTTAGCATTGCGTACTGCATTCGGAAGCCCAGGGTTCGAGCCCAGGTTCGACCAACATCTAAATTAGAGGAAATACATTTTTTGATAGCGGTCGCCCCTCGGCAATTAATATGAGGTATTTCTGACATGAAATAGAAAGCCCTTTATAAAAATTCATCGGTCGCTCGGAGGCGGCATAGAATAAACTCTAGGTCCCTTCATTTATTTGTTGGTTAAAACATCAAGACGGAAAAGCACAAATCGGAGGAGGAGCTCGGTCAAAAATCGCTTCAGATGGATTTAACGAAATATAGTTCACATCACACCACCTTACCACCTTACCTTACAGCGAACTAATTTAAAGGGCTTGACGTTAACTGCGTGCTTAAGTGCTTTAGAATGACGAACCACATTTGGCAGATCTTTGATGAGTAAGAGGAGCAATAAAACAACGATGGATTATTCGATTGACATGAATTTTTTTGTCCGAAAGATAATCTTGTGGCATTACATTTTAAATATGATTTCTGGCATATGACCGCCACGGCTGGCGCGGATGTAGTCCAGTCTGGACGTCCAATTTTCGATGACTTTTTCCAACAATTGTGGCGGTATATCGGGAATAACACGACGAATGTTGTCTTCCAAATGGTCAAGCGTTTGTGGCTTATCCGCATACCCCAATGACTTTACATATCCCCACAGAAAGTAGTCTAGCGATGTTATATCATAAGATCTTAGAGGCCAATTCACAGGTCCAAAACTTGAGATTAGGCGGTCACCAAACGTGTCTTTCAATAAATCTATTGTGGCACGAGTTGTGTGACATGTTGCGCCATCTTGTTGAAACCACATCTCCTGGACATCATGGTTATTCAATTCAGGAATGAAAAAGTTAGTAATCATGGCTCTATACCGATTACCATTGACTGTAACGTTATGGCCACCATCGTTTTTGAAAAAGTACGGACCAATGATTCCACCAGCCCATAAAGCGCACCAAACAGTCAGTTTTTCTGGATGTAACGGTGTTTCAACATACACTTGAGGATTACCTTCACTCCAAATGCGGCAGTTTTGTTTGTTGACGTAGCCATTCAACCAGAAGTGCGCTTCATCGCTAAACAAAATTCGCTAATGAAAATCGGGAACAACGGTAATCTCGTTTTGGGCCCATTCGACGAATCTACGCCTTACTTGAGTCTATTCATGATGAATTGCCAAACCAAACTGAGAACAAATCACTTGACAGCTGTTAAATCGGTCGCCATCTTGAAAAGTAATGCCAACTTAAAGTTCTATACCTCTATAAAAAAACACCCTTTATCTGTCAAATATGTTCAAATCCATTTGTGTAAGGATGGTGGAAATTTATCGAGTTTGTAGTGAAATATTGAGTTTCTTATTTATTTTAAAATCTGGTCAGAAAACTCATTTAGGAAATCATGAACATTATCTCTCGTTGAGCTAGGAACAAGTAAATTATTATTGATATTCCATGATACGCTGGATAAATTGAAGTCATTAATTAAAACAATATCAGATGTCTTAACATCAGAGCCTAATGATTTTAACCGTGACGAACAAAAAAAATAGGCTGAGAAGTCAGAATTAGATGGAATGTAGCTGGCGACAATGTAAATACTCTTGTTTATTTGGCGTATTCGAACACAGAGAAATTCCATCCAATAAGTACTAGATCACCAATTTTATTTAAACGGTCATCAGATTTCTAAGTAACTACCTAAGATTTCGGAGTTAAATACGTTCGGTTTCAGCCAGGTTTCAGAGAAGACTAAGATTTTATATTCGCAGTTTAATCTGTGCAGGTATACGTCTTTGAGCTTAGTGTTCAAACATCTTACATTTTGGTAATATATGTGTATATTACAATTATCATTCATTATTAGCTTTTTGGCTCTAAGGAAGCAAGTAGGCGTGCCACATTGTCACGAGAAGTATGCTGCTTTATCTCAAACTCACCCACAAATGCACCATTAGGCCAAAAAAGAATTTAAAAATGATTCAAAGCTATCGGTCAATTTTAAATGAAGATACGCTATCTCAAAGGAAAAATTAAACTACCTAATATCTAAACTAGTCGGTTTAATTTTGTCCAATATATATGAACGCAAATCATCCGCAGTAGTATCATTCGAGAATCGAGATACAAAAACGGATCTCCTTTTCAGTGCCACAATTAGTTCTTTTCTATTCGATGTGGTTGATAATGAAGTAGAGGGAGGTGCAGGAGGAGGGGTAAATGAAGTTCTAATGGCAGGTGGGAGCGGAGCAGATGCAGGTAGGCTAAGTGCATGCTCATTAACATTTCCCAGTGTTTTTGTAGTCGCCCTTGTTCGACACCCTTGTGGGGTTGGAGGTTGAGGTTTTTCAGGACAACGTGAATTGAATGTCGCCAAGTCCTTATTAGCAAAAGGACCAGGTAATCAGGGTGTTTCAGAATATTGAAGAGTGTCCGTGCAATAGTAAATGAGTCTACTCGACTTTCTTTACTATGTTTCCGTTTTTTCGATCCTGCTTTCTGTTTTGGAGAGGTAGCTGAAGAAATGCATTTAAATGATTTAGATGCACCTTCATACTTCTTAAACTTTTCATTAAGAAGAGCTTTGACAGTGATAAGGTAGAGTACACGACCGTTTAAACCGACACATTTAGCATGTGCTAACTCATATAACTCGTACCCAACATGCAACATGACGCTCAGTGTCCCTTCTCAAATTACATTTCTCAAAAGAACAAGACATTTTCTTTGAATGAAAGTAAAAAAAAAATAAAATAAAATAAAAATTAATAAAAAGTTAGGAATGCACTGAAAAAAAATAATAATATAGAAATATAGAAACAAATGCAACAGCATAGTTAAAGAGGCAATGTAATATATGCAAGCTACGATCAGCTGATTGCTGTTCAACAAAAAGGATTAGAGAGAGAAAGTAATAAAATGCATAAGCAAACAAAAAGCAAGAAAATAAACTGTAACACTCTCTTGTAAATAAATATATATGTAAGTTTGTAAATAAACAAAACAAATATGAATACTTAGCAAATTGAAAATGTTATCACTATTTAATTTCAAGAACAATTACTCAAAATTGTTTCAAGAAAATGTTTAGGTACGATGGTGCGCTAAGGTGTAAGGTCTTAAATTGAACAGATTAAAATTTATCACTTTAAACTGCAAAAATTAATATAATATTAGCAAGGAAAATTTTAGATAACCAGACAGCACGAACGTTCGAACATACAACTTATTGCATTTCTTATCATTATGTACATTCAATTTCGATATAACTAACATTTACATATACATATTATTTACATCATTAACAATTTTAAAATCCTCGAAATAAATTGATATATGCCAGTAATGTGTATTAATTAAAGTTATCATGTTCATAAATCTTTAAATTTTAAATATTTGTAAATTTTACAAAATATTCTTTTAATTGTAGCTTTGTATTTTTACGCGCATATCTATTTCATTCAATATTAATTTAAACATAACATTATATCCTACAGACAAAAACAGATTTTTATAAGCACTTACATATGTTCGATATTTAAATCTTTACGAGATCAAAATCTCCACATATTTTATATTTACAACCGTTTAAGCTGAACTATATACTATAGGCTATGGCTGATGAAGTCCTTTAGTGTTCCACAATCCATTTTTTGTCGTTTTTTATGAGAATCAGTAGTGTAATTCGAGTGCATATGTTTGTTTAATGATTCTTAGAATTAATACGTTATCTTATACTATATGCATCGTATATATGTATGTACATATGTATACATGCAAAGGTATGCATTTTTTTGTTTAAATTTTTGTTTGAAATAATTTTATCGGCTATACAAATACATGTTCAAATATATGACAGTATTAGTAGGTCAATGTTTATATTGACATAAATTGTTACAATGTTTTTGCGAATATGTTGGAACAAACCGGTGGCAATTATCTAAAGTAGAGATAAGCATCGTACAGCTTTACAAGTAGGGAATCCGCCATTTTGTTTGTTTACATTCGAAAACAGCTGAGATCACCTGATTTATAAAATTTCTAAAAGGGACATTCTGTTATTAGTTAATTCTGTCATTGTCTCTGTATTTATTGCGCAAATATTTCATTCCAACGATGTCCGCATGGTCGAGTTTGCTTGTCAACTTGTGGGAAGCCATTATAATTTTCTATTTGACAGTCAAATGAGATTGACAGCCAAATGCGAGTTTGACAGTTTCCTGCAAAATACACAAGATTCTATACTTGTGAGCCTCTACGATGGTGATAAGTCACCAAATTTGTGTTTACTTAATTTTTCCTTTTTTAAATAGTTTTTCAGGATTCCGTAATTATTAAGAAATAAAAGCTTACGCTAGAATTTAATTAATCCACTTGGTTGAAATATGTTGTTTTACAATACATTTTAAGTAAAAATCAAAAGAAAAACAATGTTATCAAACACAGTCTTTTTAAAAACTTGCACAAGTTGTCTTAAAAAAATTAAAATTTCACTTTTTTTAGGTTAAAAATATTTTCTAAAGCTGCAACAAAATATATATAATCATCATTTTAACAGAACACTGGACTGAATATTAAAAATTCATATGTTAAGCATAAATTACATTTGCATATTTCGAACATAAACTATATTTTAACTAACAATGTATTTTTAGGTACAATTTTAAATCCCCGAAGCCAGTCACATGACCAATATATTTTCCGGAATGGTGCATCCGTAAATGATTAGTCCAGCGGATTCAAAGATTTAAAGCATTTGGAGTCAACGACCATTTTTATAAGGAACTTAATACGTTTTAAAATCCTCAAAATAAATTGATATATACCAATAATATATATTAATTCCAGTTATCATGTACATAAATTATTAAATATTTGTAAACATTAAAAAAAGTTTCATAATAATACAAAACGTCAAAATATGCGAAAAGCACAAAGAGGAATAACAGAATTAAATAAATTCTAATTGCAATTATTTTTAATAAATGATTCACAATTCATTACAAAGTTTACCAATCAAAAACATGTTATGGTTTCCACTTTCAAAACTACGCTGCAAGACACTTCGCACTTCAGAATAGGTCGAAATAAATTAATTATTAATTAATAAATTAATAATCTTATTTGACTTCTTCCAATGTTTGGTAAAGCACTTTTTAATGTGCCTTAGCTTCAGACGATGTATTCATTATAGGAAAAATATTCCCTGTGCGATTTCCGACGTTTTTTAAGGTTTGTGCTCTTGTTATATTGAGGAACAATTAGTGGTAAGTTATCTGCTAATAAATTTAAAAGTATTTCTGGAAATTGCTACCAACGATTCCTGTATTGATTTTCTTTATCTATTGAAAATTCTGTAAAATTAGTTTTAACAACTCATTAAATTTACAATTTTCTTTTTAGTTTCCTAATAAGAATGTAAACAAAAGCTGTTGATATAACAACGAAAACACTAAATGTCGGTGCCCTTAAGCTGACAAATCCACAGATCTTGTTTCGTAACCCAAAAGTGTTTTTGATACCGGTCCGAACAAGGTATAAGGCTGATTCACATAAAGCCTGTCCTGCAAGACGGCGATAACAGATACGCAAATATATCTTCATATCTTTTCTGCTGCTTACTGACTCCCTGACTCCCCAGCAAGCAGACTATATAACATGTTAAACCATCCATAGCGGCCGAGTGACAAATCCTCTTCGATACTTTTCTATACGAGTGGGCAGATTTCTAATTTTTTCGCTTATACAAACATTTCCCATTATATTCTCATATATTTTTCTCATATCAATCCGGCATATGGCATATTTATGCCATACTCTAACCCATATTTATATTGAAGTAAAGGTAAGCTTCGGTTTTATTTGGTATTTTATTCAATTATTCTTATTTAAATATTTTGTTTATAAATTCATTTTTTATAAGGAGGTTATGTAAGATATAATTTAAACATTAATTTGGAATAAAATAGATGCCTTAAATATATATAAAGCATGAGATTAACAAATTTTTACTTTTTTCTGTACATATTTCACACATTCGTTAGTTCCAGCAAACTAAGTTAATTAAATATAATAATATAATAATAAAATAATTAACGGAAACTCAAGGTAGTGTAGCACCTTAAGTGTATAATTAAAAAAATAAGTTTAACTTACTTAATTATGATTTGTCGGAGGAGGCATACCCGAAAGAGTCTGAAGCCTCTAACGAGTTTCAGTTTATTAATGATAAACTAAATTTGAGGTAATTTCGGTCTCTTCTCCTCAGCATCACGTCCTTGTATGGCAAGCAATTCGGCAATCTGCATAAATAAATAATCAAAAAATGAATTAAGACGATTTACAAAGACAAATTAGTGTTTAATAAATGCGTATATACCTGCTATACAACAATTCCGGTGAAATCTTTTCATTTAATGCATTTGAAAATTGATATTCTTTATAGAACTACAGGAACCACATTCTTTAATTTCACAACACAGACGCACCCCAACAAAAACATCGTTGTTGCGGTGAATTTTCAAAGGCTGTATCAAACGCCGAAAATGTTTGTTAAGCATGTTTAAACTACAAAAGAGTGAGAACGCATTATATATATTAGCTCTATAAAATGTCAACAATGATATACCGCTAGTGTTAACTGTGAATACGTTAGGTGGTTTTTGCTATGAATTTCATATGTGCAGAATGACAATTTTCGAAAAGTTTATTTTTTATTATTTGTTTAAACTTCAATAGTTAAAATTTCTTCTATAAAAAGCTTTATTTAATTATCTTTGAGTCCATGTGGTTTTATTTTAAAAGGAATTGATTTTTTTGGAAAATTTTGTACTTATGTTGCCTTAGTTAAGTATAAGCCGAATGAAAATGTTGTTTGCAAAGTGTGTTTTTTATTAATTGTAAATTTACGCTTAATTATCTTGTTGTTCATATAATTTTATTTAAAAAAAAATAGGTTTTTTTTTTTTAATTTTGTACTTTTCTTTGCCTTTGGCATTTGTATATATTTTTGTTTTGAATTTTTATAAGAAAATATTTTTTTTTAGATTTCAACTTGGATGCCGTTGTAATCCCGTGGACAAGTTTAGGCCACAACCAGTTTTGCAGCAAATCTTTGTCACCATTGAGTGTATTTTGTATATAGAGGTGCGATATTTTGCTGTAATGAATGGACGATTTTCTTTCTAATAACTTTTTTACAATTAGCTACTGAAAGTACAAAAAGAACTGCGAAGTATGTGTGGCGGTGGAAGTTGAATGTCCTGTTGCTGCTGTAGAAACCGCAATCGATTTTCACTGAATATTGCGGAGTAACAGTCCTTTGCCGGATGCAAATCCGTGTCGCTCCGGTATAAAGACTGGACTGCCGCGGCTACCATTGGATTTTAGTCGCCTCTTACGACAAGCATACCTTGCGCGGGTAAATTCTTGTATCCCTAACCCTTCTTTTAAAACTCTGCAATAGCTTACAAGAGCTTGACTAAGTGCTCTGCGCAGTCGATACCAGTAAATGTTTAAATGATTTAGACTGAAATAATTAATAGTAATAATATTTTTAATGTAATATAAAAATTTATGTTAGAACGTTTTTAGTAAAACATATTTTCATTTAATGTTTGGGAATTGATGCTAGTAACATAAATGAAGAGAAAAATAATTTATTTACTTCCTACCGCTTTATTTGAATTTTGTTTAATTATTGTTTTCATGTAAAAATTTGTCTGTATGTAAACATGCTAAGGCAACCCGTGCTAGATGTGAGCAATGATAATTGTGTACTTTTAGTAGATGCATATACTATATTGTTTATCATATATGTATATAACTTCTTATTATATATTTCAGATGTCTTGCGGTCTACTTGGGATTTCTTTTAAAATAAAATTGTCGCGAAATACAAACCTAGTTTTTTATACCGCTTTACTAATGATTTATTTCTTGTTTATTACTTTTATTAACTTATAGTACACAGTACGTAAACAGCATTATGCATATCTTAAATGTTAATATTAAATTTCTAATATTACTGTATTATAAATAACATAAACGAATGTATTAATAATATTTATACAAAGTCATAATTTTTTATGTGCTTATATCTGAAATTAATGGCAATGACTAAATTTCATTGTAATTATTTGACAATGGATTATATGACAAACAATACAAAAAATATATATAATAATTATTCTTTTTAATTAAAATTGAAATAATATTGCAACAATGGGTAACAGGCCGGTTGACAAATACGTTTGCTTATAATAACTAATTGAGTAACAAATACATTTGTTTACAATAACTGAGGTGCATCATATCCATATGTTTTTGATAGCTTGAGGATAACGCGTTGGGTAACCAAAATATCCAAAAATTGGAGAAGTCGAATATATATCGCATGTCTATGAATATGATGTGCGTGAGTGAAAAAGAGAATCTTACGTACGTGAAAAAAATCGGGGAAATTGGTTTCTTTTTTCCCGCGGCTAGAACATAAGTAACAAATGGAATTACTTATGTATAAACGAAGAGTAACAGGAAGTTAACTCTGAAGCGAGTAAGCCTCAATGGAAGCCCAATAATTGTCCGATAATTTTTATTCTTGTTGTTTAAAATCTTTGTAAAACATAATAAAATTTAAATTAACCAGTATGAAATAATTGTTGTGTTGTTTTTAACTACTTTCTATGTGTAATTACTCATATAATTACACACTTCAAAAATATATGTCAAAGCATAACTCGAAGGCAGAGACAAAACTCTTATAGTGTGGGTTGTAGTGAAAGTAGCGGAACGTAACGTGACGATGTGAACTGTCACTTAAATATCTATTACTTCTTACAACAATTTTACAGTTGTTTGACAATTGGTTTGAAAGGAATTATACTCGCTGGTTATAATGGAGCAGGAAACATATTAAAACATCTTTTTCGGTATTAGTATTTAAATAACGATGGATTTTCCGTGAATCAGCTTTTAATGCAAGATAGCTATGAACTCGCTGTGAAGAGAGAATGTAATTGCCTTTAAATTATTGTATCGTGGATATAGCCAAGTTAACGAGGGGAAAAAGTAGTATAACAGCTACGTAGTTTCCTCAGATGAAGCAAATATTTATTTAAAAAATATTGGATTATACTTAATAATTGAATTATTACTCTTACTAAAAAATAATCAGATCGTTTAATAATATTGTGGCGAAAATTCGAAGCGAATGTCAGATGAAAGAGAGAAGCCGATAGGTTGCCTGTTCTAGATCGTAAAACAAGAACATTCGTTATCGAGAACGATTCGTTTATTCTAGGTTATTTGCAAGCAGCCGACTAGTATATGAGGGCGACACACGACCGCACAAGCAATCAGTCGTAAAGTACACGCGTTGGTGATTACATTACATTGAAGTAATAAGAAACAGTACATTGTGAAAGTTGTAATTCAAGTAATTGTAAACAGTGAAGTGAATTGTAATTGAATTGTAAATTACTGACTAATATAAGGGCACTTAATAAATTCTTTATAAAATAAGAAACTGCGAACATAGTTGGTGATTTTTATTTAACAATCCAGTGGTCGTACCCGAAGGATTTGGGAAATCATCGAGGTTGATTCAGCAAAGTCGTAACAATTGGTGTCAGAAGTGGGATTGTTAAATAAATCCCAAAGGATAATAATTGGAATATGGTCAAGATACAGGATTTGACGATACCTCCTCTCTACAACAGGAAATAAGGCAGAGCTGCAATCGAGACTGCGAAAAGCAATGGAAGTTGAAGGCATCGACTTGAGCCAGTACGAATTCCATCGGGAGCACGAAGAGATATCCTTGAAGGACATAGACGACGAAGAGGCTATTGAATCTGCGAAGGAGTTGGAACCGCCATGAAGTAAGATTCAAGAGAAGGCTTCTGGCTCATCTGCGGGTATTGATATGAACATGTTATTGGCTGCAATTTCACAAAAGATGAAAGCACAGGATGCCAAGATAACACAAAAGAAAGCACGCATCCCAGTGAGAGTATTAAATGACTTCAGATCATCAGTAAAAGTTCCCGGTGGAACTGTATTAGGGCAATGTCAAGAGGTAGAAGCCATCATCAAAAGCAATGATTCATCTGGAATCGACTCTATTGGCAGCAAGGACATGGGTGAAGATATAAATGAATGGACCCAAGGGTTGGAAGACAAGTACAAGCACAAGGCCACCCAACTTATCCGCAAATACTCCAACATATTCGACAAGGATGGCAACAAACCAGGCAGGACCAACGTAGTGAAACATTGCATTGATACTGGTGACGCAAGACCAATTCGTCAAGCTCCTCGAAGCGTTCCATTAGCCAAACGTGGCGCTGTTGGCCAAATAATTAAGAAAATGAGCGAAAGCGGTGTTATCGAACCATCGGCAAGTCCATGGAGCTCTCCGGTAGTACTTGTGAAGAAGAAAGATGGCCAGTTGCGGTTCTGCGTGGACTATCGGAGATTAAATTATGTTACAAAGAAAGACAGCTATCCGTTGCCCAGGATCGATGATATACTAGACTCGTTAACTGGCACAGAATGGTTCTCAACACTTGACCTGAAGACCGGGTATTGGCAAGTAGAAGTGAGTGAAGAAGATAAAGAGAAGACAGCCTTTAGTGTTGGCAACGAAAGACTAATGGACCATGTGCTCAAATGACTACACTGGAAAACTTGTTTGGTGTATCTGAATGACATCATCGTATTGGGAAAGATCTTCGATGAACATCTGAGTAATTTGGAAGAAGTTTTCCAGAGAATAGCTGGCGCTGGTCTTAAACTAAGTCATAAGAAGTGCTCTTTATTCAAGAAGGAGGTGAATTACTTAGGTCATCAAGTAACCACGAAGGGCATTTGTACTGCGAGGGAAAAAATAGCAGTGAAGGATTGGCCGAGACCCAGAAATCTGCATGAATTAAGAAGTTTTCTTGGGCTGTGTACTTACTATCGATGATTTGTTCCGAATTTTGCCAGCGTAGCTCATAGTCTCCATGAACTCACAAGGAAAAATAAACCTTTCGAGTGGAAAACTGAACAAGAGGAGGCTTTCCAAGCTTTAAAAGAATGGCTATGCACTGCACCTATGCTAGCGTACCCTGTTCCAGGAGTGACATTTATTCTGGGCACAGATGCTAGTGGTTATTGCATAGGAGGTGTACTTTCGCAAGTGATTGATGGGAAGGAGAAGATAGTTGCCTACTATAGCCAGTCTATTGGGAAACCAGAGCGGAACTACTGTGTAACTCGGAGAGAACTATAAGCGTTGGTGGACTGCATTAAACACTTTCACAAATATCTGTATGGTCAACATTTCGAGTTAGAACGGATCATGCAGCGCTGTAATGGCTACTACAGTTCAAGAATCCCGAAGGGCAGTTGGCACGGTGGATTGAGAGACTTCAAAGTTGTGACTTCACCATCGAGCACCGCAAGGGTAATACGCACGGAAATGCTGACGCTATGTCCCGTAGACCATGTAAGGAAGACATAATAGACGTCCGGCTAATGACATTTACATCAGCAGAAGAATTGGGAAGGAAGCGTCTACTGTTCTCGAGGAAGAGTTAAGAGAGGTACATGCTTTTGTGAGACAGCGAACTCAAATTATGAGTGATAAAATGAAGGCTAGGCATGACAAGGCGATGAACCTCGAAGGCTCCCAAAATGGAGATTTGGTGTTGTTGTACAATCCACAACGGAACAGAGGTTTGTCCCCAAAACTTTAATGCAATTGGGAAGGTCCATACAAGATAATCAAACGACTAAACGACGTAGTGTATCGAATCCAAACCGTTGGAAGGCCAAGAAACAAGATGAAAGTGGTCCACCTAGAGAGGCTTGCTGCGTTCGGAACAGCGAATGTGTCTGATCGGGACGATCAGCCTTAGGTGGAGGGCATTGTGGCGAAAATGCGAAGCGAATGACAGATGAAAGAGAGGAGCCGACAACTGGCATCTTCCAGAACGTACGAGACGATTATCGTAACCGAAACGATTACCGTAACCGAGATGATTATCGAAAAGACGAGATTATTCCGGGGGTTTAGTTTTCAAACAGCAAACAAGTATATAAGGGCGACATACGGCTGCAAGAGTAATCAGTTGTGAATTAAACTCGTGGAGATTACATTACAGTAAAGTAATAAAAACAGTACATTGTGAAAGTTGTATACAAGTGATTGTAAATAGTAACGTAAATTGTAATTGAATTGTGAATTACCTTGCAGATTAACCTCGATGATTTCCCAAATTTTTCGGGTACGATCTCTGGATTCTTAAATAAAATCGCCAACTTAATTTGCAGTCTCTTTATTTATAAAGACTTAATTAATGTGCTTTTAATTATTCGGTAATTCACAATTCAATTACAATTTACGTTACTATTTACAATCACTTGTATACAACTTTCACAATGTACTGCTTTTATTACTTTACTGTAATGTAACCTCCACGAGTTTAATTCACAACTGATTGCTCTTGCAGTCGAATGTCGTCCTTATATACTTGTTTGCTGCTTGAAAAACGAAACCCCTGGAATAATCGCGTCGTTTACGATAAACCTCTCGCTTACGATAAACCTCTCGCTTACGATAATCCTCGTTTACGATAATCGCTTCGTTTACGATAAGCGTTCGCCTCGTTTACGCTCTAGAACGTGCCAGTTGTCGGCTCCTCTCTTTCATCTGTCATTCGCTTCGCATTTTCGCCACACTGCCCTCCACCTAAGTCTGATCGTCCCGATCAGACACATTCGCTGTTCCAAACGCAGCAAGCCTCTCTAGGTGGACCACTTTCATCTTGTTTTTCGGCCTCCCCACAGTTTGTATTCGATACACTACGTCGTTTAGTCGTTTGCTTATCTTGTATGGACCTTCCCAATTGCATTGAAGCTTTGGGGACAAACCTCTCTTTCGTTGTGGATTGTACAGCAATACCAAATCTCCATTTTGGAAGCCTTCGGAGTTCATCGCCTTGTCATACCTAGCCTTCATTTTGTCACTCATAATTTGAGTTCGCTGCCTCACAAGAGCATGTATCTCTCTTAATTCTTCCTCGAGAACAGTAGACGCTTCCTTTCCAATTCTTCTCGCATCACCAGTTATTCCAAATTTTAAATCGCTGGGCAACCGAAGTTCACTACCAAACAGTATCCTGGCAGGTGTTTGACCTGTTGTTTCATGCACTGCGGACCGATATCCCATCAGGAAAAGCGGTATGTGTACATCCCAATCATCTTGATTCTTGTCCACTACTTTCCGCAAGTGCTCTTCCAGGGTCCGGTTGAATCGCTCTACCATGCCATCTGATTGAGGATGCAGGGCTGTCGTTCAGGTTTTGCGAATACCAAGTATCTGGCACATCTCCTGGAACACCGCCGATTCAAAGTTTCTTCCTTGGTCTGAGTGCAATTCTATAGGTGCACCGTATCTGGTAACCCAATTGTGAGTGAATGCATCCGCAACTGTTTTCGCTTCCTGGTTTGGAATTGGGTAGACCTCAGGCCATTTACTAAAGTAGTCCATAACCACAAGAACGTATTTGTTTCCTTGTTTGCTTAGAGGGAATGGACCGGCTACATCCATGGCAACCCGCTCAAATGGTGCACCTGAGTTATACTGCTTCATCTGCCCATGACTTCGTGACTTTGGCCCTTTAGCTGCAATGCACTCCGTGCAGTTAGCAATCCACTCAGCGATCGACTGCCGACAGCCAACCCAATAGAACCGCTGCTTGATCTTCTCCAGGGTTTTTGTAATACCTAGGTGCCCTCCACTAGGACCATTATGGAATTCCTTAAGAACATCCGGAATTCTTAACCTCGGAACTACTATAAGCTTCCGAGAGCACTGGCCATCTTCACTTTCCCATACTCTATGCAAACAGCCAGATATCAATTCTAAACTGTTCCATTGTGCCCAGTATGCTTTCGCGATAGGACTTTCCGCTGCCATTTGTTCTTTACTTGGCCGTCTGTTCACCTCCAATCCGTGCATTACCAATTCCAAGTCCGGATCTTCTTGTTGACATTTCCTTAAGTGACTTGCCTCCCACTCTTCTGCTGATGTAACTGTCATTAGCCGGACGTCTATTATGTCTTCCTTACCCTCGGCTTTTGAGCAGTGCTTACATTCCAAACTACATGGTCGACGGGACATAGCGTCAGCATTTCCGTGCGTATTACCCTTGCGGTGCTCGATGGTGAAGTCATAACTTTGCAGCCTCTCAATCCACCGTGCAAGCTGCCCTTCGGGATTCTTGAACTGTAGTAGCCACTTCAGCGCTGCATGATCCGTTCTAACGCGGAAATGTTGACCATACAGATATTTGTGGAAGTGTTTAATGCAATCCACCAACGCTAATAGTTCTCTCCGCGTTACGCAGTAGTTCCGCTCCGGTTTTCCAATAGTCCGGCTATAGTAGGCAACTATCTTCTCCTGCCCATCAATCACTTGCGAAAGTACACCTCTTATGCCATAACCACTGCTTCTATTTTTTCCTTCGCAGTACACACGCCCTTCGTGGTTACTTGATGACCTAAGTAATTCACCTCCTTCTTGAATAAAGAGCACTTCTTAGGACTTAGTTTAAGACCAGCGCCAGCTATTCTCTGGAAAACTTCTTCCAAATTACTCAGATGTTCATCGAAGCTCTTTCCCAATACGATTATATCATCCAGATACACCAAACAGGTCTTCCAGTGTAGTCCTTTGAGCACATGGTCCATTAATCTTTCAAAAGTGACAGGAGCGTTGCATAACCCAAATGGCATTACCGTAAATTGCCATAGACCGTTGCCGGCACTAAACGCTGTCTTCTCTTTATCTTCTTCACTCACTTCTACTTGCCAATACCCGCTCTTAAGGTCAAGTGTTGAGAACCATTCTGTGCCAGTTAACGAGTCTAGTGTATCATCGATCCTGGGCAAAGGATAGCTGTCTTTCTTTGTAACATCATTTAATCTCCGATAGTCCACGCAAAACCGCAACTGGCCATCTTTCTTCTTCACGAGTACCACCGGAGAGCTCCATGGACTTGCCGATGGTTCGATAACATCGCTTTCGCTCATTTCCCTAATTATTTGGCCAACAGCGTCACGTTTGGCTAGTGGAACGCTTCGAGGAGCTTGACGAATTGGTCTTGCGTCACCAGTATCAATGCTATGCTTCACTACGTTGGTCCTGCCTGGTTTGTTGCCATCCTTGTCGAATATGTTGGAGTATTTACGGATCATCTGGCTGGCCTTGTGCTTGTACTTGTCTTCCAACCCTTGCGTCCATGCATTGATATCTTCCTCCATCTCCTTGCTGCCAATAGAGTCGATTCCAGATGAATCATTGCTGTTAATAATGGCTTCGACCTCTTGACATTGCCCTAATACAGTTCCACTAGAAATTTTTACTGATGATCTGAAGTCATTCAATACTCTCACAGGGATGCGTCCATTCTTTCGTGTCTTAGCCAGGGTTTTTCCAATAAGTAAGTCCAGTGCAGAATTTTGTGCTGCTTCGACAACCCACAATTTGTTTGTCCCACAATCTCCATTAATTTTCGCCCACACAACTGCTTCTGACTTCGGTGGAATCAGTTCACTGCCTTCTAAGACCACTTGTTTGCTGCTGTATGTGGAATCGTAGCCCATGCTTAGTGGTACTTCCATGTTCTTATACTCCATAACCTTGTTATTCAAGTCGATCTTGATACCTTGCTCCATCAAGAAGTCCACTCCTATGATTACCTCATCTACGATCTGCGCGACTATAAAGCTGTGTAACACCATCACATTCCCGATTGCTACCTCACATGTTACTTCTCCCACTACTTGGGTATCCTCACCAGTCGCCGTTTTCAATATTGCTCCAGGTAATGGTCTCACTTCTTTAGCGATCAGGTCAGTTCGAATGATGGAGTGTGATGCGCCCGTATCCACTGTTAATATTCGCGCTCGTCCATCCACATATCCACCAATAGTAATGTTGCTCGTTTTCCTACCAATTTGCGAGACGGAGATTATGGGGCATTCAATTGCAGGAGCCAGCATACGCCCTTTTAGACTGGCTCGTTTTAGTTTAACGACTGAGAAGTTGATGGTTTATCTTCGTCAGCCTTCCGTTTTCGCTGTTCTTCTTGTATGCTGGAACCCGTTTTGCATTCGCGTGCGAAGTGACCAGGCTTTCCACATTTAAAGCATTTCCCAGCCTGATTCTTACCACCAGAACGATTCATTCCTTCTAACGACTTCAGAGTTCTCAATATTTCGGTCATCACATCTGCTGTTTCAACCTCCACTTTATTGACTTTGTATGCTGGTCTGCTTATGAGTGCCGCCGTTTCACGTGTTTGAGCATACGCCACTGTTTCAGCGAATGTTAACTTTGGATTCGCATATGTCTCCCGCTTGGTATAAACGTCTTTTATGCCGCTGATGAATTTTTGTATTTTTACCCTTTCGAGATGCTCACCTGATGCGTCTCCGATGGCTAAATGAGCCAATCTCTCAATTTCCGAGGCATATTCCTGTAGAGATTCGTTGGGTTTTTGGTCGCGCTTTTCTAACTCCATCTGGTAAATTTGTCTTCTGTGTTCGCTACCATATCGTCTTTCCAGGGCTCGCATCAATCCGTCGTAATCATTTCTCTCATCATCAGGTACAGTTTGCAAAAGTTCTGCCGCAGGTCCTTCCAACGCAACGAATAGTGCAGCAGATTTCTCCTCCATGCTCCATTTATTGGTTTCAGCCGTCTTCTCAAACTGGAGCTTGAAGGCCTGGAAGGGAATTTTTCCGTCAAAGGATGGTGTTTTTACCTTGGGAGCGTTCACTGAAGTGGTTGGACGATTTAACTGCAAATCCCGGAAACGACCTTCCAATGTGTTGACTTTGGCTTCAATTAATTCTTCTATTTTTTCTTGCCGACCGTTCAATTCGTTGACTTTGCTCTCAATTAGATCCTGTCTTTCCTTAAGTTCTGCATTGTCTTTCTCCAGATTTTGCTGTATTTGCGCGATCGTTCCTTCTAATCCATCAAACTTTGCATCCATCTTTTCTGATATCTTGGCATCCTGTGCATCCATCTTTTGTGATATGCTGGCATCGATTGCAGATATATTTTGTGAACTACGGGCATCCTGTGCATCCATCTTTTGTGACATCTTGGCATCCTGTGCATCCATCTTTTGTGAGATTGCAGCCAATAACATGTTCATGTCAATACCCGCAGATGAGCTAGGGGCCTTTTCTTGAATCTTACTTGATGGCTGCTCTAACTCCTTCGCAGAATCACTAGCCTCTTCCTTGTCAACATCCTTCAGGGATACGTCTTCATCCTCGCGGCGGAATTCGTACTGGTTCAAGTCGATGCCTTCGGCTTCCATTGATTCTCGCAGTCTCGATTGCAGCTCTGCCTTATTTCCTGTTGTAGACAATCCTCGCTTGGCCAACTCCTTCTTGAGAAGAGGTATCGTCAAATCCTGAATCTTCACCATTTTTCAGTTATCCTCTGGAATTTATTTAACAATCCCACTTCTGACACCAATTGTTACGATTTTGCTGATTAACCTCGATAATTTCCTTAATCTTCCGGGTACGACCTCTGGATTGTTAAATAAAATCGCCAACTTAATTTGCAGTCTCTTTATTTATAAAGACTTAATTAATGTGCTTTTAATTATTCGGTAATTCACAATTCAATTACAATTTACGTTACTATTTACAATCACTTGTATACAACTTTCACAATGTACTGCTTTTATTACTTTACTGTAATGTAACCTCCACGAGTTTAATTCACAACTGATTGCTTTTGCAGCCGTATGTCGCCCTTATATACTTGTTTGCTGCTTGAAAACGAACCCTCCGGAATAATCTCGTCTTTACGATAATCCTCTCGGTTACGATAAACCCCTTCGTTTTCGATAATCGTTTCGGTTACGATAATCGTCTCGTACGCTCTAGAAGATGTCAGTTGTCGGCTCCTCTCTTTCATCTGTCATTCGCTTCGCATTTTCGTCACAGTATTATAATTAAAACAATTTCTTTGATATTCCAATATATTGCATAGTGAACTCCTCAAGCTAATCGATGTTATTCAGTGGGATGTAGGTTAATTCTCATTGTATATCGTACGTCATCCGTACACGTTGGCGTTTGCCTACACTATAAATTTTTAAAAACAAAAAAATTAACACTGATAAGAAAGCAAATCCTAGCATGGCTCCACCGTCTGCAAGACTAAGATACAATACTAATAAGTCTGATATTGGGTCTTTTGTTTTAAAAAAACATCATAAGAAGCCTGAAAAAAGTACAAAAAAAGACCTTAAGAAGTAAGTGTGTTTTAGAAGAAAAATTTCTATATTGTGTTTTAAATTTCATCCATAGTGCTAATGGATTAACAGCTTTTGCACTCACTACTGATTCGAAGGTGTCCATTATGCCAAGTGTAGATACTGCATTTAAGACGTTCATTAGTGCTCGGTTATGTAGCGCTATTTGGGCATATATATCTGATTGTGATGAGACATTCAACTATTGGGAACCACTTCATTATATTATTAATGGACAAGGCTTGCAAACTTGGGAGTATAGTCCAGAGTTTGCATTAAGGTCTTATACATATCTGTTATTGCAAGGAGTTCCGGGGTGGTTATATCAAAAACTATTTAACCCAAGCCCAATCCTTATATTTTACATGATACGATGTATTTTAGGATTTGGTTGTGCTGTTATGGAACGTTTTATGTATAAGTAAGTAATTGGAAAGCAATAATTGTAATGCCATTATAATTGTTGTAATTTATAAAAATTGACATTCTTAAAATCTAGGGCAATCTGTCAGGAATTTGGAATACATATTGGGCGTTTATGGTTGATTTTTCAGCTGTTTAGTGTTGGCATGTTTGTATCAAGTACCGCACTGTTACCGTCATCTTTTTCCATGTATTTTGGATGTGCAGCTCTCGCTGCGTGGTGGCAAATGAAATATAGCCTCGCTGTATTCTTTGTGGCTATTTCTTCACTACTTGGCTGGCCTTTTGGAGGATTAATTGGGATTCCAATCGCTATAGATATGTTGTTGCGGAAACGATTGTTGACAACATTTTTAACATGGGGAATTATTTCCGCATTAACCATTGGCGTTCCAATGGTCCTAATCGATAGCAATTATTATGGAAAATTTGTGTTTGCTCCATTAAATTTGGTGATTTATAACGTATTCACGACCCATGGACCAAATATTTTTGGCACTGAACCTTGGGAATATTATATAATCAACGGATTTTTAAACTTTAACATCGTTTGGGTAAGTAATTCGCATATTTATAAATGTGTTATAAAATTTGCACCTTTTAATGGAAAATTACTTTATTTCAGCTCTTCTCTTTAGTTACTCCGATTGTTCTGAGCATTGATCACTTTTTAGTTCCGGCGAAATTCAAATCTACGCTTAATTTTCCTCGATATTTGTCGTTAGCCCCTCTATACCTTTGGTTATTAGTTTTTTTTCCACAACCCCACAAGGAAGAACGTTTTTTTTTTCCAATCTACCCATTAATATCATTGTGTGGAGCTATCACAGTGGATGTTTTCCAACGCCTTTTCTATAGATTGAAATCAATATTTAAAAATAAATTAACAGCAGGGTCTCATTACTTAGACCATTCAATGTTTATTGCTATCTCCGTGATGCTCGTAAGTACTTTATTGGGCTTATCAAGAGTATTTTCTCTATATCGAAACTATCATGCTCCAATGGATATCGTCATGGAACTTAATCAATTTGCATTTTCACAAGAGTATCGAGATGATAGAATATATAATATATGCATTGGAAAAGACTGGTATCGTTATCCTGGTAGCTTCTTTTTGCCATCGAATAATTTCCGACTGCGGTTTTTGAAATCAGAGTTTAAGGGGATGTTACCAGTTTACTATAGTAATGAAGAAAATGGTACAAAAGTAGTACATTCATATTTTAATGATATTAACAAAGAAGATGAGAGAACATATTTTGATTATAACAATTGCGATTTTTTAATATATTTTGATGAAGGGAAGTATACGGATCTCGAACCAGATTACATTCAATATTCCGAAGAGTGGACCATATCAAAATCATTACCTTTTCTAAATCAAGAGAAATCACACAGACTCTTCAGAGCTTTTTATATACCATTCCTTACAGACAAATATACTTCGTATGGAAATTTCAATTTATTAAAGCGTAAAAAACAGAAGTAATTATATGTTCTTTATACCATTTCCAGCTCCGATTGACTGTGGTTATGTGGTAAATAAACAATTAGAATAGAAAATCAGTTTGAAAGAGCGAGGCGTGTAAGAGAGGGGGCAATGCACCGCCAACCTTGTCGAAAGAAGAGGAATTAAACTTTTAATGTGTATAAATTATTCCCCTGGAGCTTTTAAAAAACAAAAGGGGCACAAAAACTATACTACCAAAATTTTTATTGTTGGTGTTGTAGTTGTTGTTGTAGCGGCATCGCCGAAAGGGTGACAGCCCTTGGCCGGATCAAATCCGGGTCAACTCCGGTGCGTAGAACCGGCTGTCGTGGGAGTTGTGTCGGTGTTGTTGTAGCGGTGCGCTAACCCCGCCTAGGGTCAGATAGGTCCAGTTTTAGTCATCAAGGTTATCTAGCGGGAGGCCCAGGAAACTTCTGTTTCGACGGGTTGGGACTAGTGGAAGAGGGTGTTATATGAGCTGGGTTGAGTGGGCAACAACTCTCACGACAGCCGGTTCTACGTACCGAAATTGAGCCGAATTTTGTCCGACCAAGGGCTGTCACCCTTTCGGCGACCAAATCCCTTTAGATCCTAAGGTAACCGCAAATTTTTTACTCAACCGGTGTGTTGGTTCATAACGTAAACCACCAAAGGGGCGTCAATAAACCACACAGCTTGGTCAAAATGGGCACGGGGTTGGTTTAAATGCTATTATTTGCCACTTAACCTAGGGAAGGAGATGAGAACAATCCTATGGAGTCTTATTAAAATAAAATAAAAATGTAAATTATAATATAGTTATTAAATGATTTATTAAGTGTTAAATTATTTAAGTCTTATGCTATAAAAAAAAAACTATTTTTCTGTACAAATTTATTATAAAATTATTCATTTTAAATATTTTTTAATAAATATGTAATAGAAAACGAATAGCGTGAAACAAGGCCACGTTTCTTCCAACTTGGTTCTAGGTGCTACAATTTCAGCTACATGAAAGGAAGGGAAGGGGATAGGCACGGAAGGCCTAAAATATGACCACTTTAAACAAACTGAGTGGTGCCAGAGAACTTGAAACAATGAGAAGGACAAATTGCGGACCATTGTGGAAGCTGTCAATTCCACGTGTTTTCACCACAACAACATAAATTAACAATTAGATTTTGCATTGCTGAGCGTAGTTATTCAGGGCTATTCTACATTTCGATTACGTTCCCGCTCTCCGTTCTGCTACAATCGTAATTAGGTATTCTGAGTTACGATCGAGTCGAAAGAAGAGGAAGAGAGAATGCATTTTCGAAATCAGCTGTTGCATGTGAATGTGTAAAATTGGAACAAAACAAAGCAAACAAGAACAAACTATGCATAAATCAAATAAATATAAAAATCGTGTTTTTAACGTTAAATGGAATCAAGAGCCGTTTCGATATTTCATGTGAGAGTGATAAATTTTAAGAAATCGAGTTTGTAAATGGTAATTTTTTATATAATCAGGGCTATTCTACATTTCGATTACGTTCCCGCTTTCCGCTTCGCCACAATCGAAATTAGGTATTCTGAGTTACGATCGAATCGAAAGAAGAAGAGGAAGAGAGAATATATTTTCGAAGACAGCTGGTTGCATGTGAATGTGCGAAATTGAAACAAAACAAAGCAAACAAATGCAGAGTTTTTGTACAATTCAAATAAATTTAAATAAAATCGTGTTTTTAATGGTTAATGAGATCAATAGCCTATACGATATTTCATGAGGATTGCGAGACAAGAGTTATCAATTTCAGATGAGTGATGAATTTTATGGAATTGAGTTTTTAATTGGTAATCTTTTATATAACAAACTTCAAACTTAATAAAGATGCTTTCAAGTATGTCCTGGATAGTTTTTCGCAAGAAACTCAATCAAGTACTTTAGTACTTTGACATGATTATCTCCACATAATCGAATAGTAGCAGATTTGCGATTGTTTACGGAAAGCAGTTACCAACATAGTGTTCGGCAGATTATAACATAGGAATGTGTCACTCAACAGTGTCAATGCCATTATACAACTTTCTCGAAATCATGGAGTCTTTTACTGGCGGATCAATTGTATTTCGGCAACGTTATTTCAAAACTCTAATTTTTCATGTTGTTTTTATGTTGTATCAGAAAGCATCATTAAACAAATTAAACTAAAAAAAAGACATCGTTATGACATTTCCAATTATCGAAATCATGTTTTATTAACATTTTTGTTAAAATTATGTTACTTAAGTACACAAAAATATACAATCAAACTGTTCTCCGCCAACTAAATTACATCGTACAAAAACGTAGCTACGATCGAAATGCAGAATATATAGAATTGGATAGAATCGAAAAATTCGAAGATTGATTGAAACGAAACGTAACGCAGAATACCAAATCGGCCGAACGGAGAAAATTTCGATTCGAGTCGAAATGCAGAATAGGGCTGAATAAACTTAGTTATTGAGATTCAAAAAAACTTCATATCTAAAGATGCTTTCAAGTATGTACTGGATAGTTTTTCGCAAGAAACGCAATCAAGTACTTTGTCATGGTTATCTCCACCTAATCGAGTAGTAGCAGATTTTCGATTTTTTTACGGAAGGCAGTTACCAACATAGAGTTGGTGTAGATTATAACATAGGAATGTGTCACTCAACAGGGACATTGTCCTTACACAATTCTCTCGAAATCATCGAGTCTTTTACTGGAAGATCAACTTTATTTCGGCAACTTTATTTTAAAACTATATTTGTTGTTGCTTTTGTGTTGTATCAAAAAGCGTAATTAATCTAATAAAACTATGACTTCCAATTATTAAATCGTCAAGTAAAACTTACATTTTTGTTAAAATTATATTCAGCCCTATTCTGCATTCCGACTCGAATCGAAATTTACTCCGTTCCGCGGATTTGGTATTCTGCGTTACGTTCCGTTTCGATCAATCTTCGAATTTTTCGATTCTATCCAATTCTATATATTCTGCATTTCGATCGTAGCTACGTTTTTGTACGTTGTAAATTAGTTGGCGGAGAACAGTTCGATTGTTTATGTTCGTGTACTTAAATAATCAGGGCTATTCTATATTTCGATTACGATCCCGCTCTCCGTTCCACACAACTACTGGCTCCTTTCCCTTCAACCCACAACTCTCATACTGCATCTACATCTACAAGCATTGATTTAAACTCTGTCGGAAAAATTAGAAAATTAAAAAATTAGATTATCGCCTACTAAAGTAAAATAAAATCCAAATTGCGTTTCTAAATTTGCTGTTGGCCTATTAGCTCATATTGCTCGGCGAGAATTTTATTTGCCCTTCCCGCATGTATTTTGTTCACAATCTGAATTGACAAAATACTAAGATTTAAAAATTTAAGAATTGGCAAGCGAAAAATGGCAACATTGCTCAAGATGGTTTCAATTCAAGCCAGTCAATTTTTTTTTTTTCTCTTTTTGGTGTATGAATTCAGGTACAGTAAACTGTATGCCACCAATAATTTTTATATTGTGACGGAAATCCCTAATACAAAGGACAGAAAAAAGAGTAGCAGTGCGATGGAAATTCCCAGTACAAAGGACAAGATTGATATTGAGAGATAGCTCATTTGGGCTATGGGGATAGTCTTGGAGAATACCTCGATGCAAATTCAAAGGTTTAAGGGACAAGTATACCTAGCACACGAACGGATTGTTTCGACCATCGTTAGGCATAAACGGAGCGGCAGTAGCTAAAGCGTATTATTTTTTTATGAATATGTACGTTTTTTTTGTTAACATGGGCGTAAATATGAATTCATGTGCGTAAATATGTATGTATGTATATGAATGTAACTATTCGGCCGTGCTTGTTTTTTACGCTTATATAAAAATACACATATGTATGTATATGTATGTTCATAAATGCAAACATTTGTATGATAAAATGACTGGATGGATTTTGATTGGTTTGCTTTTTTGATTATGCCTTCAAATCTATCTATGTAAATGAACTTTTAATAGATTTGAATCAAGTAAAAACTATTAGTAAAAAATGAAAATATTTAAAGAAATTTACGAATTATTAAAAGACAATAAACAAAACTTGGTTATCTTAGAAATTTCTGATAACCATTTGCTTACATTTATTTTTCATAGGTTAATACAAAGATAAGGTGCAAATGTTAAGTCAAATTTGATGCCTTATAACGTACAAGGCCCTTTAGGGGACTGAAGATACCACCCATTAAGGGACTAGCATTAATGCGTATTTGCATCCAAATTACGCTCAACTTATGTACTAACGTAATAGGTCTTTCATGTATGCACTTTTATGTAATGATTGTGTGTGTGAACTAAATTCGTTAAATAGAATAAAAAATAATAGTAACTAAATTAAAAAAATAAAGGAAAGGAAAAAATAAAAATACAAAAAATACCGAGTTGGATTTGAACCCTAGTCATGTGTGAATAACACCGTCATCAACGGCAAATTATTGCGAATTGTCCTATAATACCAACTTCACCGCAAGAAAGTGTGGCGCTACGCCGTTTAATACGCAATCAGCCTTAAAAATGTAAAAAGTTAGCAAACTCAAGCAATACGTATACATTTACATACATATGTAAATAAATATTTATGTATTTAAAAGTTGTGTATGAACATAATTTGTAATGGATTACAAATATTATCTTTATTTAATTTTATTTTAATTTCGTTTAATTTTGTTCTTTTGTTTATATTAAATATCATTTTAATATATTTCATGTATTTTAATTTGTTTATTTTTTAATTTTTTAATTTATTTTTATTTTTTTTAAATTTAAATTAATTTTATTTCTTGAATTTTATAGAATTTGCATTTTATGCTAAATTTGTAAATTTAATTTAACTTTATTTAACTGAATTTAATTTTCATTAATATTTTCATTTTATTTTGTTAAACTTTCCTATTTTTAATTGCACTTTATTTTAATTTCGTTTAATATTTTTAAAATAATTAATTTATTTAATTTTTTTTTGTTTTTTATTTTATTTTAATTTCTTTAAAACTTTATTTTAATCTACTTAATAAATAATTTAGAGAAAAAATAATATTTCTTCTATGTGTAATTCGAATTCAGGCTACCATTAAGAAAAGAATTTATTGAATGAATTAACTTTATTTCTTTTTAATTTTTTATATATAATTTGATATTATTTTATTTAATTTTAAATTTTAATTGAATTTAATTTAATTTTATTTAATTTGGCTTATATTTCTTATTTTCTTCTTTTTAAACATTTTCTAAATAACTTAATTTCATTTATTTATTTAACTTAGATTAATTGAATTTTTTCCCTCTTTTATTTTTATTTGTTTAATATTTGATTTTTATTTATTTATGATTTTTTAATCAATTGATTTTTTTAATTTTTCAAGTTTAATTGTATTAAATTTTTTGTTTTTTATTTATTTTATATAGTTAATTAAAATTTTTTTTTGGTAATAATTTTTTTTAAATTTTTATTTTAATTTATAACATTTTTTATTCTCTATTTTTTAATTTTATTTGATTTTATTTAATTTAGTTTATTTTTATTAATAAATAATTTATGCGAGAATTTAATATGACGGTATACATATGTTACATATTTATTTACTTACGTATTGATATGTATCACAAACACAAATATGAAATCAATTAGAATAAATTAAAATACAATATATTCAAATAAAATAAGAAAAAGAATTGATTGAAATAGATAAAATTAAATAATAAAAAAAATTGAACAAAATAGATCAAAATTATATTTTTGTGCGCCACTTGCAGGTCACTTCATTTCTGAGAAATCGTCGCTCACCCTTGAACCACTTTCGCATTACTTCAAGGTGGCGTTCCATACATAGTACGATCTCTACGTAGTCTGATATATTTGCTCGTTCGCATTTAAAAAATGTGCCACAACACTTCTGCCATTCTTGTTCTCTACTATTTGGTACCGAGATATTGATTTTAGTATCAGTGACAGGTTCTCCAAGCGCACTGCTTACTGCGCCTTGTATTTGTCTTGTCCCTCGTCGTTAGACAGTCGAGGTCCCTTATTTCTACTGTCACTTTAGGCTTCACATCTGTTACCATGACGGTGTCCAGCAGGGTTTTCTTTATATTATATTAAGTGTAATTAGTTAAATTAAAATTAAACAATTAAAAAAATATAATTAAAAAGTCAAAAAGTCATTAAAAGAAATTATATTAAATAAATTAATACTAAGTTAAATAAATAAAAAATACAATAATAAACAAAAAATAAAATCAAAAGAGCAAAGTTAAACAAATTAAATTAAACTCAATTTAAAAAAAATTTAAATTAAATTAAATTAAGGTAAATAATATAAAAGGAAATTAAATATCTTCAAAATAAATAGAATTAAATTAATCTGAATTAAATTTAAGAACTAAAAAATTTATTAAATTAAAATATAAAAAAACAAAAAAAAAAAATTAAAATAAAAAACTTAATAAACAAAATGTTAAATAAAAAAAATTAATAAAATTGAATGATGTAAAAAAATAATAAAAAATTGTTAAAGAAATAAGCGGATAGCCGTTTTACAAAAGTGTAATATTTTAAGCGGTTTTCTATAGATATATATAATACGTTCAAAAACCTTTTTTAAAGCTTAGCTTAGATGAATCTGCGATTGGTTTGTAGAGTTGCATTCAGATTTCAACAAATGCCCCTTCAAACCAAGCGCATCGAATAATAGTAATTACATTTTCAATTTCAAAATTTTATTTTTAACAAGTTACAAGCATTGATATGTTTCTGCTTCCCCAAAAATTTTGTTAATACATCTGTTGCATTACCATACGTTGGAACATGTTCAACCAGAGAACGTAGAAGACAGAGAAGGACCAATTACGAAAAATCGTGTAAAACGTCAAGAATAAGCCAGAACATCTCAAGGGAATTTCACCACTCCCGCCAGAATTTAACAGAATTGGCTTTTGGAGCGTAACATATCTGAGCGTAGTAATAAAAATTATGCTCAGAAATGTCCGTGCATAACATTGCTATATGTTAACCATAGATAACAAATTTACGTATGCTTGTTATCAAAATAAACGAAAATATTATTTTATATAAATATTAATAAATTTATAGAATAGAGATGAAACAGATAAAACTAATTAATAGATTTCATACTTTTTTCAAATATCTTTATAATCTGAAAGCAAAATTCAATTATCTGATGGAAAAAAATGTTGATTTGTCGTCGAAAAAGAAGGGTTGTTTATATTTGGAATTAATAATTTTATTATTTTATTAATTTATAAACCTGAAAAAAGTTCAAGGATAAATTCTAAAGTATCAATTAATAGTTTGGATATGACATACATATGTACATGTGTTCGTATATATGTACACTATCGAAAATATTGATCTGTGTCAAGAAATCAGTATATACATACACGCATGTGCAAACACATAGAAACATATTATTTGCATCAGAGATGATATACATACAAACTTTGTTTACTACACAAAAATCTTAGCAAATTACAACAATAACATTTTCATTCATAGACGCAAGCGCCGTACAACAAAGCAAAGTGCGATTATTCATAAATACCACCGCGCACATGCCCCGCATACTCATGTACATAAGTTGCTTCTTCGCAACGGTGACAAAAAAAAAAACAAATACAAAAAACATGGTCGCGAAATGTTACGCAAAAGCAACAACAACAAACAATTCCTTTGACTCCGGCAAAAAGTCAAGTGTCAACCACCCAAATGAAGCAAACCATACAAAATCTATCATCGCTCTCTATATTTGCTGTTCGCCTGTTACCTCAATATTTAGCAAACTGATGACTTGCGCTAGCAAACGGCAAAAGTTCCTTGAGTTCAAATCCTACTCCTTTTTCGCATTTTAATGTTATCAAATTAGCAGATTTTTCGATCGTCGCATGAAATGCTTGTGGATGACGGGGCACAAAGGAAAGAAGTTGGGATGGCTTTTGTATGTATGCGTTTTTTGTATACATACATGGACCTTTGAATGTGTTTGGCTTTGCTTCAGCTCAACTTAAAGTTTTGATTTTTGTAAATTTTGTCATCGTCGCGGAGAAGATGTTTTTGGATTGGGGGATGCATGAAGGAAGGGAATTCGCATTGTTATGATTGTATATGTTTTGCGTATACGTATTAAAATGCTTGAATGTATGTGTTTTCGCATTGTCGTCAGCTCAACATCAATTTTTAATATTTGGCAAAATTTGACTTCGTCGCGAGGAAAGTGCTTGTGGATGAAGAGTAGAAGGAAAGAGGGTTTGCATGCCGTATTTGTTGTAGTTGCTTCTTCTTCTTATAGCAAATAGCTTATGCAACAACAACATACATTTGCATGCCCTTTTCCCTTGAACGCGTAGCATTCATATGCCGTCCACAAGCATCACTTCAAATTCTTATGACTTCGACTAAAATTCACTTTGTCTGCTAAAATGAAGCAATTCGGCTTCGTGCTGCTAAATTCGCTGTTTGCCTATTAGCTCATATTGACCAGCAAGCAATTCCTTGCGTGCCTTTTGTCCACGAGCGAGGCTGCCTTCAAGAATGTTTGATTTTTATATGTCATTTATTTTATTTTTCGCATTTTGGTATAGAAATTCAGGTACAGTGAACTTTGTGTACCACGAATATGCACATCACATTTGAACCATGTAGTGCGCATCTAACTACAGTACTTCTACATAAGTAATTGCTCATTGATTTCTAGTTTCTATAAAATTTTCGATAATATCGAAGTATTAAACATAAATTTAATGAAAAAAATATGTATTTAAAAATAATCATGTGCTTTTTTAAACATTCGTTTAACAAATGTAAAGAACTCAGTTCGGATTATCGAGAGTGCGTTTTACAATTGTCCAGTGAAGACACAAAATTCTTCAACTTCTAATGTTTGGCACTTCGATTTGTGGAAGAGACGCGCGAAGCATTTTTTGCAAATTTAACTAGCGGTATTTTCTGCTGGATGTGTACGCTTTAACTTATGCACATATAAACATATGTATGAATGTATGTATGTACATATCATTTTATGTGCGTATAAATAAATATGTGCGTATGGATATGAGCATGCGTGCTTGTTCTTAATACGCTTTTTTGTGTATATGTACGTATGCTCATATGTTGATATGCATGAATGAATTTCGATTTGCTTATTTATTTTTATATTTGCCTTCAAAAATAAATTATTATTTATTATAATATATTTTCATGCATATATTTCAAATATTAAAATATAATATTTTATCATTAAAAAAACTATTAGTAAAATATAAGAAATTGAAATATTTAATGAAATTTAAAAATTATTGAAAGTCAAAAACTAAACAATAATAAGTTCACAACTTTCTGATAATAACCATCTGCATTCTTACATTTATCTTGCATAGCCTTTATCAATTTTACATTTACTTTGCATGTATTTTCTCATTTAGCGTACAATCATTCTCATTTTGAGCATTATTTCTGCCCGCTCACTGTTAAAGTGCGGTGAAATTCCCTTGAGATTTCGTGGTGTGAATTCCCTATTGCTGTTCTAGGCTAATTGGAAAATCGGAACGATTTGACAAACGACACGCGCTGGCAGAGAACTTAGAATAACGAGAAGAACCAATTGCGGATAAGCGTGTGGATTGTCAAAAACGAAGTCGATTGCTGAAAGCGTATTTCACCATTGCCGCCAGAATTTAACAGAAATGCTCTTTTAGTTTAACATTTTGAGCATAGCAATGATAATTATGCTCAGAAATGTAATTTCATATACTCCAATAAAAAGTTCTGTAATTTATACAAATGTTAAGTTATAGAAATTTGTGTGCTATGTTTATGAAAATTCTATGCTGTTTAGCCGACGGCATTTCGCATCATTTATTATTCAATTATTCGCGATTTTAAATGCAAAATTTTAAATATTGGATTTTTGGGAATATTTTCGTAAATATACGTACATTGTGAAAAACAGCTTTTCAATTATTCTTTTAGAAAATCTACCGACTGAAGTATATATTATTTTTTCACACATATTTAGGTACATTTATCCATTGCAATAATATTTTTTTAAAATATAAATATAAGATAAATATAAGATCACGTAGGCATGCATATATGTAAATACATATGTATGAAAGTTCTTAAATTACTTAACTTCTTCTCTCGTCCAAAAAAACTGAAATAATTATACAACAATAACATTTTGATTCATAAACGCATGCGCCCTACAACAAAACGAAGTGCGTTCATTCATAAATACAATCGAGCACATTAGCCCGCTTACACGTCTCAACACTTGCTTATTGGCGACGGTCAGAAAATTAAAATTGTAAGGAAGACTAAATTTGGGTGAAACCGAACGTTAGATTCGCGGCTGATATTTATATTTCTTACTGTAATTGACATATTGCAGTTCTTACTCGAGATATCGTGTACACAAAGAGACGAATAGACAAAGACAAATCGATTTGTGTCGTCATTCCATGAAGTTTTATATACATATGTAGCTATAGGTATGCACATACCGACTATCTTATAACCGTTAGGTGAACAAACTTAATATACTCTCTAACGTATTGCAGCCGGGTATAAAACTAACAAAAAAATCAAACATCTTTGCGAAATGTGAAGCAACAACAACATACATTTGCATGCATTTGCGTCGGCAAGCATTGCTTCAAATTTTTGTGACAAATCAAAATTCTATGAGCCTACTAAAATGAAGCAAATCTGCTGCTAAATTTGCTGATCGCCTATTAGTCAATATTGCCAAGCAAGCAATTTCCTTGCCTGGGCTAAACTTCTAAAATTTAAGATTATTGGTATTTTGCTTCATCAGCCAAATTATTATTTTTGCATTTTGATGTAGGAATTCAGGTACAGTAAACTGTGTATACCACAAATATTCACATCACAAATTAACTTCGAAGTATTCATTTATCTACATTACTTTCGTTCGCATTATCGGGAGTGCGTGTTACAGTTGCCGAGTGAAGACACAAAATTCTTCAACTTCTAATTTTTGGCACTTTATTTTGTTGAAGAGACGCGCGAGGGGAGATGTGTGCCGTTAGTTTAGGCGACGATGCGCAAGCGTTCACCATGAGAAGGATTTTTTTTTGCAATTTTAAGAAGCGGTCATTAAAAAGTGTTGTCATGGCAATGGTATTTTTTGCTGGATGTGTACGCACTTACTTGTGTACATATATACATATATACATACGTATGCAAATGATTCATGTGCGCATAAATTTGTATGAATTGTGCGTGCGAGCTTGTGCTTATATATATGTACGAGTGTGTATGTACGAGCTTGCATTTACGAGTATGTTTGTACGTACATATGTGCTCATATGGCAAAATATCAGAATGAATTTTGATTTGTATAATTATTTTGATAAAATTAACAAATTCTTAATAGCATTTAAATAAATATTAAGATTTATTGTATTTAATTTATCATAATTATAATTCTTTTTATCTTTAAAAATATAGTAATTAAAAAATAAGAAACAAGTGCATGAAAAATATATATGTATTTCTATAAATTCCAAAAATTTGTAAAGAATTTTACAAGTTATTAAAAGACAGTAAACAAATATTGATAGTTCAGAAATTTCTGATAATCGTTTATCTTACATATGTACATTTATCAATTTTACATTTAATTTGCATACATTTTCTCATTTTAAACATAAATATACTCATTTTCTTATTTTGAGCACAATTTCTGTTAGCTCACTGTTAGGTGAAATACGCTTCAAAATAGTAATGGTGAAATACGCTTTCATAACACGAGCCAGCGGTACAATTTGGTAATCGGCACGCGCTGGTCCTTCTCGTTATTCTAAGTTCTCTGGCGCTGGTCCTTCTCTGTCTTCTACGTTCTCTGCTTATAATAACGAGAAGGTGCAATTGACTTTTGGATTATAAGTTCGATTGAAGCTTGTGCAGAGTTCGAAAATCACGGGAAAGGGATTCACCACTCTGTTAAATTTTGCCTGTTAAACTAACAGAATGATGTAAACTGAATGTTTAATATAAGGAAAAAATGTAAAACCAATCAAAATATAATGAATATCAAACGATTTATTATTTTTTTATTTCTTTTTCATAAAACATTTTGTTATTTTTTAATTAAAATGCAATAAAAAATAAAATCTTAATATTTCAAAAACTATAATAAGTTTAAGTTTTTGTATTCAATGTAAAATGTAGTTTTTATGATTAAAAAAAAAAATTAAAATAAAAAATAAATAAAATAATTATTTTGAATTATAATATGATATTCTATGAATAATGATAAAAAAAAAATAAAAATTAATATCATAATTATTTTGAATTATAATATGGCATGAGCGAAAGGAATTTGAACTTGCGCCAAAAGTAAAGACACCAAAAACTTCAAATAGCACTCGCGCTATACCAGCTCCGCCACCGTTGACTTACAAAACTTTTACATATTCGGCACTTGTACCCAGATACAGAATAGAACATTCAGGGCTATTCTACATTTCGATTACGTTCCCGCTCTCCGCTCCGCCACAATCGAAATTAGGTATTCTGAGTTACGATCGAATCGAAAGAAGAAGAGGAAGAGAGAATATATTTTCGAAGTCAGCTGGTTGCATGTGAATGTGCGAAATTGAAACAAAACAAAGCAAACAAATGCAGAGTTTTTATACAATTCAAATAAATTTAAATAAAATCGTGTTTTAACGGTTAATGAGATCAATAGCCTAGACGATATTTCATGAGGATTGCGAGACAAGTGTTATAAATTTCAGATGAGTGATGAATTTTATGAAATTGAGTTTTTAATTGGTAATCTTTTATATAACAAATTTCGTTATTTAGACTCAAAAAAACTTCAAACTTAATAAAGATGCTTTCAAGTATGTCCTGGATAGTTTTTCGCAAGAAACTCAATCAAGTACTTTAGTACTTTGACATGATTATCTCCACCTAATCGAGTAGTAACAGATTTGCGATTGCTTACGGAAGGCAGTTACAAACATAGTGTTCGGCAGATTATAACATAGGAATGTGTCACTCAACAGTGTCAATGCCATTATACAACTTTCTCGAAATCATGGAGTCTTTTACTGGCGGATCAACTGTATTTCGGCAACGTTATTTCAAAACTCTCCAATTTTTCATGTTGTTTTTTGTTGTATCAAAAAGCATCATTAAACAAATTAAACTAAAAAAAGACATCGTTATGGCTTTTCCAATTATCAAAATAATGTTTTACTAAAATTTTTGTTAAAATTATGTTACTTAAGTACACAAAAATATACAAACAAACTGTTCTCCGCCAACTAAATTACAACGTACAAAAACGTAGCTACGATCGAAATGCAGAATACATAAAATTGGATAGAATCGAAAGTTTCGAAGATTGATCGAAACGAAACGTAATGCAGAATACCAAATCCGCCGAACGGAGAAAATTTCGATTCGAGTCGAAATGCAGAATAGGGCTGATTGATTCTTCTTAGCTGAATAAGAATACGAAGGAATATATTGTCCCATCGCGGAAGCTCCGTCTATAAACGACTTCGCTAATATACAAAATGCTTGTGGAAGAGCTGTGCGCGGGGAGAAGTCTTACTTGTCGTATGTGCTTTGTTGACGATGCGCTTGCGTTTATGTAAGTTAACTCGACAGTTTGCAAAGTTCAACTAGGTTCACTTTTGCCAATGGTCTACACGCGCATCCGCATAACCGCTGACACTTCAACACAGGTAGCGGAAACAACAGTCAGCAATCAATCGAAGTAAACAAGAGTCAGCAGAAAGATCGACTCTGCAATAACAAGAAATAGGGCGCACATGGAAATGCAACGTGACGTGAGGCCAATAGTAGGTGTAATTTTAAGTTAAGCAAATAATTGTAATTAGTCTTAAGTTTGGATTAATAAAATAAAGTAATGCTTGCGCGGACGATAGTCCGCCTGCTTTTTTAAAAACAAAATTCCGTAACTAAAAACTCAACTTGTACATTAAGAATTTTTTCGCATGTTTTACTAGGAACCGTTGAGTATACGCACATGAATTGATATGTATGTACATACATACGTTTATTTGTTTATGCGTACACATCCAGCAAGAATATCATTACCATGAAAACGCTATGTTATTGTTGTATTCGATTTGAGGTTTGTACTTTTGTACGACAGAAGCAAAGAATAATTTCGAGGGATAGAGCAATGGAACTATGTACATATGTATACGTTTACATGCAAATAATTTCATTAAAGCTCATAATATAATTAAAAGTATTACTAATTGAATTTGAAAAATAATTTATTTTAGGAAAATATATATATATACATAAATATGTACATATTTATGTGCCTTTAAATTAAAAACAAAAGCATGCATAAAGTCATTCAGGCAGAGTTAATAATCCATTATGCATTCATACTGGCAGGTCACTAATGCGATCACTCATAAAAGTTCTCTATTCCTTAAGCTATTTGTTATAAGAAGAAGAACAATAAGGCAATAAAAATAACTACCGCACAAACCCCCCAGAAAACGTATAACAACGTTGTTATAAGTTCTCTGCCCTCCTTCCTTCTACACTTCATCCACAAACAGTTTCCTCAAGCGAAGTTGTGTATACAAAAAACAAATACACACCAAACATTGTGCGATCCCTTTTCCCTTACTCCCGCTACCAACAAGGCGTCTCGGTGACCAAAAATCCTAAAATCAGAAAATCAAGTTGATCTGAAGTTGAAGATACATACATACAAAAACATCAATGTGTATACGAAAAACTTATCCATGCATACACAAATTGTCATTTCTCTTCTCTTGTACCCGTCATCCACAAGCAATTTGACTGCTTCGGCAACTTACGATTTTTACAAACGACGGCAAGCTGAAAAATATAAAAATTATGTTCAGCAAAAAAATCTATTGAATTAAAGAAGCAAAACAAAACTTCTCGTTCTGTACGTACGTACATATATTAGTCTTTTGTAAATTGGAGATTTGTCCGTTTTACCATAAAGCCATCATCAATTAGCTATTTAGATAATGCGTTTTTGAAGTGGGCTGTGGCGTAGTGTTTATGCTGCTTTGAATTTAATTTTGTTGTCTCGGGTTCAAATCTCAGCAAACGAGAAGTTTTGTTTTGCTTCTTTCACTAGATTTTTTCGCTGAACATAAATTTTAGATTTTTCAGCTTGCCGTCGTTTGTAAAAATTGTAAGTTGCCGAAGCAGTGAAATTGCTTGTGGATGGCGGGTACAAGGGAAGAGAATTGACAATTTGTGTAGGCATGTATAAGTTTTTCGTATACACATTGATGTCTTTGAATGCATGTGTCCTTAACTTCAGATCAACTTAAATTTCTGATTTTAGGATTTTTGGTCACCGAGACGGCTTGTTGGGAGCGGGAGTAAGGGAAAAGGGATCGCACAATATTTTGTGTGTATTTGTTTTTTGTATACACATATGTAGGTACTTTTGAATGTATGAGTTTGCGACTTTTGCTCAACATAAAATTTGGATATTTGGCAAAGTTTGACTTCGCTTGAGGAAACTGTTTATGGATGAAGTGTAGAAGGAAGGAGGGTTTGTGCGGTAGTTGTTTTTATTGCCTTATGCTTCTTCTTCTTATAACAAATAGCTTAAGGAATAGAGAAGTTTTATGAGTGATCGCATTAGTGACCTGCCAGTATGAATGCATAATGGATTATAAACTCTGCCTGAATGACTTTATGCATGCTTTTGTTTTTAATTTAGAGGCACATATGTACATACATATGTACATATTTATGTATATTTTCCTAAAATAAATTATTTTTCAAATTCAAAAAATAATACTTTTAATTATATTATGTAGCTTTAATGAAATTATTTGCATGTAAACGTATACATACATAGTTCCATTACTCTATCCTCGAAATTATTCTTTGCTTCTGTCGTACAAAAGTACAAAACTCAAATCGAATACAACAATAACATTTTCATTCATAGACGCAAGCGCCGTACAACAAAGCAAAGTGTGTTTATTCATAAATAACACCGCACGCATGCCCCGCATACTCCTGCCTTCAAGTTGCTTCTTTGCGACGGTGACAAAAAATACAAATTCAAAAAATTATGGTCGCGAAATATAATGCAGAAGCAACAACAACAAACAATTCCTTTGACTTCGGCAAAAAGTCAAATAGTCATCAACCACCGAAATGAAGTAAATCATACAAAATCTATCTTCGTTTTTCTTCTTCTTCCTTTTTCGCATTTTAAATTTTATTAAATTGGCAGATTTTTCAATCGTCGCCAAGGCATGCTTGTGGATGACGGGGAACAGAGGAAAGAAGTTGCATGCCCTTTTGTATGTATGCGTTTTTCGTATACATACAAGTACCATTGAATGTATGTGTGTTCAACTCCAGATCAACTTGATTTTCAGATTTTTGTCATCGTCGCGAAGAAAATGTTCGCCTATTACCTCATATTGCCCAGCAAGAAATTCCTTGCCTTCCCGCGTGCCCTTTGTTCACAAGCCGAGGATGATGATGGCAAAATTGCTAAAAATTGTCCAGTGAAGACACAAAATTCTTCAATTTCCAATTTTTGGCATTTTGGTTTGTGGAAGAATCGCGCGAAGGCACATGATGGGTGTTTTTTTTCATGAGAAGGGCATTTTTTGCAATTTTAACTAGCGGAAAATAAAATAGCGTTGTCATGGTAATGATATTCCTGCTGGATGTGTACGCATAAACAAATAAACGTACATATCAATTCATGTGCGTATATTCAACGGTTCATAGTAAAACATGCGAAAAAATTCTTCAGCATCGTCAACAAAGCACATACGACAAGCAGTACTTCTCCCCGCGCGCAGCTCTTCCACAAGCATTTTGTGTATTAGTGAAGTCGTTTATAGACGAAGCATCCGCGATGGGAGAATATATTCCTTCGTATGATTACTCAGCTAAGAAAAAGAACGAATTTTCTATTCTGTATTTGGGTACAAGTTGTTAGTGCCGAATATGTAAAAGTTTTTCTAAGTCAACGGTGGCGGAGCTGGTATAGCGCGAGTGCTATTTGAAGTTTTTGGTGTCTTTACTTTTGGCGCAAGTTCAAATTCCTTTCGCTCATGCCATATTATAATTCAAAATAATTACGTCATTAATTTTTATTTTATTTACTTTATATTTTATCATTATTCATTGAATATTATATTATAATTCAAAATAATTATTTTATTTATTTTTTAATTTAATTTTTTTTTGTAATCATAAAAACTACATTTTACTTGAATACAAAAACTTAAACTTATTATAGTTTTTGAAATAGTTTCTGAAATTTTAAGATTTTATTTTTTATTGCATTTTAATTGAAAAATAACAAAATGTTTTATGAAAAAGAAATAAAAAAATAATATATAGTTTGATTTTCATTATATTTTTATTGGTTTTACATTTTTTCCTTATATTAAACATTCAGTTTACATAATTCTGTTAGTTTAACAGGCAAAATTTAACGGAGTGGTGAATCCCTTTCCCGTGATTTTCTAACTCTGCACAAGCTTCAATCGAACTTATAATCCAAAAGTCAATTGCACCTTCTCGTTGTTATAAGTTCTCTGGATACCGATGCTGCCGAAGTTGTGAAGTCCACCTAATACGCTGCTGCTTTTGCCAGCTTCTCTGCCACGCCAAACGCCTCTGCTCCTACTTTTACACGAAACTTCGCTTCATTCGCTGAGAATGAACCTTCTCCGTTTTCCAATTTATCTTCACGTCTTTGTTTTTCCTCTAAAATTTTCACAATTAAATTGCCCGATTTTGGCAAAGTGTCTCTACTCTCCATTGCGACAATGAAATTCTCCATTTCATACGGTTACGACCAAAAAAATAAGATTGATAAAAAATCATTATAGTCAACAAAAATTAAATAAAATTAAAAAATGAAATAGTATTATATAACATTAATTTATGTCAAATAAAACAATATTTAATTAAATATAAAATATAAAAAAAAAAATATTTACAAAAATTTAATAAAAGTATGTTAAATAATTAAATTAAAATTAAAAAATTTCAAAAAATATAATCAAAAATAAAAATTAAATAAATTTTATAAATAAATAAGTAGAATAAAATAAAATATAATAATTTAACTCATTGAATTAAAATAAAATAAATATAAACTAAAATAAATTATATTAAATAAATGAATACCAAATTAAATTTAAAAAAATACAAAAAAAATAAAAGAAGAAATGGAAAATTAAGTTGAATCAAATAAATTAAAATTAAAGGGTTAAACAAATATAATTTTAAATAAAAAGCAATTTAATTAAAATAAAATAATAAAGTAAAATAAAATACAGTAAAAAAATGAAACAATTTAAAAAAAAAAATGTAAAAATTATAATATAAATAAAGTAAAATAAAATAAAATTTAATTAAAATAACATATATTAAATAAACCAAATATATCTTGAAAATACATTCATAACATAAAAAAATATTTCTATTTACATATGTATAATATATTGTTTGAGTTTACTAAATTCTTACATTTTTAAGACTTAATTTTAAATTGATCAATTATACCAATATTTTGAAACTGATAGTGTAGTAAACGGCGCGGCGCCGCACTTTCCTGTGGTGGAGTTGGTATAGGAGCGGGGACGATTCGCAGTAATTTGCTGTTGATGGCGGTGTTTCACACATGACTCGGGTTCAAATCCAACTCGGCATTTCTAGTATTTTTTTTTCTTTTTATTTCAATTTATTTACGGTTATTTTCAATAAATTTAACAAATTTAGTTGAAATGCAGTGTTAGTCCACTTATACTTATACTTTATCTGATATTCAAGAATCGTGGTATGTAGGCATTTCTAGAATTTTTCTTTTTTTCTTTAATTTTTTCTTTTTATTTCAATTTATTTACAGTTATTTTCAATAAATTTAACAAATTTAGTTGAAATTCAGTGTTAGCCCACTTCCACTTAAACTTAATCTGATATTCAAGAATCGTGGTATGTAGGCATTTCTAGAATTTTTCTTTTTTTCTTTTTATTTCATTTTATTTACAGTTATTTTCAATAAATTTAACAAATTTAGTTGAAATGCAGTGTTAGTCTACTTACACTTAAACTTAATCTGATATTCAAGAATCGTGGTATGTAGGTGACGGAATGGAAGAAGCCGAATTCACAGAAGCATTACAGGACTTAGCTCCATTAGATTGTGGAGATGAAGATGAAGGTGACTTAGCTCCATTTAGAGCGTGGAGATGAAGATGAAGGTGGAGATAGTCAAAAACAAAGTGATAACACTGATGATAAGCTTTAAATTATTTTAAGTAAAAAAAATTAAAATATTTAAGAAAATTTATTTGTAGTATTTGAATAAAAAGTAATAGTTATTTACTTGCATTTTTGTGTTATATTGTAGGTAGTTAAATGTTTTAGTTTTTCTCATTTAATTTTTTATTAAAGAAGAAGAACTGATTATTATTCTTTATAATTTTCCACATCACATGCAAAAAGACTCGTCACTGATTTTTTTTTTGAATAAATACTAAGCTTTTAAAGCAATAATCGTAATACATAAAAACTTAAAATAAAAATTTTCATAACATATATTAAATTTTTTATTATATTGTGGCGGAAATGCGAAGTGAATGTCAGATGGAAGAGAAAAGCCGATAATTGGCGTGTTCTAGAGCGTACATCGAGAACATTCGTTATCGAGAACAATTCGATCATTCCAAGCGGCTCGTTGCTAACAATCGATTGAATATAAAAGGGCGAAACACAACTGCATAGGCAATTGGGAAAGTTTTAATATAAATGATTGTAAATGATCGGACTCGAAGGATTTGGAAAATCATCGAGGTTGATTTAGCAAAATCGTAACAATTCAGAAGTGGGATTGTTAAATAAATCCTAAAGGATAATAATTGAAAAATAGTCAGGATCCATCAAGTAAGATTCCAGAAAAGACTCCTGCCTTATGGAAATGAACATGTTATTGCCTGAAGTTTCACAAATCAATGCCAACATGACACAAAAGTTCGATGAAAATGATGCCAAGATTTCACAAAAGTTCAATGGATTAAAAGGAACAATTGCACAAATACAGCAAAATCTGGTGAGAGACAATGCAGAGCTTAACCACTTCAATGAACGCTCCCAGGGTAAAAACACTATCCTTAGACGGCAAAATTCCGTTTCAACCCTTTAAGCTCCAGTTTGAAAATACGGCTACAGCAGATAACTGGGGCATAGACGAAAAATGCGCTGCACTATTCGTTGCGCTGGAAGGACCTGCAGCGGAAATTTTGCGGACTATTTCTAAATATGAGAGAGATGATTTTGACGCATTAATGCGAGACGTAGAAAGACGCTATGGTAGCGAACACCTGAAACAAATTTACCAGATGGAGTTGGAAAAGCGCGACAGGAATATGCTTCGAAAATTGAGAGAGCATCTCGAAAGGGTAAAAATACAGAGATACATCAGCGGAATAAAATACATATACACCTAACGAGAAACAAAAGCGAATCCCAACTTAACATTCGCTGAAACTTTTGCTTATGCTCAAATACGTGAAACGGCGGCACTAATAAGCAGACCAGCACACCAAGTCAATAAAATGGAAGTAGAAACACCAGATGTGATGAACGAAATAATGGTAAAACAAGGTCATTTCGCACGCGAATGCAAGATGGGTTCCAATAGTTAGGAAGGTCAGCGAAAAGGAAAGGCTGAGGAAGATAAACCATCAACTTCTCAGTCGTTACACTAAAACGAGCCAGCCTAAAGGGGCGTGTGCTGGCTTCCGTAATTGAATGCCTCAGGACACCCAAGTGGTGGGAGAAGTAACATGTGAGGTCGCAATAGGGAATGTGACGATGTTACACAGTTTTAGAATCGCGCAGACTATATATGAGGTCATCATAGGAGTAGACTTCCTGTTTGACTTGAATAACCGAATTATGGAGCTATTAATTATATTGGCTATGATTCCACATACAGCAGCAACCAAGTGGTCCTAGAAGGTAGTGAGCTGAGTCAAAGTCAGAAGCAGTTGTTTGGGCAAAGATTGACGGAGATTGTGGGACAAATAAATTGTGGGTTGTCGAAGCGGCATAAAATTCTACACAGGACGTACTTATTGGCCCAGGCTAAGACGCAAAAGAATGGACGCATCCCAGTGAGAGTATTAAGTGACTTCAGCTCACCAGTAAAAATTCCTAGAGGAACTGTATTAGAGCAATGTCAAGAGGTGGAAGCCATAATCAACTGCTATGGTTCATCTGAAATCGACTCTATTGGCAGGAAGGATATGGTGGAAGATATGAATACATCTACGCAAGGGTTGGAAGACAAGTCAGCTTATCCGCAAATACTCCAACATATTCGACAAGGATGGCAACAAACCAGGCAGGACCAACTTACTGAAACATTGCATTGATACTGGCGACGCTAGGCCAATTCGTCAAACACCTCGTAATGTTTCACTAGTCAAACGTGACGCTGCTGGCCCAGTAATTAAAGAAATGAGTGAAAGCGGCGTTATCGAACCATACTAGTAGTACTTGGGAAGAAGAAAGATGGCCAGTTGTGGTTCTGCGTGAAGTATCGGAGATTAAATGATGTGACAAAGAAGGACAGTTATCCTTTGCCCAGGATCGATGATACTCTAGACTGATTAACTGGCACAAAATGGTTCTCAACACTCGACATTAAGGCGGTTATTGGCAAGTGGAAGTGAAGAAGATAAAGAGAAGACAGCCTTTAGTGTTGGCAACGGTCTATGGCAATTCACGGTAATGCCATTTGGATTATGCAACGCTCCAGACACTTTTGAAAGACTAATGTACCATGTGCTCAAAGGACTACTTGCTTAGTGTATATTGATGACATCATCATATCGAGAAAAAGCTTTGAAGAGCACCTGAAGAAGTTTTCCGGAGAATAGCTGGTGCTGGTATTAAATTAAGACTTAAGAAGTGCTCTTTATTCAAGGAGGAGATGAATTACTTAGGTCATCAAGGAACCACGAAGGGCGTTTGTACTGTGGTGCGATATAGATCTGTTAGACATTTGATTGCTTTATCAGTTAAACTGACTTTAAAAATCGATCAAATCGATGCAGTATCGGTGTTCTTATGAGTCATATGTCGGAAGAGATCTTCATGAAACTTCTGAAAGGTTTCGGCATTGGAAGCAAGCAAATTTGACAACTTAATAAGGCTTTTTACGGTCTTAAGCAAAGCGGTCGCCAATGGAACTTAACAGTGGAGAAAACATTAAAATCTTTTGGGCTGCTGAAGTCTAAATCTGACCCCAGCGTATTCTACAGTCACAATTGTCAACTTATCGTCGCCATTTATTCGGTCGATATCCAAATATTCTAAAAAAAAAAGCTAAGTACGCCATAATTTGTAAGAATTTTATGATGGAAGATCTCATCTCTACAACCTATCCAGATTTCGAATAAGCTATGATACTAAATCTAATGAAATATGGTTAGATGTAATGTGAAGGCTGCTTCAAAACCGAGTGATCCAAACAAAAGACCAGTTTGTGTGCTGAAGTACTTTACAAGCCGTTGGCAGTCTATTAATTTTTTTGCAAGGAACTAGATCAGTCATGGGATTTGCTGTTAACAATTAATTTACAATTAATTTTAAACTCTTCTATGGCAGGAACGAAGATCTCCGAGATTTCTAAGATGCCGTCAGGGCATCAGAAATTGATATACTATCTTATACTTGCATGTGCAGTACAGGAGGCGATCTTGCTTAAGTAATTCGGCCTAGATTTTTAGCCTGAAGGCATGAACCGGACCACAGAGATTGCATGTGATAACCAGAGTGCCACTGCTGTTGCAGAAATTATAACAGGAGTTTGCTTTATAAGTTTAGTACAAATATATCCGTAGTCTTTTGAATAACTCAACACTTTTTAATTCAGTAACATTGTTTATACAATCAACTTTGTACGATTGATAGTGCTCTAAGAAACCTATAATTTCATGTTTATGGACTAGAAAATAAGCGCCGTAATTTACACCTATAACTGCTTATTTTATTTTATATAGTTTAATTTCGTCAGTGGTTTTTGTTAAAAATTAGCCATTTTTATACGTCGTTTTGTTTTAAGTTTACTCATTTAACTTTAAAAAGTATTTGTGAGCAATGTTTCCAAATCTCGAATGTTCACGATATTGTTAAAATGACTTCAAACTGTAATCCGAAAATGCTTAGTTTGCGCATATTGTGCTTGATTTGGTAAACAATTAATATGGACTCTTATAAGTGTTGTAAACTTTTAAAATGACGCTTATTTTTTCTGGAAATATTTTTGCTTCCTGTATGATGTGTAGATTCGAATGGAAGAGTATTCAAGAGTGATTGTTTAATGACACGCAATACATTTTATTATGCGATTTTATTAAAAGTTGTAACTTATTAAAAAATGTGTATGAGTATTAAAAAATGAGGTGATATCAATTACGTCAATAATTTTGAAAGGCTTAAAAAAATAACCAACATTAGTCGATCTTTTATAATTAAATAATGAAAATGTATAAACGTCATAATTTCTCTCGAAGAAGTTTTTAGGTTACAACTGCAAAGGTTGATTCAAAAGTAGGTGATAAATGTTCAATTTCCGTTTCACAGTAGTAAAACATCTGCTTTCTAAAGCTGAATGCTTCCTAGGTAAATATATATATTTTTTTGAATTACTAAGTTTGTAAGAATTCCACTCCTATCATATTTACAAACTTCAAACCAGTCGTGTATCTGCCGTAAAATTAGTTGTGGCGTGAAAAGATATTAAATCATTAAACAAGCAATTCGATTTTATATCATTAAGCTCAACGCCGTTAGTTACTAATGTCACATTTCTCCAAGAATATTACATTTTTTTTACTTTTTTACTTATTCAAATTAAATAAGGTTTTCCACTTTTAGACAAAAGATATTGCGTCAAAATTAGGAAACTATAACATACATATAAACACCACAAATTTTATCTGTATTAATATGACTATCGAACGGATTATACATTTCAAAGCTATCCATCTAAACAAAAAATGGTATTAAAGTTTATTTACAAAAAACTTTAATTTTTCTTTAAACGAAGCTGAATTTAGGAAATGTGTGATCGAGGGTAAATTAAATATGACATTTATATTATTTAAGTTCCAAATATGATATGAAAATAGTTGATTACAATTTGGAAAAGTGCATTTAAAATCACTATTGGGTCAATAAAAATTCTATCGAGAGCAAATAATTTGATTTCTTTACTCTTTTTTTATTTATGATTTAAAGAGGTCAAAAATTCACATACAACTTTTTATAAAGCTTTTTATGTCATATTTGTTAGCTTTTAAATTTGCTTTTGTAAAAAATACCAAAGAAAATTCTGTTGGATACTCTAAGTTAAAAAAATTAAATACTTTCGTGATGTGGGTTTCTGTACAGCTTTTAGCAACATAATCAAAATGCATATATGAGAATCTATATACATACAAATAACAAGAAATGTATTGTTTTAGTTTAAAAAGTATCTTTTATTTATGTATGAATGTGTAAACATAAATATGTATGTACACATTTAGTATATATATTACTTATTTGTTCTTTAACACATTCGTTGCTTACTAAGATCTTTTTGGAAGTAGAAGTTGAGCTACATACATATGTACATTAATTAAATAAAAATATGCTCGTGTAAGTGAAACTACCCTGCAAACAAGGCGAGTACTCCATGAAATATATAATCCACGCGGACAATAGAGTAATCCAAAACCTGCAACAATCCATACCAAAAAAAAATTGTCCAATTAACATTGTGATGTCCTAGGGCTGGACCATATAATCCATCTCTGCATAACACCCGGGTACTCCATGGAGTACCTACAGGGGATTATATTTTGGAGTGTATGCGAAAAATTACATTCGAACATACTCTTTAGTTTCGAATACCATCTGCTTTGGTGAAGAAATTAAATTAATAATTTAATTAATTTATAATACCATAACATTATTGACATAAATATATTTTATCTTCTTACTTCTTTATTCTTTTTTTTAGCCTTTTATATAATAAAGACACATGTGGTTAAGCGCGAGTTTAACGTTTGTGTGTACTCTAATTAGAATCAACCGTATACAACCGTATATAAGCAACCTACGAAAAATAAAATATGATAAAATACGAGATTTCTATCTACAATCGGCGAGCGCACATGGGGCATACTAATCATAAATACAATACAAATAAGTAATAAATAAATAAAATAATTCTGAATAGAAATGTAAGAGTGTTATAAAAAGAAATTTATAACACAAATATAAAACACGAAAACGCTAGTGTTTTTTAAATTAAAACAGGCTTACGAAGGACCTACGCGTAATCATGGTCCTTCGAGGCTGAACTTGGACTAGCCAAAGACATACAGTCCACAACAACAACAAAAATTATAATCGAACAAAAGTATTTAAAAAAAAGTAACAAGTTTGTGAAGTACAACAAAAACAAACTTATGAAAACAATAAATATTGTACATATCCACATGAATATGAAAAAAAACATTACGAAATTAATAATTGAAAATTAAAGTGAATAATAAAAAATAATTGAAAATAATTGAAAAGTGAAGTGAACTAACTTAAAGTGAATGTGAACATATGTATACATATATATATATATATATATATATATTTGGCGCTTTGTAACCGCTGAAGCGATTTTCGGCCGAGCTCCTCCTCCAATTTGTGGTTTTGCGTCTTGATGTTTTTTTACCAACAAATGGAGGGACCTACAGTTTATTCTAAGCCGCCTCCGAACGGCTGATGGATTTTTATGAGGAGCTTTATTTCATGCCAGAAATACACTCGGAAGGCTTGACATTTTGGATGTTGCTCGAACCTGGGCTCGAACCCAGGCCTTCCGAATGTCAGTACGCAATGCTAACCACTTAGCTATCGCGGCCGCCAATACATAAATATGACCTTATTATAAGTTAGAAGATTTAAATAAAACAATTATTTGAAATTAACAAACGAATTTTAAAAACAACAAACCAGTTAAAGACAAAGTTTCAGTAAAAACGTTTCTGGTTACAAATTAAACAATTCATTTCAACAACCAACAACAAAAGCACCACAACAAATACGGCCGAAATCTAATAACTTGGAGAAGCTGGAATCTGATCGGCCGTTGCCAAAATGAAAAGTGGGCAGCCGCAATCAAAGGATTATTTTTCGGTTTATATCCACTGTATTCCTGCTCCAAGCATTCATCATCACCATCGCCGGTATAAATAAAAAGGGACGTAAGATATTTTTTCTGCATATAGCAACAAAAAAAGAAATATATATACAGTGGCGGACAAAAGTCTACAAACACCCGCTGTTTTCGTTGAATTGAAAGTCCAAGACGTTTATTGGAAAATGTAATGTTACTCTTTATTTCAACTACTTTCCATTATCATAAAAAACCAACAAAAATAATTTTCTAACATAAAAGAGTAAAGCTATGACAAAAAAAGCGTAAATCCAACAATGACAAAAGTCTTCAAACAGTACACACATAACTTATCTTAGCGCAAAAACTTTGATTAATATCAGGTAACCTGATCTTTTTAGCATTTAGTTGGTTCACCGTTTGCATCAATAACAGCTTCAAGCCGTCGTGGCATCGAAGCTACTAAATTTATCAATTCTGAGGGAGTAATACTGTCCCAAGCTTCAATAAGACGTTCTTTGAGTAGTGCTGGTCTGGAAATCTGATTTTTTCTAATTTTTCCCTGACAATTTCTCCCAGACCTATTCAATAACATTCAAATCTGGGCTTTCAGGTTGTTTGTGCATGCCTTGGAGCATGATAAAGTAACAAATTCTTAACAATATGGACCGTATGCTTTTGATCGTTATCCTGTCCAAAGATCCAGCCTGCGCCAAGCTCCTAACTGTCCACCGAAGGCTTCAGAATAGCTTCCAACAATGACTTATATTTTAACCGATCCATATTACCCTCAATAAAAACAAGCTTTCCAACTCCAGATGCCGCAACCGCTCCCCAAACCATTACGTTGCCGCCACCATGCTTCGCTGTACTATATTTTTGCAGTTAAGTGCAGTGTTTTCTTTTCTCCAAATTTTTGCTTTTCCATCATTGCCGAATATATTGGGCTTCGATTTGTCTGCAATCAAGACTTCTTGCCAAAAATCCCAATACTGTTGAAGCCGTTATCGTTCAGAGCTCTTCTAATTGTTCTTAAATGGACACACTTTCTTGATGAGTTTGCGATGTTTTCGATTAATTTTGGAGCAGTAGCTTTAGAATCATCATTCACTTCCTTCAGAATAAAGCAGATATACCTTTGAGTCAGTTTATTCGGGCAGCCAACACGCGGCTTTTTTTCGGTGGATCCATTTTTCTTTAAAGTATTTTACAATGGTCTGTACCTTTGGTGGACTTAAGATAAAAAAATTTTAAATTTCACCATACGATTCTCTTTTATTTATTTCCTTTCGCGGATCCATTGTTGATGCTAATGCGTTTAAACCACAACTAAATTCAATACTAGCAAATAAGAAAACATAATTTAAAAAAAAAATAGTAAAAAAAGGGTACCTAACCGCCATAACAACATAGCATATCGACATAACTGCTATGTAAACCTGTGGTGTTTGTAGACTTTTGTCAAGGAAATTTTTGCGTTTTTTCACCATAATTGTTTTATTTCATGTTAGAGAATGAATTTGTTTTAATACATGTGATTAGAAAAGGATTTAAAATAAAACTGTATACCCACATTTTTCAGCAAAGCGATAGTACCAGAGAACTTATAACAACGAGAAGGTGCAAACCAATGGCAGTACTAATTTGTACTGCCTCGTTAACAGAAACGAAAAAACGGGTAAGGAATTCAACACACTGTTAAAATTAGCTTACAGAATTGAAAATTTAGCATAGGGAAAAAATGTTATTGATTGAATTTTTAGCAAATTGCACATAAAGAGCAAGTTACTTACTTACAGCAGAAGAAACAAATAACAGCAATAACATTCAAAATGTTATGAAAACAATACGAATTTATTTCAATTTCTGTAAGAAATCATTATTTATATTATTACGTACAAAAATTAGAAAAATCAACAAAATATATAAGCAAATAAAAAAATAAAAATAATTTCGAAAAATTACCTTTATGAGTTCATTTTAATTTTTTTTTCATATTTATTTTCTTAAGAACAAAAATCGTTACAACTTTCTAAAGAGGTAGTACCAGAAAAAAAAAATTGATATAAAAAATTATCGAAATAAAAAATTTGAAATATTTAGTTATTGCAGATATTTGAACCTGCGTCAGCGAAAAGTAGCAAAAATTGATTCTGCGCTATCGCGCTACCAACTGCACCACACATTCACATTGGGTACCTATACCAAGGAACAAAAGAAATAGCCTCTTCTTCTTATTTTCTTATACGTACATATTCTAACGGTATTCGCTTTACTATACGACAATGAAATTGCTGTCATGGCAAAGATGATATACACATTTCTGTATATATATGAGATTTGCATGTACATATAATAAAAAAATATGTAGGCACATCAAAGCTTATAGAATAAAAGATCACGACGGCAACAGAATCATATGTTTAATGACACAGTTGATACAATTTTGTGAGTTGCCAAAAATTTTAATATATGTCTGCACTATTTTATCCATAAAACTGTTTAACATTTTGACTTTAAAATTATAAAGGCCTAGATTGCACTTACTTTTTTAAATAAATAACAATTTATTAAGTTGAACCTGTATTCTATAGTCCTTGTTCATTCATAGACGCAAGCGCCGTACAACAAAGCAAAGTGCGTTTATTCATAAATACCACCATACACACGCCCCGCATACTCATGCCGGCAAGTTCGCGACGGTGACAAAAATCAGAAATACAAAAAATTATGGTCGCGAAATGTGACTCAAAAGCAACAAGTACAAACAATTCCTTTGACTCCTCCAAAAATGAAGCAAACCATAGAAAAGCTACCATCGCTCTTCTATATTTGCTGTTCGCCTGTTACCTCAATATGAAGCAAGCTGCTGCCTTGCGCTGGCAAACGAAATAAGTAGCATGAGTTCAAATCTTAACCCTTTTTCTTATTTTAATTTTATTAGATTGGAGAATTTTTCAATCATCGCCAAGAATTGCTTTGGGTGACGGGGTATAAGGGGTTGGCATGCCCTTGTCTTTGAATGCGTTTTTCGTATACATACAAGTACCTTTGAATGTATGTGTGTTCAACTTCAGATCAACTTGATTTTCTGATTTTTGTGATTTTTGTCATCGTCGCGAAAAAAATGTTTGTGAATGGCGGGTTGAAAGAAGGAAGGGCATGCGCATTATTAAGATTGTATATGTTTGGCGTATACGTATTAAAAATCATGAATGTATGTGTTTTCAAATCGTCGTCAATTCAACATTAATTTTTGATATTTGCAAAAATTTGACTTCGCTTGAGAAAACTGTTCGTTGATGAAGAGTAGAAGGAAGGAGGGTTTGCTTGCGGTAGTTGGTTTTGTTGCTGTATGCTTCTTATAGCAAATAGCTTACGCAGCAACAACATACATTTGCATGCCCTTTTCCCTTGAACCCGTAGCATTCATATGCCGTCAACAAGCATTGCTTCAAATTCTTGTGACTTTGACAAAAAATTCAATTCGTCCGCTGAAATGAAGCAAATCAGCATCATGTCGCTAAATTTGCTGTGTGCCTATTACCTCATATTGCCAGCAAGAAATTCCTTCCCGCGTGCCCTCTCTATCTGTCCACAAGCCGAGGATTATGATGGCAAAATTGCTAAAAATTGTTAGGAGGACACAAATTCTTCAATTTCTAATTTTTGGCACTTTGGTTTGTGGAAGAGGCGCGTGAAGGGAGATGGGTGCGTTTGCCATGAGAAGGGCATTTTTTGCAAATCAAAAAAATAGAACGCTAATGGAATGATATTCTTGCTGGATGTGTACGCATAAACAAATAAACGGTTCCTAGTAAAACATGCAAAAAAAATTCTTAATGTACATAAACGCAAGCGCATCGTCAACAAAGCACATACGGACAAGCAATACTTCTCCCCGTGGGCTGCTCTTCCACAAGCATTTTGTATATTAGCGAAGTCATTTATAGACGAAGTTTGCGCGATGGGAGAATATATTCCTTCGTATGCTTACTCAACTAAGAAGAAGAATCAATGCTCTATTCTGTGCATTGTACAGCCTACATAGTAACCTAACTCCCTTTTCATTTTACTTCCTTCTTCAATCGGTTCCTTTCATCGGTTGTCAAACCAGGGTGCTGTGAAACAGCCAGGGTGTTAATCACAGCCTGGGCTTCGTGAAGCAATGAATTCGAAGTAGGGTTGTTGTGTTGCAAGAATTTTTGTTAATAGTTTAAGAACATCAGGTATGTTTACATAAATTTTGAATATTTTCTTTCAATAGATTAATAAAACTTCTTGGAAAGATTTCGCTCAAATATGTGCAATCGTTTTTTTCAATAAATCTAGTAGAATATGAAAAATAATTACAAAGTTATTTACCAAAATATTAAAACCCAATCCGACGTAGGTACAACCCTGCGCTGGTTTGTTTATGTTTATTTCTCATTCATTTTGAAAGTTTTTCTCAACAATTTAGAGGCAAATTTTAAATATTTTGAATTTCATTAAGTAAAGTACATCAAGTAAAGTACATCATCATAAGTGTTCATCAGGTAAAGTACTTGCATAGGAAGATATATACACATATTTCTAATTACTTTGTGTATTTTCCTATTTTCAGTGTAGTGCTTAATGGTGAAAAATTATAAGAAAGCATGGAAAACAAAATATAAGGAATTCAAAACAGCGAGATAGACTGAATTTTACCCATTCCATTTATATTGGTATTGATTTCCATTAAAGTTCTCTTTGAAAAGTGAGCATTCATTAAAGTACTTTTTTGAAATGAGGAATAAACACAAACCCAATTGAGAAGAATGTTTGCAAGCATACACATATGTACATATGTATGTACACTTTAGAGAATGAGATTGTCACAGAAATAATGTTACTTGCTGAATCAAATGAGATATACCGAAATTTTTTCTGCAGAATGTCTTTTATATGCCATTTATGTACGTAGTTATTTGTCTAAAAAGAAAATTAACTGAAATATGTTAGTTTAAAATTATGAGTATACATATGTATATAAGATTTGTATTGGTTTTCTTGTGAAGTGAAAAATTGAAAAATAAAATCAAGTTCAAAACACAATAAACTTTGAAGTTCGAGCTTGAAAAATGACTTTTATTTTCAATTTTAGTTTATTTGGTTAACTTGGATACTATGCACTGGCAGCGCCGAAAACCAATGTTATTTTCGAGGCATGCAATGAAAAACTAAATTAAGTTTAACTGAATAATGTATACTGTACTTAACTGAGCACATACACAAATTTATATAAACCGTAGTTGTAATTAAGTACATTGTACTGTATATATATGTATGGTATATAGCATTCTAATTAAAATGCTTTTATTTAATAAAACTACAATACTCAATAAAATATATTTTGTTGGTTTCATTGACATATGTATTTAACACATTTATTAAATTATATGACAGTAATATTACAACAATAAAACAAATTTCATACAAAATTTCGTGCGTTTTTTACTTGGGCTAGAATTCCGCACTTCAGGTACTTGTACACATACGACCTCACAAGACCCAAAATGAAGCATATTCTATACGGGAATACAGCAACCTGATTTTATTAGGCGCAACTCACTGAAAACTGTATGTATTTTGTTTAAACATAGCCAAATGCAGATTTCAAACAGGTATTTTGTAGAAGTTTCTGTGTATTTATTTTACATTTAAGTCATTAAATGTACTACCATTTTCTTCTAGGGCACACTAAATTGACATGCCTAAGCATATCACCATCCCAATATAAAAAAGCGGAAAATATGTTGGGATTTACATTTCTTGTTAGGTGGAAGAATATTATTTGTCATGTTGCAGCGTGTGTGTCTAGGTTCAACAAGAATCAATTGGCACTTGCCATCTTATCCTTGCGACTGCGCTCCATATGTTTTCGTATAGCAGCTCATGGCACCGAGGTATAAATCATATGTACATATATGTGGTGGAATATATATTCGTATATACGTATGCGTATACATGCGGAGTACAGCAGTTCCTGTATCTATAAATCAAGAAGTTTATTAGTAAATAAGCGTTTTTAATAACGAAAATTATATTTACCCTCATCAACAAAACAATAAATCTGCATATTCAAATGCGAATAAGAGGAAATACAATAAAGAAAATAATTACGCATGGTTGCATTTGTGAGGGCCCATTCAATATTACAATTACTTATTAAATGTATAAAAAAGTTAATAAACTATTCAAATATTAATGAAAATAACTTGTATGTAATACTTTTAACATTTCCCATGTACTTAATAATGGAATAAATTATTATTTTTTCCGATTTCAGCATCATTTTATGTCATTTAGTTAAAGGTACTTTTTTTTCTACAATGTAATGCATGCTAATGCATCCCAGCGCTCGAAGTTACGAATGACAACCGAAATGAGAAACGAAAACGATCAGGTGATCTCAGCTGTTCGCCGGAAGTGGAAATAGACGAGAAGTTATGTTACTATGGAGGCTGTACAATGATTCTGTGTTTCGGTAGAACTATCGAAAATGTAAGTATTTGTTAAGTCAACGGTGGCGGAGTTGGTATAGCGTGCGTGTTATTTCCAATTTTTTTTTTGTATTTTTTGTATTTTTGCTTTTGGCGCAAGTTCAAATTACTTTCGTTCTTGCCATATTAGAATTCAAAATAATTATGTTTTGAATTTTTATTTTATTTATTTTATATTTTTTGTGTAATTATAAAAATTATCATTTATTCATTGAATATCATATTATAATTCAAAATAATTATTTTATATATCTATAGTATATGGCACATATTTTTGCTTTTAAACATCAGAGAAATGTGCAAAAGACTAATATATTGTGGCGAGAATGCGAAGCGAATGACAGATGAAAGAGAGGAGCCGACAACTGGCACGTTCTAGAGCGTAAACGAGGCGATTATCGTAAACGACGATTATCGTAAACGGCGATTATCGTCAATGACGCGATTATTCCAGGGGTTTCGTTTTCAAGCAGCAAACAATTTATAAGGACGACATACGACTGCAAGAGTAATCAGTCAGTAGTAAATCGTGAAGTAAGCGCGTTGCAGTAAAGTAATAAAAACAGTACATTGTGAAAGTTGTATACAAGTGATTGTAAATAGTAAAGTAAATTGTAATTGAATTGTGAATTACTGAGTAATCAAAAGGACATTAAATAATTCTTTGTAAATAAAGAAACTGCAAATTAAGTTGGCGATTTTATTTAACAATCCAGAGATCGTACCCGATGGATTTGGGAAATCATCGAGGTTGGTTCAGCAAGATCGTAACAATTGGTGCAGAAGTGGAATTGTTAAATAAATCCAGAAGAATAATAATTGAAAAATGGTGAAGATTCAGGATTTGACGATACCTCCTCTCAAGAAGGAGTTGGCAAAGCGAGGATTGTCTACAACAGGAAATAAGGCAGAGCTGCAATCGCGACTGCGAGAAGCAATGGAAGTCGAAGGTATCGACTTGAACCAATACGAATTCCGCCGCGAGGATGAAGAGGTATCCTTGAAGGATATTGACAAGGAAAATGCTTTTGATTCTGCGAAGGAGTTGGAGCGGCCATCAACTAAGATTCAAGAAAACGCTCCTGGCTCATCTACCGGTATGGACATGAACATATTGTTGGCTGCAATTTCAAATCAGTGCCAACATGTCACAAATCAATGACAACATGTCACAAAAGATGGATGCACAGGATGCCAACATGTCACAAAAGATGGATGCACAGGATGCCAACATGTCACAAAAGATGGATGAACAGAATGTCAGCATGTCACAAAAAATGGATAAACAGAATGCCAGCATGTCACAAAAGATGGATGCAAAGTTTGATGGATTAGAAGGAACCATCGCGCAAATACAGCAAAATCTGGAGAAAGACAATGCAGAACTTAAGGAAAGACAGGATCTAGTTGAGAGCAAAGTCAACGAATTGCACGGTCGACAAGAAAAAATAGAGGAGCTAATTGAGGCCAAAGTGAACAACGCATTGGAAGGTGGTGTGCGGGATTTGCAGTTAAATCGTCCAACCACTTAAGTGAGAGCTCCCAAGGTAAAAACACCATCCTTTGACGGTAAAATTCCATTCCAAGTCTTCAAGCTCCAGTTTGAGAAGACGGCTGAAACAAATAAATGGAGCATGGAGGAAAAATCTGCTGCACTATTCGTTGCGTTGGAAGGGCCTGCGGCAGAACTTTTGCAAACTATACCTGATTATGAGAGAAATGATTACGACGGATTGATGCGAGCCCTGGAAAGACGCTATGGTAGCGAACACAGAAGACAAATTTACCAGATGGAGTTAGAAAAGCGCGACCAAAAACCCAACGAATCTCTACAGGAATATGCTTCGGAAATTGAGAGATTGGCTCATTTAGCCATCGGACACGCATCGGGTGAGCATCTCGAAAGGGTGAAAATACAAAGATTCGTCAACGGAATAAAAGACATTTACACTAAGCGAGAGACATATGTGAATCCAAAGTTGACATTCGCTGAAACAGTGGCGTATGCTCAAACACGTGAAACGGCGGCACTAATAAGCAGACCAGCATACAAAGTCAATAAAATGGAGGTTGAAACAGCAGATGTGATGACCGAAATATTGAGAACTCTGAAGTCGTTAGAAGGAATGAATCGTTCTGGTGTCAAGAATCAAGCTGGGAAATGCTTTAATTGTGGGAAGCCTGATCACTTCGCACGCGAATGCAAAACGTGTTCCAGCATACAGGAAGGACAGCGCAAACGGAAGGCTGAGGAGGATAAACCATCGACTTCTCAGTCGTTAAACTAAAACGAGCCAGTCTAAAGGGGAGTATGCTGGTTCCTGCAATTGAATGCCCCATAATCTCCGTCTCGCAAATTGGCAGAAAAACGAGCAACATTATTATTGGTGGATATGTGGATGGACGAGCGCGAATATTAACAGTGGATACGGGCGCATCACACTCCATCCTTCGAACTGACCTGATCGCTAAAGAAGTGAGACCATTACCTGGAGAAATATTGAAAACGGCGACTGGTGAGGATACCCAAGTAGTGGGAGAAATAACATGTGAGGTAACAATCGGGAATGTGACGGTGTTACACAGTTTTATAGTCGCGCAGATTGTGGATGAGGTAATCATAGGAGTGGACTTTGAATAACAAAATTATGGAGTATAAGAACATGGAGGTACCACTAAACATTGGCTATGATTTCACATACAGCAGCAAACAAGTGGTCTTAGAAGGCAGTGAACTGATTCCACCGAAGTCAGAAGCAGTTGTTTGGGCGAAAATTAATGGAGATTGTGGGACAAACAAATTGTGGGTTGTCGAAGCAGCACAAAATTCTACACTGGACTTCTTCTTCTTCTTCTTCTTTGGCGTAGGCACCGCTTACGCGATTATAGCCTCGTCAACAATAGCGCGCCACTCGTTTCTTCTTCTTGCTGTTTGGCGCCAGTTAGAAATACCAAGTGACACCAGGTCGCTCTCCACCTGATCTTTCCAACGGAGTGGAGGTCTCCCTCTTCCTCTGCTTCTACCAGCGGGTACTCCATCGAATACTTTCAAAGCTGGAGCGCTTTCATCCATTCGGACGACATGACCTAACCAGCGTAGCCGCTGTCTCTTTATTCGCTGAGCTATGTCAATGTCGTCATACAGCTCATCGTTCCATCGTCTGCGGTATTCGCCGTTGCCAACGCGCAAAGGACCATAAATCTTCCGCAAAACTTTTCTCTCGAAAACTCCTAAAGCCGACTCATCGGATGTAGACATCGTCCAGGCTTCTGCACCATATGTCAGGACGGGAATGATGAGCGACTTGTAGAGTTTGGTTTTAGTTCGTCGAGAGAGGACTTTACTTTGCAATTGCCTACTCAGTCCAAAGTAGCACCTGTTAGCAAGAGTGATTCTGCGTTGGATTTCAAGGCTGACATTGTTGGTGTTGTTAATGCTAGTTCCCAGATACACGAAATTATCTACGACTTCGAAGTTGTGACTGTCAGCAGTGACGTGGGAGCCAAGTCGCGAATGCGATGACTGTTTATTTGATGACAGGAGATATTTCGTCTTGCCCTGGTTCACTACCAGACCAATTCGCTTCGCCTCTTTGTCCATTCTGGAGAACACTGGACTTACTTATTGGAAAAACCCTGGCTAAGACACGAAAGAATGGACGCATCTCAGTGAGAGTATTAAATGACTTCAGATCATCAGTAAAAATTCATAGTGGAACTGTATTAGGGCAATGTCAAGAGGTAGAAGCCATTATTAACAGCAATAATTCATCTGGAATCGACCCTATTGGCAGCAAGGAGATCGAGGAAGATATCAATGCATGGACGCAAGGGTTGGAAGACAAGTACAAGCACAAGGCCAGCCAGATGATCCGTAAATTCTTCAACATATTCGACAAGGATGGCAACAAACCAGGCAGGACCAACGTAGTGAAGCATTGCATTGATACTGGTGACGCAAGGCCGATTCGTCAAGCTCCTCGAAGCGTTCCACTAGCCAAACGTGACGCTGTTGGCCAAATAATTAAGGAAATGAGCGAAAGCGATGTTATCGAACCATCGGCAAGTTCATGGAGCTCTCCGGTGGTACTCGTGAAGAAGAAAGATGGCCAGTTGCGGTTCTGCGTGGACTATCGGAGATTAAATTATGTTACAAAGAAAGACAGCTATCCGTTGCCCAGGATCGATGATATACTAGACTCGTTAACTGTCACAGAATGGTTCTCAACACTTGACCTGAAGACCGGGTATTGGCAAGTAGAAGTGAGTGAAGAAGATAAAGAGAAGACAGCCTTTAGTGTTGGCAACGGTCTATGGCAATTTACGGTAATGCCATTTAGGTTATGCAACGCTCCTGCCACTTTTGAAAGATTAATGGACCATGTGCTCAAAGGACTACACTGGAAGACATCATCGTATTGGGAAAGAGCTTCGACGAACATCTGAGTAATTTGGAAGAAGTTTTCCAGAGAATAGCTGGCGCTGGTCTTAAACTAAGTCCTAAGAAGTGCTCTTTATTCAAGAAGGAGGTGAATTAAAGCTTTATAAGAACTACTATTCACTGCACCTATGCTAGCGTATCCGGTTCCAGGTGCAACATTTATTCTGGACACAGATTCTAGTGGTTATGGCATAGGAGGTGTACTTTCGCAAGTGACTGATGGGCAGGAGAAGATAGTTGCCTACTATAGCCGGTCTATTGGGAAACCAGAGAGGAACTACTGCGTAACGCGGAGAGAACTATTAGCGTTGGTGGATTGCATTAAACACTTCCACAAATATCTGTATGGTCAACATTTCCGCGTTAGAACGGATCATGCAGCGCTGAAGTGGCTACTACAGTTCAAGAAGGGCAGCTTGCACGGTGGATTGCGAGGCTGCAAAGTTATGACTTCACCATCGAGCACCGCAAGGGTAATACGCACGGAAATGCTGACGCTATGTCCCGTAGACCATGTAGTTTGGAATGTAAGCATTGCTCAAAAGCCGAGGGTAAGGAAGACATAATAGACGTCCGGCTAATGACAGTTACATCAGCAGAAGAGTGGGGCAGCGGCAAGTCACTTAAGGAAATGTCAGCAAGAAGATCCGGACTTGGAATTGGTAATGCACGGATTGGAGGTGAACAGACGGCCAAGTAAAGAACAAATGGCAGCGGAAAGTCCCATCGCGAAAGCATACTGGGCACAATGGAACAGTTTAGAGTTGATATCTGGCTCTTTGCACAGAGTATGGGAAAGTGAAGATGGCCAGTGCTCTCGGAAGCTTATAGTAGTTCCGAGGTTAAGAATTCCGGATGTTCTTAAGGAATTCCATAATGGTCCTAGTGGAGGGAACCTAGGCATTACAAAAACGCTGGAGAAGATCAAGCAGCGGTTCTATTGGGAGTGCATTGCAGCTAAATGGCCAAAGTCACGAAGTCATGGGCAGATGAAGCAGTATAACTCAGGTGCACCGTTTGAGCGGGTGGTCATGGATGTAGCCGGTCCATTCCCTATGAGCAGACAAGGAAACAAATATGTTCTTGTGGTTATGGACCACTTTAGTAAATGGCCTGAGGTCTACCCAATTCCAAACCAGGAAGCGAAAACAGTTGCGGATGCATTCACTCACAATTGGGTTACCAGATACGGTGCGCCTATAGAATTGCACTCAGACCAAGGAAGAAACTTTGAATCGGCGGTGTTCCAGGAGATGTGCCAGATACTTGGTATTCGCAAAACCCGAACGACAGCCCTGCATCCTCAATCTGATGGCACGGTAGAGAGATTCAACCGGACCCTGGAAGAGCACTTAAGGAAAGTAGTGGACAAGCATCAAGATGATTGGGATGTACACATACCGCTTTTCCTGATGGGATATCGGTCCGCAGTGCATGAAACAACGGGTCAAACACCTGCCAGGATATTGTTTGGTAGTGAACTTCGGTTGCCCAGCGATTTAAAATTTGGAATAACTGGTGATGCGAGAAGAATTGGGAAGACGCTTCCTACTGTTCTCGAGGAAGAGTTAAAAGAGATACATGCTCTTGTGAGGCAGCGAACTCAAATTATGAGTGACAAAATGAAGGCTAGGTATGACAAGGCGATGAACTCCGAAGGCTTCCAAACTGGAGATTTGGTGTTGCTGTACAATCCACAACGAAAGAGAGGTTTGTCCCCAAAACTTCAATGCAATTGGGAAGGTCCATACAAGATAATCAAACGACTAAACGACGTAGTGTATCGAATCCAAACTGTAGGGAGGCCGAGAAACAAGATGAAAGTGGTCCACCTAGAGAGGCTTGCTGCGTTTGGAACAGCGAATGTGTCTGATGGGGACGATCAGACTTAGGTGGAGGGCAGTGTGGCGAAAATGCGAAGCGAATGACAGATGAAAGAGAGGAGCCGACAACTGGCATGTTCTAGAGCGTAAACGAGACGATTATCGTAAACGAGACGATTATCGTAACGACGCGATTATCGTAACGACGCGATTATTCCGGGGGTTTCGTTGTCAAGCAGCAAACAAGTATATAAGGGCGACAAATGACTGCAAAAGTAATCAGTCGTCAAGTAAAAGCGTTGGAGATTACATCACATTGAAGTAATAAAAACAGTACATTGTGAAAGTTGTATACAAGTGATTGTAAATAGTAACGTAAATTGTAATTGAATTGTGAATTACTGAGTAATCAAAAGGACGTTAATTAAATTCTTTATAAATAAAGAAACTGCAAATTAAGTTGGCGATTTTATTTAACAATCCAGAGATCGTACCCGAAGATTTGGGAAATCATCGAGCTTGGTTCAGCAAGATCGTAACAATATATATGTGCACATGAATTGATTTGTATGTACGTATATACGTTTATATGTAAAAAAGCAAAAAGCGTACACATCCAGCAAAAAATACCATTACCACGACAACGCTAGTTTATATTGCAAAAAAAAGTCCTCATCGCGAACGCACACATCTCCCTTCGCCCGACTCTTCCACAAGCCAAAGTGCCAAAAATTAGAAGTTGAAGAATTTTGTGTCTTCACTGGACAATTGTAAAACGCACTCTCGATAATCCGAACTGAGTTCTTTACATTTGTTAAACGAATGTTTAAAAAAGGACGTGATTATTTTTAAATATATTGTTTTTTCATTAAATTTATGTTTAATACTTCGATATTATTGAAAATTTTATAGAAACTAGAAATCAGTGAGAAATTACTTATGTAAAAATAGCGTAGCTAGATTCCCACTGCATGGTTTAAATGTGATGTGCATATTCGTGGTACACAAAGTTCACTGTACCCGTTCTACACCAAAATCCGAAAAATAAAATAAATGACACAAAAATAAAGCATTCTTGAAAACGGCCAAACCCATTCAAATATATATACGAAAAACGCATCCATACAAAAGGGCATGCTAACTTCTTACCCTTATACCCCCATCTTGGTGATGATTGAAAAATTCGCCAATCTAATAAAATCAAAATGCGAAAAAGAAGCGAGGATTTGAACTCAAGGAACTTTTGTCGTCTGCCAGCGAAAGGCAGCAGCTTGCGTCATATTGAGGTAACAGGCGAACAGCAAATATAGAAGAGCGATCGTAATTTTTGTATGGTTCGCTTCCTTCCGTTGGTTGACTATTTGACTTTTTGCCGGAGTCAAAGGAGTATTTTCTTATTGTTGCTTTTGCGTCACATTTCGCGACCATAATTTGTATTTGTGTTTTTTTTGTCACCGTCGCGAAGAAGCAACTTGTCGAAATGAGTATGCGGGAATGCATGTGGTGGTATTTATGAATAAACGCACTTTGCTTTGTTGTACGGCGCTTGCGTCTATGAATGAAAATGTTATTGTTGCATTCGGCGTGAGTTTTGTACGACAGAAGCAAAGAATAATTGGAATAATTTCGAGGGATGGAGTGATCGAAGTATGAATGCATACGTGTACATCCAAATAGTGCGTGTGCATGCATGTATGCATTTATATACAGATTTCTTGACACAGGTCATTATTTTCGATAGTGTATGGACATACGTATGCATATAAGTAGTTAGATAAGAGCATATGTACATATGTCTATTACAGGATATCAAATTTTAAATTGAAATTTTACAAAGTGTACAATTGTACAAATAAACGCTATTGCGAAATGCTGACGGCATATCAACATATATTGGGAGTAAACATGAAATATTTTCTATCCGATAATATAGAAATTTAAAAATGGCATGAACAATATTGATAAAATTTCATAATTTCATCCCTAACCCAAATTTTTTTTAATATATTGTAAAGAATATTTTATTTAATTTAGTCACTATGCTAATCATGTGTGTGTCTTAGAAACGGATGAGCTGAATGAAGTTGAAGACGCAGTCCTAGCGTGTGTTTGAGAAACGGATAAGCTGAGTGAAGCAGATAATAATTGTGTATGATAATGATTTATTAAATAAGAAAATTGTAATTACTGTACAAATAAATTCCTGACGGTTAAGAAGCCGAACAAATAAATCTTGGGAGTTTGTTTAGCAATCCAGTGATCGAAGTCGAAGGATATGGAAAATCATCGAGGTGAATTTAGCAAATTCGTTACAATTGGTGTCAGAAGTGGGATTGCTAAATAAATTCCGAAAAAAAAAATCAAAGCAATCCAGTGATCGGACTCGAAGGATTTGGGAAATCATCGAGGGTAGAAGCGAAAAACGTTACAATATTGAATAATAAAATATTTAATTCGGTGCTAATAATTTCAAATTTTTTTATATAAATAAAATATTAATGGCATCGATTGTGCAAAACATTCGTTCTTGTCATTGCAGTCTTTAACTATGACATTCAATACTCACCGGCACATATATATATATATATACATATGTTATGTTACGTCTTGATCTTCGCATTTCTTTGTTCAGTAGCTAATTAAAAAAAAATATATTAGAAAATAGTCTATTCATAACAGCAAAACAACTCATATCAATATCCACTGTATGGTTGCGTAGTACAACGGCTTTTATTCCTTTAATCCTTAGTTCAAACTTGACCCACTTTCTCATTAATGAGGAATTTTAGTTTCGGTTTGAATGGCTTGTGTCCGAAGTTTGTACTCACAAGTCCTAGAGTATGGAACCGCAACTAGGTTGAAGCATGAAAAAACAATATTTTCAATAAAAATTACAGATATTAATATAAAGTAAAAATGAATGACTGGTGTTTTTGTAGTATAATTGTGTACATGCTAAAGTGTTAGACGAAAAGAACTTTGCAAGAGCATTGCTATATGGTACATATGCATATACTAGAATACAATTTTCAAAGAAAATAATAATAAGAAAACAATTAAATCTGTGCCCATTCACTTTAGGGAAGTTTTTGTGGAAGGAATTTGGTTTGCGGGCTTATAAAATCCAACTAGTGTAAGAATTGAAGCTGAATGATCATCAAGCGCATAGCACGCTTTGTGAATGGCTTCGCAAGAAAATTTCGTTCAGATATGAAGCTCGGTCGTTATTGAGACGCCGTTATATCCTCAAAAAGTCACTGCTTGATGTACTCTATGGGCGCAGGGGATCATTGGTTCATATTTCTTCGAACGTTAAGCTCGTCATAATGTTACAGTGAACGAGGAACGCTATGGGGCCATGACTAATGACTTTTTCGTGTTTGAATTGAAGGATGTTGATGTGAACGTTCTTTGATTCTAAAGAGAGGACGCTGCCTGGTAAATTCGCTTGTCAACGCAGATAAGCCCGAGATGTTTTCCGCTTTGGAAGAGAATATTCGGCGCGTTATTGCTAACATAAGGTCCCAATTGCTGCAAAAATGGGTTGAAAATTGGGTCTCTCGAGCCAGCCGCGGTGGTCACTAGCCCGAAATAATTTTAACAACATAATGACAAACCTTTATCTTTATAAAAAAGTTAAATTCTTGGCCATATAATGAAATTATATGCCTTTAATTTCTAATTGAATATCAAATTTCTAAAAAAGCACCCTTTATTATTGCAATTCGATTAACGAAACTTCGACTCTAGTCATATAGTCCTGGCTGGGAGTCTCTGTTTGAATAATAAAAGATATAATTAATAGATATTTTTATATAATTTCCAATATAAATTACTTACCCTTTACCACAATGAAAGGTGAGGCTTCTCTATCATTAGGAATTGTCATTTGAGCATAATTGTGATTGTTTAGTGAACAGCTGAAAAATTTTAAGAGGTATTTGCGATTTTGTTACCGCCGTTTCGTCGGGTATATACTTAACCCAGGGATGAATAGATTTTTAGCCCGCAAACCAAGCGAAGTGCGAGCGAGGGCTAAATAAGAGGAATATCATTTTACGGAAGGAAGGGTATGAAAAGTTGGGAAAAAAATCAATTATATCCCCATAAAATTCATGTCCATCACAGAACGGCTGCGAGAATACTGGCTTTGTGTACGTATGAAAGAGCACTTCATATTACGATTGCACAGTAGTATGAATAAAATAGAAACAAGATATTTTTTATTAAAAATTTTAGAATTCCATTTTACTAAAATTCACATTTGAATTGCCTGAAAAATCGTGCAACCGTTTAATAATATCATTCTGCTGATGGCGCTGATCAAATAAGCAAAATTAACTTTTATTTTCCATTGTAAGAGCATCAGTCCTAGAATTTCACAGATAATAATTTAAATTTGATAGGAAAATTCAAAATTATAAAACTCGACTATATGGTTGTTCTTATTTTGTTCACACAACTGTATATGTGACAGAATAATTATTGGCGGTGATATAATCTACAAGTAAAACTTATATACACACGGTCTGGTATTACTAATCGAGAAAGTCTACGTTCATACGATGTATAAATAAAAGCTGATCCATTTCGAGGTTCCCTACTTTTTTCTAAGTAAAAAAACACAAACAATGCAAATTTAATGGGAATGTTTATTATCATTCGAAAATATGTTATTTTGTATTTATTTTTTGAAGATTATCTCTTTCAAATGTTGGCCGCGGCTACGTCTCAGATGGTCCATCCGTTGAGTAAAATTTTCGATGATTTGTTCGAGCATTTCGACTGGTAACTGGCAAATGACACTCGTGATGTGTTTCTCCAAGGCCTGAATCGAAGCGGGATTGCCCGCATATACTTTAGACTTTCGGTTGCTCACTGAAGTGTTCTCTCAATAAATCCATTGATTGATTGCGGAGATCACGAGCTTCAATTTCAGGCATCAAAAAGTCGGTTATCATGGCGTGATAACGGTCTCCATTGACGGTTACGTTCTGACCGGCATCATTTTTGAAGAAATATGGACCGATGATTCCACCCATAAGCCACACCAAACTGTTGTTTTTTTTCTGGATAAAATGCCAGCTCTTGAATTTCTTCAGGTTGCTCTTCGTCCCAAACAAGGAAATTTTGATTGTTTACATGCCCATTGAGCCAGAAATGGGCGTCATCGCTGAATAAATCTTTTTGGTCTTGGATCTTTTTGGAACGTTTCATAGACCGAAGCGATATCGCTTGTGAAGGTCGAGCGACTTCAGTTATTGCAAAAGCTGTATTTTGAACGTTTTCAATTTAAGATCTGGACGTAAAATGCGCCTAGTCGTTCCATATGTCAGCCCGAATTGCTGTGAACGGCGCCGAACCGACTCTCCACGGTCTTCGTGTACACTTACGGCCGCTATATTTTCTTCCCTGCGTGTTGAACGTGGTCTATTCAGTCGAATATTATCAAATAATGAATGCTGGGTCGCAAGATGGGTGATGGTATTGCGAATAGTACGTTGAGTCGGCCGATTATGTTGACCATAAGTTGTAAACGTTTTTCAGGCTTAAGTCTTTCCATGATAAAATGCCAAACAATACTGAACAAAAATAACATGACAGCTTGACACGACTCACGCGTGATCTGTCAAAAAAGGCTATTGGGGTGCTCACTTGTGCGTATGTTTTTGATATGAATGTGCTAAAACGCTCATTTGTACATAACTGTTTTAATAAATATTGAAAATAATAGGAAATACTGAGAAGTTACGCGTAAATCATATTACTTTGTTCTCGAATTTTTACCTCAGAAACAGTGTTCAAAAACTGAATTTAAGCTATAATTTAGACCTGCACAAAATGAAGTCTGCTAAGGGCCATATTTCTTGTTATTTTAAATTAGTAATGGATTACAACATTTTTGTATTAGTTATTTCGTAAAATATCATACAACAGAAGAAGTATTTAGTAACTGTTAATAAATCATTTATTAACTTATAATAAATATTTGTTATATCTGAAGAAAACTATGCAGCTTTGGTCTCACCTCCTCAGTTAGACTGGCTTTTCACCAAGCTACGTTCTTAATAAATGCTCCCTAATGAAAACAGTGACCAAAATTTAAAACGAAAATTTAATTCATTTAATTTGGCTTAAGGAATCTTCTTTAAAAAAGTACAGTACATTAAGATTTTTTCTTCCAAGATTATATCTATGTTTGGAAGCACCTACACTGTTGAAAATTTTTTTCCATCAGGTAATTAAACAAATCTAATTTAAGGAAAATGTTATCTGGAATAAATTTAGCTTTAATAACGCATCTTGCAACAGCAAAAGATCTTAAGCCGAATGTAGATTTCTAATAAAATAAGTTAAGGGATGAATTAAAAGGATATTGAGGAAGTTATTACTCATCACCTGCTTATTACTAGTTAAAGCTTTTAAAATATTTTACATATAGTTATTATAAACTTATAGTTATTTTATGAAATTTTACGATTGTTATCCACAGTGCATCCTCTTATATATCTTGCCAGTCAAGACTACCTACTTCCCCCTTAAAATCAAAAAAATTTACAAACACATTCACAACTTTTTGCTCTTTCCCCCACACAATTACAATATTTTCCTCCAAATTGTAAAAAAAACCTCGTTGCTTTGTTTTTGACGCACCTTTTTCTGAAAGTTCGTCAATTTGAAATAAATTGTGTATGTTGTTTGATTTGAGCAAAATTTGTGTTTGGAATTTGGGCGAAATTTAAAGGTATGGATTTATATATTTATTAAAAGGATTTTCATAATAATGAATTAAACGATTTAAAAGAAGGGACAAAGATGCTGGAACTGCGCAGCTACATTGTTTGGTAAGTATTATTTATCAAAAGCTTTGGTGTGCATATGAGCTTAAAAGATAAATAGTCTCGAAGAAAAAAGTGCAGTGATATATTATTTCGCATAATAGAACAGCAATCTTTGGCTGTATACCAAAGTGAATGCATTTGTTCCAACACGAAGTAATTTTCACATTTTGATTGCATTTATTTTATTAGATTTCTTGTGACTCAAACCCGAAGGAGTACTATCAATTATATACATAATGATTAAATAATAATTAAATTAAATATATTTGTGTAAAATTTATTTATATTTATAAATTTATATTTATATGTATATACAAATGTAAGAAAATTTAAAAAAAATATGTACAAATGGAAAGAAAAAAAGTTGTATTTTATTTTGTTTTCAAAATTTTCGAACTTTCAAAAACCAAAAAAAAATTCTGCACCGTTTGACAGCAGAAATTAGAAAGGGACAGCTGTATGTTGTTTTCTTTATGAAATAAAATGAATGGAAAAAATACATTCATAAATATGAAGTAAATATCAAAAGCAACCCGAAGTCGTTCTAGAAAAAAAATCGAGTTCTGATATTCCTTCTACCGTTTTTTATTTCAACAAGCATGCTAATACTCCTGAAGAAGCTGTTAATATGTTCACAGATTTTGTTTTTGCTAAAATTTTGTTTCAGACTCAGATGTTCTGCACTACTGTTGGCCTATTCACAAAATCCCTCGTACTTTTTGTCGCTCTATTATTGAATGTTATAAAGTATTTTCACACCACTTACACCCGAAGGTTTCATTCTTTTGTTACGTGTTACTATATTTTTCGGTAACTTCCTGTTTCGGTTTCTGAAATGAAGGCTTTGATTGTCTATTTTGGGACGAATTTGAGTTTTTGACCACCATAATTTATTTCTTATTCTTCTTTGCCATAGGCATCGCTTACGCGATTATAACCGCATCAACAATAGCGCGCCCCTCATTTCTTCTCTTTGCTGTTTGGCGCCAGTGGGAAATACCTAGTGAAAATAGGTCTTTCTCCTCCTGATCCTTCCAACGACATGGAAGTCTTCCATGGCATAGCCAGCGTAGCCGCTGTCTCTTGATTCCCTGAACTATGTCAAAGTCGTCGTACAGCTCGTACAACTCATCGTTTCATAGTATGCGGTATTTGCCGCTGCCAACGCGCAAAGGACCATAAATTTTCCGCAAAATTCTTCTCTCGAAAACTCCTAAAGCCAATTTATCGGATGTCGAAATCGTCCAGGCTTATGCACCATACGTCAGGACGAGAAGGATGAGCGATTTGTAGAGTTTGGTTTTGGTTCCTCGTGAGAGGACTTTACTTTTCGATTGCCTACTCAGTCCCAAGTAGCACCTGTTGGTAAGAGTGATTCTGCGTTGGATTTCAAGACTGACATTGTTGGTGTTGTTAATGCTGGTTCCTAGATAGACGAAATTATCTACGACTTCGGAGTTATGAATGTTAACGTGTGACGCTCACCACCGCACTATTTACTTCGCTTCTTTGTCTAAACTGGAGAAAGCAGAACTAACGTCGTGGTTGTAAGCCCTATGATATCAATATCATCGGCATACGCTTTTCTACAAGAATGTACCTGGTCTATTTAGCCTTACAGCTCGTATTACTTTCTCCAGCATCAAGTTGAAGAAAGCACACGATAAAGAGTCACCCTGTTTGAAACCTGGTTTGGTATCGAATGGCTAGGAGAGATCCTTCCTAATTATGAATGTGCTTCTGGAATTATCCAGGGTCAGTTTGCGTAGTCGTATGAGTTTTGTGGGGATATCAAATTCAGGCATAGCGGCGTAGATGCACTTCCTTATCGAGCTGTCGAAGGCAGCTTTAAATCGGTGAAATGGTCGTGTGTATTGATTCTTTTTTCAGATGTCTTCTCCAAGATTTGATGCATGGTGAATATCTAGTTAATGATGGATTTACCAAGTCCATAGCCACGATGGTAACGGGCGGTATTTGCTGCACAGAGGCGGGTGCGTATCTTTTCTGTTACAAGGTAATGATCCGAGTCGATATTTTGCCCTCGGCTACAGACAAACATATTTCGGACCACGGCGAAGTCAATCAGCCTCAGCCAAAGATATTGGATGACAATAATTCTGCCAACCCAATGGATGAAAGCAGAACTTTAGGTACTCGATCACGATTTTCAGTTAAATAAACATTAGTAACAACATACTAAATATAAGAGACAAATTACGCAGAATATGAAAAGGAAATGCCCGCAATAATTTGGCTACTAAATTCCTTTAAAAACTTTGTACTGTATGGTATAGCTAAAGTTATTATTTACACAGATTATCCGCCTCTAACATATGCCCTAAGTAATAAACACAATAGCAATAAACCAGAGCTTTTGAAGTGAATTCTTTATCATTTGCTACATATTCACATAAGTGCCCATCGCACAAGCAAATCCCAGCAAATGTATTCAAAAACTAACCAAAAACCAATCGATTGAAAATTTGGGGGAAAATACCAAAATAAGTTTAATAACATTTTTTAAATTTATTGTGTTCATTAACTGAAAATAAAGGATTTAAGCAGAAATCAGTAGAGAACAAAAGAGAAAGTTAAACTTTTGATAGTTGGTTCCGCATGTGTACGTTCCGCATTAATTTTGAGATTCGGAAGTGCAGTCAGAAAATTTTTTTGCACGTGTTAAAAACTTTAGAAAATGCTCAACTCAATTATAGCGAACGTCTTCAGGAGATAAATTTTTCTTCCTGGATCTCTTAACACTGAAGACCTTTGCTGTGTGTTGCGCAAATTTGCGCTTCTACTCGTAAATGTTGAGTAATTTAATGAACTGAAACTTGTTACTGAAATGATTTACAATAGGTCATACTTTATAATAACGATCCTGATCTGGATCGTCTTTATCTCTCAACTTATCATTATCATTGAAATGCGAGCTCAAATCGATTTAGATAAATGAATATATTTGGGATGAATACACTATAAACGTACGGATGGGGGCGAAAAACTGACGTTTAAAATAAAATTTTCGTATTTCCGAATTGGAAGGTAGTATTGAGTGCTCTATAATATGGTCGATGATACCATTGCCCAAGAAGTACTCGAAGGACTTAAAAGATTTCTGACAGCATCTCCCATATCGGGCTCAGAAATCTTAATTGCGAATATATCTAGTATTAAGTGCTCCTAGTGCCATATAATTTTTTTTTAAACCTGCGATTTTGGATCGATTTCCAAAACAGACCCAATACACTCGCCTGCTTCGCTTATGATGTTCTCCTAATAATATTTCTGACTGCAGTATAGAATCAGAGCGCTCCGTTTATCACCTCGTACATTTCAGAGATGGTAGTTGGTCGTACATCGTAAACATCTTCATATCTCCTAGTGAAAAAACATTGAAAAACATCTAGTAATGCCTACTGTTTTCATAGAAGAAGAAGTTTGAGTTTACTCCTTTTTCCTAAGATCTATTTTAAAATATTGTAACAAGAATTTATAAAAACAATAATACAGCGTATGTGAAATCGGCAACTGTTTATTTACTTCACGTGGCTATTATTTCATTATGAACAGCAATCAACTAACGTAGTTGTGTCATATTATTCTTATTACGTAGTACAAATATATTTTTGTTAGGAGCTAACAAATTTCACTCGTTTAACCTAGATCCTAGTAATTCAGCTTTCCTCATTGACAAGTCTCGTATCAAATTTAGAGACTTGTTGATCTTGATTGAACCTAGGAACTAGGATTCGTAGATTTAAAGCAAGTATAATTCTAATATATTTCAATCCGTTGAATAGTAATCTTAAGCGTATTTATACCATAAACTTAATTTTATTAGATTTAAAATCATGAAATCTTAAATGAACCCGGTACCATTACGACCGGGTATGTATACCCATGCACATTATTGTGCATTAAACCAAGTTTATGTCGATATAATTTTATTTATTTAGAGGAATAGGTGCATACGCAAATTACTTATAAAAAATAAACATTTATTTACTAAGAAAATTACATATCACCATCTAAAAGAAAACTTGTATCTGTAAGTCAACATGATATAACAGACGTGTATAGTCTCCATCCTAGCTGCTGTGATGCTAAACAAAGTAGTTAGTACGATCAAAAGGATCAACCACTGCAGCTACTGTGAATTGATTTTATCCCGCGTTTTTTTTAAGATATTACGGTTTAAAAAACCGTCGGGTATTAGACCCCCGGCAACAATGATTAAAAATAAAATAAGGTACCCACGCCGTACGAGCAACATGTTGTCATTAGCGGAAAAAGTTAAAAAACGCTAAATTTGAAACTAATAAAAAAACGTCGTTACACTAACAGACTCGGCCACACCTTGTTGTGGCTTTAATGTATTTACGATTATTAACGACAATGTGATTGTAAATTTCTTGCGATAAATATTTAAAAGATATTCTAAACTACAATTGTTCTATGAAATGAATGGAAGTTGCCAATTAGAATAACCATTTCAAATAAGTTATTGTGTTTTGTTTATGTTGGATCTGAATCAATTCTTTAAAAAAAATATAAACTTAACAATTATCAGCAATCGATTTACATTACGTGCCCCCTTCATTTGGTATACATATGTATGTTTTTCAGAATTGCAGTTATTGTGTGTTTTCCTCAAAATTTGAACAACTTTTTTATGGAAAGGGAAATGTAAGTAAAAAAGAATATCATTTTGTGGCATGCTAAGCACCTGATCCCAAATTTCATACTTTTTTTTAAAGACTAGTGACTAAGTGCTTAAAGAATGCCATCAAGTCTAAAAATTGTACTTTTGAGACAAAGTATATATTGTATTTGAGAATAGATGCTGTTTAATTCACACAGGTGGATTTTCAATTAGCATTAGCCAGATTTCGATTTTGCCAGACGTTTTTACAATTTACTATTTACTAATATTGCGTGTATTGAGGCAATAGGAAAGTTTGCTTAGTTTTCTTTACCACTCATGATGTAGAATTTCATTTGAGACCGCTTTTAAAATAATTTTTCTTATACTAATGTTTTATTAGTAAATAATTAATTTTCAGCCACAGACATATGAACTTCAATTTCTTAAATACTTCCGAAATAAATATTTTGGATAGAGTAAAAAAAAAGAAACAAAGAATTAAAAATATTTTTTTAATCTCTTCCGTTGGTAGAAAAAAATTTATGTGCTGCTGCTCTTCTTGGCTTAAAAAAAAATATTTTATTAAAAAAGGATAACTTTTTAACTGGGTTATAAGTTATCTTGCCAAGAGGCGATCTTGAAATAGCTGAAGAAAAAAATGTTCAAACTAAGCTTGAAATGTGAATTTTTTAAGCGAATTTACAATTTTCGACGTCAAAATTTATAATTTAAATATATGCTTGGCCGAAAGCCAGTCAAATATACATGAACTATATTGTAATAAATTTTTAATTACGATTTAAGTTCTCATTATTATTGAAAAAATTTGCACCATATGTGCCCACTTTATTTAAAATTTATTTGTAAAAATATATGCAGTCAGCTTTGCATAGTAGTGAGCAAAAAAATCAAATTCTGTTGGTTTATCTTTATGGCCGTCAGTAGCGATAGAGCCAACTTTTCCTTTATGTGATGCTCTCATAAGATAGGTTGTATTAGCTGAGTAGGATGCTGTAGATCTATGATTCAGAGTAAGAGTCTTCTAACTAATGTACCACCCAACTGAATATTCCGACTGTAAGAGATAATAATGTGAAAGCTTATGCTTATAGTTTGCTTAGATGAGGTGCGTGTTTGAATACTTCAGAAATTTACAGTTTTCGTCATCAATTTCATAATTTATATTTTCAATCTAAAGGCATAAAAAGTGTACGTAAACTATTTTGTAATAATTAATTGCGTTTTCAGTTTTAATTTACTGGCAGGCATTTCCAACTATTCACATACACGGGCGTAAGTAGGTCTTAGAACACTTTCGATTGTTATAATGAGTAGCTTTAGATTTCTATTTCTTTATGAATGACATCATGAACTACAAATGGAGTAGCTAATTCAATTTTTCCCCTCAATGCAATGATTTTAAAAACTATCATATTATTTAGTAAATAAACTTATGTATATGCATGTAAGTATATAAATATGTATATGTACTTATTATATATTAACTGTAGTTATAGTGAGGATGTGGAAGAAAATGTTTACATCAGAATATTTAAAAATATACAGTCAAATTATTTTCTGAAGAGCCCATTGTTTCTGCTGCTGTAAAAAGGTTAGATTCTCTAACAGCACTGCAATCTAAATTCGTAATTGATGTTATTCCACGTTTTGAGCTTGCTGGAGCATCCCATGCTGTTTTCTTATTATTGTTGTCTTGTTCCATGTTGCCCTGGTTGGAAAGGGAGTCACTTTCTACTTCATTATCTTCGTACAACTGTCCATTAGCTGAGGCACGTGAGACTATGCCTGGAAGAGTAACTAATGAAAATGTTCCCAATAATTATATAAAATTAAGAAATTCGGACTTACTTCTCACAGTTGCAGCATAGCTTTCTCGTTGCCTGTTGGATTCACGTTCCTGATCTCGTTTACAATCTCGTTCAGTGTTTTGATTACCCACACCTGAATTATTGAATCCACTACCAATAGGATTTGACATAGATATATTACCGTCATGCTTCATATGCAGTACAGATACTCCGCTATTGCCACTTGTAACAATAGCTCCATGTCCACTACCAGAAATTTTATCTTGGGTAACCAAATTGGTAGAAGATACTGTGCTGTGGGCATGACTGTGTACGCGATTTCGTCCTAAAGGCGGTGTACTTTTTCGCTTTATACGCTTCGAGTGGACTATGTAGCATATAAGAATGGAAATAATTAGAATAAATACACATATTATTATCCCCAGCATTCCTATGAAGATTGAACTCCAAGATGTCTGTGCGAGCGATACTCCTTCCATGGTAACTGTAACTGGAACTGAGGTACTGCGTGGGGGAGCTCCTGAATCCATTGCTACAGCTATTAAATGTACAATTGATTCATTAAGTCCTTGCAACTTTTCAGGACGCATGTAAATGCTTCCTTTTGAGTCTATTTCGAAGAGACCAGCATGTTGTCCTCTTAATGACAACTCCACTTTGTCGTCACGATCTCCATCTGCTGCTTCCACTTTCCCAATCATTATTCCATTAAATGAATCAGGTTGCGAATGAAAATACTGCAGAAATGCGGTAGTCAATAGTAACAAGACAAATTACTTAAATAAATGTTGGATAGTAATATTTTTGATTAAATTGTGTTATATGAAGTAAACTTATACAGAGATCCTTCCTATCAATCACTATACAAATCGAAACACAAAAATATGTACGTAGCTAAATATTATTGAGGCGTATTCATAGTGAAGTTAAAGCCGACTCTAAGTAAGTTCGAACTAGTTTTTTTAATCTATTCAGAGCGGGGCTTTTCGCTTAGAGCCGATTTAAAGGTAGATTGGCGAAAGACTGTTAGTAAAGCTACGAGTATGGTAACTCTGTCCAAAATTAATTAAATTTCAACTCGAAAATAGTTAATATGTTATATTTTCCAAAAATGAAAGAGATTGCGACGTTTTAAATGCTTATGTTATTGAGAATACCAAAGACATAAAAAAAATTTATATTTCATTTAAAGCAGTAATATGCTACTTCTTTAGGTTATAGATTAGATAAAGCAGAAAACGCTTCTAATAAAATTTTAAATATAGTTTTACAGATTCATTAAATAACAATAAAAATAAACGAAACACACAAAAAAAAAAAAAAGGAAAAAAAAACACTCAAAGCTTCATTCGTTTAGTTAGTAAAGACACTAAATAATAAGCATAGCGATGACGTTACGATGACGTTACTGACTAAATGTGATTAGAAAACAATCGGAAGTGGCGCCAGTACTTCAAATAATGTAAACCAATTTCATCTATTAACCTTCATGAGCTCGGCTGTCTATATTTGTTGCATTTTGCAGAAAAAGTGAAAAAACAAAGAAAGTTCCACATCCACATGTACCAAATTTTAGTAGCTTGGTACTTTTGGGTTAAATGAGATGAAGGCTAACCGGAAACGAGTAGAAGAATCAACCATTTTTGTCCTACTACGTCCCAAAAAGAGGAAGAGTAGTCATAATACTTTCTAGTACGCCGTTGACAGACTCTGTTTTCCCTGAAAAGAAAAACAAATCACAATATATCCGTGATTACAATGCAAACAAAGGATTCTTCGATACGATGGATACAATTCTTTCTGCTTATTCCACTAAGCGTAAAAGTATGCGTTGGCCTTTGGCAATGTTTTTTAATTTGCTAGACGTATGTACATATGTAAGTGCTCTAGCCGAATTCATAATTTATTACGAGAACAATAGCCAGATCCAGAGTTCAGACAAGCGGTAAAAGTTCTTGCGAAACTTAGCTAAGCAGCTTTTTATGCCAACAATTGAACAGCGCTCTGAAATTTCGCACGTACTAGGTGTAACTCACGCACGCCGTTCTCCTTATTCCATATGATCTTCCGACATGACCTCACCCGCCTTACCTTCTGTTATCAACGACAAAGAGCCAATTCATCCCGTCCGTTAACAATACTGTAAAATTAGCAAGTGTAAAACGACACGAAAAATATGTCGTAAAAAATCATGCTTGCGATGCTCATGCTCAATTAAATAAATGTTTGTTGTAAAGTAAAAAACGTTTAAATAAATATAAAAATTGATACTATGTACACGTACAAATAAAACAGTTGGCATTTAAGTGTTTTTCTTTCATACATCATTATGGCTTTGCATAGAAATACATGCTTGCTACAAATGTAGTCAGCCGACCGGTAACGCAAGTTTCCAATGCCGAGAACATGAAGGTTAAATGACGATGTCGAAGACACTTTTATTAAAAATGCAAATGAATACGAGGCCGCGAGAAGTGAATTATCAGCTTTACCAAATCTATCATCATTCTGATATCTGTGACATTAGTGGATTATTAAGCTACCTTAAAACTGCTTAAAATTAAAATCAAATATTTCAAATATAAATGACAGCAGAATTATAATATAAGAAGCATGGTTAAAACGACCGAAAAGTATAGATAAGTCAATATAATTTTAATATACGTCGATTTAAAAATTGGAAATAGAAGTTGTTTCTGTAACATTTACTTTAAAAACTGAGAAACGTTCCTCTGTAAGGTTAAACGGCTTTACCTGAAAGTGAACATATGTATGTATATATGTATAAGAAAAATAAAAAATAGAAAGCAACTCAAATTTAAAATTAAAAAAAAAGTACAGGATTTTCTTTTAAACTTAGATGATAATAAAGTATGGGTTTGCAAAGCAGTCCTTAACCGATTATTGACGGTGAGTAATTCTAACATTGAATTTCTTCAAAGATATCAATCTATAACTTTAATGAGCGTAGTGTGATCGAAACTTACCGTCAATAAATTTATTACACAAGGCATCCATGGATGAGTAAATAGATTTCACATTTTGGACTTCCCAAATAGCTTTTCGGAAGTGTAATAAATTAGATTTGTAGAAAATAAAGTTCTTGTCTCAATGTAGAACATGTAATGCTGTAACGATTCTTCTTTATCTTTATTTTTTTGATTGTAAATGGATAGAATGCAAATAAAATATCTTGATATTTCCAGTATAAAGTTTTCTGTAAGCTATTTCAGAAAGTAGTTGAGGTTGACCCACTACCACTCTCATTAATTGAACAAATTATTTGTTTCTATGGATTTACTTTGTCCAGGTATGTACAGTTGATTCAATTTTTAAAACATAATTAATTACTCGCAATAGTCGAGTTTGGTTTTCCTAAACCGTTTGTTCAAAATTTCAGAAAAAACTAAAATATCAAGGTTTGCAACTCTGAATTCCCTGTAATTGCCAATGGAAAATTCAATGCTTTTTAATTTTTCTAGGATAATTTTATCAATTGAAGATTAAGAAAAAGAATTGAAAATTCAAAATTTTAAAGCCAAAAGGATCGGTTTTCATTCAAATAATGATATCCTTGGAACAGATTATCGAAGAGAGAAATTAGGAGCAAGAAATTAAACGTAAATAAGCAGATTATCAAACCTATACAACAGGTAAACTAGAGAAACATTTTCAAGGCCCGGGGATAGAAAAAAACAAGAAAACTTTGCAAATTTTTCTTTAAATTCTAAATTTTTTTAACCAAAAATTTGAAAAATATTATCTTAAAGCTCCAAATTCCTGTTTTTACAATTTCCATATAATTATTTGCCACAGATATACAGCTAAATGTCTAATCTCTACTAAATCTCTACTGTTTTTTGCTCTCTTAAGGGGGAGGGTAGGGTTTTAAAATTATTTTATTTTAATTTAATTTTTATTTTATTTTTCTGAATGAACAATATGTCGAGAATATTATGTACAAATTTTAAGTCAATCCGAGGAAACTAACGGAGTTACAGCGTTTCAAACGACCGGCCGTGCTACCTGATTTTCACGTATGAAAAACTTTAAATCGATTTTCCCGAAAACGTCTTTTTTGAAGTTCGTGAACATTAGAACTCAAAATCTACTGAACCGATCCGAAACAAAAAATTTGAACATTACTTCCTCAAATAAATCAACAGGTAATCAGCAAGAGTTTTTTTTTCATCTTTTTCTATTTTTTAATAACAAATTGACCGCGATTTTTTTTAGCTAAAATCGCGTTTTTCACTTCGAAGTGTTGTAAAAATAGAAAACAAAAAACCCTTGCTGATTACCTCGAGAAATACACCACCTTTAAAATGCATATCAATTTTTTTTGTTTCAGATAATCCGGTAAAGAGTTATAACACCGCAAAACCACTTTTTTTTAAGGCACCTCTGGAGATTCACCGTCACCGGCTTATTTATTAATATTTTTCTTTAAAAATATTTTGTGACATACTTCAAAAGTTGTAATAATATGTAATAAAATTTAATAAAATTATATTATTGATGTCGCCGAAAAAAATCATAAAAATATGCGTTTTTCTCGCCTTTAAAACCCTACCCCCCTTAATTTTTCGCAGAAGTGTACAGTAAGAGTATTAGCTTAGTCTTAGAAGTGTGCGCTTTGGTGAAGGATCGCATAGTTTTCCTTCTCCTTTATATTCATAAATTCTTTATTGAAGTATTTTTGACCCAAAATCTCATATCTGAACAAAATGGTTGTGTTGGAGCAAACGATATAGTCGACCAACCCGGCAGCTTCCACAAATGAACACTACATAGCAAAAATGCATCCGCATACTTAGTTCCGTTGAAATATCTCAAAAACTGAGATACTAGTTTGCGTTCAAATAGTCGGACGGGCCGAAATGGCTAAATTAACTCAGCTCGTCATTCTGATACGATCGGCATAAATATTGGTGGGTCTATCACTTCTTCTTTTGGTATTTACATACATACATACTTCGGGCCAAGACTAATATACTATTTCATGCATATGAATGGTACCAGATTTTTGTTATTGTTTGACTTAATTTTGAAAATTTCGCATAGCCATGCATTTCCTACACAAAGCGAATACCCCTTCTAACAGTATCACCCGGCACCGAGAGACTATATTATAAAAATCTTGTCTAGGTGTGTTAGAGCTTAACAGAATTAGACGATTTCGAAATAAATTATGTAAATAATATTCTTTGTAAGTATTATTCCGCAAATACTTTGCATTTTGAAAAACATTCGAGTGTACAGCTTCCACCAATTTGTGGCTTTGCGTCTTGATGTTTTACCTACAAATGGAGGGACCTACAGTTTATTCTAAACTGCCTCCGAACGGCCGATAGATTTTTATGAGGAACATTTAATTTGTCAGAAATACAATCACAGGGCCCTCATTGCCGAGGAGCGACCTTAATTACAAAAACTCATTTTCTATAATTTTTGATGTAAGTCGAACCTGGATTCGAACCCTGGCCCAGTAAAAGGTCATATCGACCGTCACAATAACATTACAAAAATCACACAACATCATCAGGTATTTTTGGGAAAACCCTATTCTGAACATCTGAGCTTCTAATCGGTTATATATATATAAGTATATATATATATATATATATATTCGATATTAGATTTAAATAATAAAAGTGAACTTACGCTGTTTGGTACTAGAAATTCATAGTGAGTTTCACGGAATCTTGGCTCCCAGTCATTAACGTCTACGACTTCCAATGTAATATCTGCTGTAATATTCGTTACACCATCCGTTGCCATGACTTGAAATTCGTGTTTTGTCATTTTTTCATAGTCCAGTGGCTTAACCAAGATTACTTCTCCTAATGATCCCACAGTAAAAAATTGTGAATTTATTGCATCCAGAATTGTATATTTCAAATGCTTTCCGGGTCTGTTTGAGGGTAATGCTAGAATACGATTTCCAACTGCTGTATCCTCGCGTAAGCGCATAAAAATTTTTTGCTGTATAAAAGACAAATCTGTAATATCACCTTGCGTTCCCGGACGCGTCAACATTACTGTTGTCAATGCATAACGATCTGCATTGTCTATTTGTGTCGCTTTTACCACCAGTGTAGCACCGTTTATTAAATCCCCATGTTCAATCGTACTTAGCAAGGTAATTATTCCGCTATGAGGATGGATTCGAAAGTATTTCGTATCTTGTGATTGAACAAATTTATACTGGATAGGCGCACAGATACCTTCATCTTGATCAACTGCTTTGATTTTATCAGGACGTAATTTCAATTCGCCAGGTCTTCCATCGTTGGGAAGCTGCCCTGTGTAGGAGTCATGTTGAAATTTGGGATTCTGGTCATCAGCATCTGTTATCACTACTCTTAATGTTGTGTCCATGTATTTTGGTGGACTACCCTGATCCTGAGCTCTGAGCTTGACAGTAAAATTTTTCATGGTTTCATAATCTAATGATTTTTTTAGTACTAATGTACCTTCAAGAGGGTTCAAAAACTGGACATATCCATAGTTCGGTCCTGGCAGTATTTGATATTCAACCGTAGAAAATGGACCAGGCTGATCTGCGTCGTCAGCATGAACTCCTTGAAGTATTCTCGTGCCGGGTACAGTAACTTCTGAAAGTGTAAGGGTATATGGCGCACCTACCCAGGCCGGGGCGTTGTCGTTTACATCAATTACGCGTATATTCACAGGTATTACAAAACTCTGTGAAAAATAAAAAAATCGATTATTAATCGAACAAAATAAATAAATGCATGATTTTAGAAGTTTGGCTTAATAAATAGGAAACTTAAAAAAATTGATAAATACGTATACTGAAATAAAACAGCCTCGAAATATTTAAGAAAATTAAGTACGCATACAAATTTTGGACCAAACTATTTCAAGAATTCATCTTAAAATTGTCATTAGTAATAGTCAATGGCTTTTGTTTGCATATTATGCTCATAGGGAAAGCGATCAATGGAAAACTTTTCTGGTTTGAATTTTGCTGATATTTATGCTCCTATTATGATTAACAACTCAAATACATTATGTTTTCAACATTACAACTCTACTCAACCAATTTCGTGTATTATGGTTCACAACTAACTTCAGTTGTCTCCCTTAAGTTATTAAGACAACTGAAATCAGCTAATTACCAAGCGTTCAAAAATTTAAAATTAAGTACTTTTTTTATTAAAAATGAATATATCTTAAAACGTATTTTTCAGAAAACGTAAATGTATAACATACGCGTGTTAAACGGGCACAAACCTAATCCATTATAACTACCAAGTGCAAGGTGCTAGGTTTTTATGTTATTGTATTAAAGCAACTTCATGATATATATCATATTTCATATTTTACAGATTCATTGGTTACTTTAAAAAAAATTCACTTTTTTTTCCTAGAGTAAAACAACACTTGGAATAATTTCAAAACTTGTAGAGCCGATCGATATATATATTATATATTATATATTATATATTATATATTATATATTATATATTATATATTATATATTATATATTATATATTATATATTATATATTATATATTATATATTATATATTATATATTATATATTATATATTATATATTATATATTATATATTATATATTATATATTATATATTATATATTATATATTATATATTATATATTATATATTATATATTATATATTATATATTATATATTATATAATATAAAATTATTTTCATCGTGCAACATAAAATTTGAAGTCGAATTTTATTTTAATCTAAATTTTTAAGGACCATAGATCGGTATTAATAGATGTAAACGTCCACATAAATCCTAGTAATGTCCCATATTGGGCTTGATTCATTTATTTGCCCTTTACTCAAAAGAATCTTTTAATTCAGGAACAATTTAAAAAAAAACAAGCATTACGTCAATATTTCTTAGGTTCTTATACTTCATAAAAAAGAACTAAGTCCGCTAACTAATAAATCGTCGGATTTTTATATATTCCGATTCGATATTCGATAGCATTTCAGTTCATGATAAAAATTGAGAACCAAGTCAATTTCTATTCGGGAAATAATAGAATATTGAATATTAAAGAAATGATTACGTCAACCTATGTATAATAAAAATAATGTCCTACTGATAAGCTGAACAAAGTACCTTACCGCAAGATATTGTAATTATAAACTCTGCTATTCATCCCAAGTCTAACTCTCCTGAAGAAAAGAGTGAGCTGGACGTTAATGGGGTAATAATTTCAATTCAGCTTTTAATAGCTCACTACTTAATTCTATTACTATGTAAAATATGTAATTGACTCAACTATTCGGGACAAACTAGTGTGACAATCTTTACTAACGGCTAGTTAGATTTCGTAAAGAAAGCTAATATATGTTATAATAAAAAATTTATTGCACTTACTGGATCGATAGAACGTCGTCGCATACAAATTACGTTCACATAAATCGATGAGGGACCTTCTATTCCTTCTTTGTCCAATTCCACGGCTAAAGATAAATCTTTAGTGCCCGGTACTATTTTGATAGGTGCTTCTTTTTCTCGAAAAGACAATTCTATATCCCCATCTTCTGTGTCAGGATTTCCATTAATACGTAACTTTCCAATAATTGAACCCACTTGGAGATCCTCATTGGCAAGAAAGCTCTCAGCTGAACCCCCGCCTTCAAGATAACAACGGGAATCCAATATAGCACCATTTGTGGCTATAATAAAAAAAATACTAATTAATTATACATACGCTTAGTATTACTTTAAATCATATTTTTTTTTAAAATATTCTTTATATGACCATGAAAGATATTGAAAAGCTCCGGTAAAACAGCAAGTTATATTCTGGTGTTACTGTTGAATATTACATAGAAAAACAAAAGTTATTCCAAATAAAGTTTCCGGAATAAGTGTTTAAGGTATGCTGAATCTAACGGCACTGACCTTATTTAGGTTAGTTCTAGGTATATTTAAGATAAAAATTCATAATAAATTACTCTTGGTTTATAGAGGCAGCACATTTTATATGCATTTATAAAACTTTATAGAATGAAAAGCTAATGTTTTAAGCCACGTCTGTCTTTCTCATGATAGACAGTGCAATAGGCAAAATTGAATACGGTGATATCAACAACCCTTGCTTGGCGCAAGATATCTAAAAATAAAATCCAACCCCCGAAATAGTAGTCACTTATTCTATTGCTTATTTACAATTTAAAATTCATTAATTATTAATTGCTTCTCTTTTTGATCAACGTCGTCTTTGGTCAATTAATATCATCAACATTCATTAAATTTGGATGCACTTGCACTCCTGACAAACCGAGCAAATTCATATTAGCACCAGAATAGGAGAGATAAACTCTTTTCAAATTTAGGTGGTACCAACTAATAGAAATGTTAAAAAAATTGTAAAAATAAAAAATAAAAATTATAAAGTTTAAGAGAAAATTATTAAGATAAAAAATACAAGAAGCTTAAGGTAGTATTTACTGGATAAGTTAATGACATTAAGAAAATTACTAATTCCTTTGACTTTTTAAGAAATTTGTATTTTAAAATCAACTACAGAATTTCTTATTTAATCGTATTTCATTGTTATTAAATTTCTCTCTTAAAAAGGAGTGTCAAAATCTTATTGTCTTTATTTATCCAACCTTTTATTTTAAAGTAAAGGTAAAGATGTAAGATTTTAGCCATCAATCGATGCGTATTTATCTCTTGAGATAAAAGCAAAGCTGGTATCATATTCTTGTCATTACTCGATCATTGTAAAGATTATCTTTCTGAAAATATTATCTTTCTGGTGTTAGTCGACAAATTCTGGTTGACAAAATGTGCCGTTAAGCACATTTGAAAAAGTACGAAGTATCAGTAGAGCTTTGACAAATCAGGCTGCAGAATTCTCCAGAAGCTATCATATGTCCGAAGAACTTATCAAATACGCTTCTAGCTGTAATATAAAGCGCTGCTTTACCTCCAATAAATAAATAAGGAAATATAAGGCAAGAGTGCGGTAAAAAATCGTCTCCGAGAAGGCATAATCGGTTCTTTTACCTCGATTTCGCTCAGGATAGCTTCACTGAAATAAGTGTTTTTGTAATGATTCGTTTTATTTAAAGAGTTGCCACCTGTCAGAAAACCAAAGTTCATTTAAATTTAAATAATTCAAATTGAGAATGACTGCGCCGATTTGGTTAATTTTGTTTAGATGGTTCACAGGTGACCGGAGTACGTTTTTATGCAAAAAATTTACCTTTTTTGGAAAGTAGATGAGAAACGATTATTTCAAAAAAAAATTTTTGTTTGATTTGCTTGTCTATAGAATATCCAATTTCTCTCTCTTACATGCTTTTTTTGACGGGTTATTGATATAGTCTTCCAATTGTTATGATTGTCAGCACCAATATTTATTGGAAGTTACGTGTTTAGAATATCAAATTTCATGCTTTTAGATGCTTTTCCGACGGGTTTATTTATGACCCAAAATTTCAAGTTTGAAAAATCGGTCGTTCATATGTTATAGTGGTCGATTTGGCCAGCTCGGAAAAATGTACGTATGAATAAGACTAGTTTGCGTTCAAATAGACGGACAGGCCGACATCGCTAAATCAACTCAGCTCGCCATTCTGAAAGTTTTGGTGGGTCTATCTCTTCTTCTTCTGGTACTTAAATAGTTCGGACCAAAGTTAATATACCATTCCATGTACATGAAAGTTATAAAAATCGATTTTATGGTTCGATTTACTTGAAATATATATGTATATTTCCAGGAAATGGACTAGATACCGATCTTATTGAGACAAATATTTTTATTGTTACATTTTTTATTTATTTCTTTTTACCAAAGTAATTTATGTTTTCCAAGAAAATTAAATAATTATTTTAAGGAAAGGAAAGGAAGGTGTTTTTCTTTATGAAGAAATCAAGTATTGGTATGTACGATAAGAAATAGACTCAGTTGAAAATGTTTAGTGAATGCACATTCCAAAAAAGAAGAAGAAAACATCTAGACGCCCACCACAAATTATATATGTATGCCAATGTGCAAAGGACAATAAATATTCCGCAAAACCTTTGTCCAAGCTTCTGCACCATTTAACGGCAGACTTGTAGAGTTTTGTTTTAGTTCGTCGTTAGGGTACTTTACTTTTCTGCGTTGGGCTTCCAGGCTGACACTGTTGGCGTTGTTGATGCTGGTTCCAAGATAGACTAAATTATCTTCAACTTCGAAGTTATGATAGTCAACAGTGATGTGTGAGCCAAGACGCGAATGCGCTGACTATTTTTTTGATGACAGACCAATTTGATTCGTTTCTATGTCTAATCTGGAGAAAGGAGATTTAACGGCGCGGCTGTTAAGTCCAAAGATATCAACACTTTTGTAAAATTTTGTACCTTTTGGATTTAGCTCAGCGACTCTTTTTTCTTCAGCATCAGATTGAAGATATCACGCGATAAAGAGTCAACATGCCTGAAACCTCGTTTGGTAAATAATTATAAACCTGAACGCAGACTTTGTGGTGTCTATGCTTACATGTTGCTACACTTAGATACTGTTATAACGAAAATGAAAATGGAAATATAAATATTTGATTTTGCATTTTAATCTTAAAAATATAATGAATAAATTCATGTAAATTTTTTTAACTTAATTAACTATTTCAGTTGTGTTTTTACTTTACTTAAAAAATGTGTTGGGTGAACGCAGACTTTGTGGTCTATGTGTACATAAATATATAATTACAACACAGAAAGAGGGGAATATACGTATATATAAGCTATTGTCGCTGTTGTCTTGAAATTAACATACTATTTCAATGCAATCTAGTCTTTAATCAAAGGAATGATTTCAATCTTTCAATTAATGTTGGTCACCGCAAACCATGTTTTTCAGATGGACGTCTATTCGACATTACATAACATTTGCATTATTTAATATTTTTAATTCAAATAAAAATTATGTACTTTTACTCATGAAAAATGTTATTTTTTGCGCTACAACTGCGATTACCCCCTTAAAATAAAATATCCCATCTTTAAATAAAAAAATAAAAGAAAGATACTTTCAGAAATCATATAGCATATTTTGTAGCCAACTATAGTCAGCTCTATTCTGTATTTCGATTACGTTCCCTCAATTTGGTACTCTATTACGTTACTCTCGAATCAAAAGATGAAGTAAAAGGGAGCAGACATTTTCGAAATCAGCTACTAATATGTGAAATTGAAACATGACTAAGGTAACAGACACAAACAATTGCTGCTTAAATATAATAAATAAAAGCAGAAAAATTAATTAATAATACTGCGGCAACACTGTAAAGGAAAAGAAATAACTCCTTATAATTGATTTACTTATTTAGGCATAACAAACTGTTTCATTTAGGAAGATTGCATTCAAACATGTCCTTACAACCATAAAAAACCAATATTTTTACTTTTTTTTGGAAAATTGTATTATAGAGTAAGCGAAAATATAAAACCTAACTGTAATTCGTTAACTTTCAAAAACGTAACTACGATCGAAACGCCGAATATATAGAATCGTGACTTTCGAAGATTGATCGAAACGGAACGGAATCCAGAATACCAAATCTGCCGAAAGGAGAAAATTTCGGTATGAGTCGAAATGCAGAACTGGGCTACGTAGACTTCTTTGAGTAAATTTAAATTTTATATAACGAGCTGTTAGAAATCAAAGCATGTATTTTTTCTTTTTGTATGAAAGTACCAGAGGAAGAAGAGATTAGTTCACCGAAATTTTAATTGATTTAATGGAGATGAAGACCTGAATGTGTTTCGCCACATCTGACTGCGTGTTGGCAGCAAACCTAGAAGATTGTCCATAAGCTACGTATTTTAGGCCTTCCGGTACCTCTCCCTCCCTTCATGTAACCTAACGTGGCTTTACTTTGACACCTTCTCCCCTGCCCTTGGAACCTGATTTGGTTTAATACTACTTTCCGTTTTCATTAAAAAAAATTTTTTTTGATGATAACAAATTTTGAAATATATCATACGACTTGATAAAAATTTTGTAAAATTTAATAAATAAATTATAAAGAACAATCCACCAATTAAAATTAAACTAACGTAGCTTTGCTCTCACCTCCTCCCCCGATTACTTTGCTCTACACTGGGCTGATCAACATGGCTTATGAATAATCCCTACTCTCAGTTTTAAAGATATTATCGAAATTTTGTAAGCAGTATATTGTTTTAATAGAATGTATTATATAAGTCGTTTAAGACGATTAAATATTTTCCAACAATTACAAATTTAATATAACATTTAATATAATCTTCTTCTTAAAAGATACCAGCAACAATAATTAAAAATTCTAAGTATAATATTTTGACGGAAATCCCAAGTACAAAGGACAATTAAAAGAAGTGGCACTGTGACGGAAATCCCAGTAATAACACTGGTGCAAAGGGAAGCGAAAAATAATTGTGTGAAAGAGTTGTAAAGTTAACCATTTTGTATAGTGAAGAAAATTGTAATTTATTACGGACTAAATAAACTTTGTGTAAAAAGCCGAACTTGGGAATTTGTTCGGACTAGAAGGATTTGGGAAATCATCGATGTGAATTATGTAAAAAAATATAGTTACATTTGGTGTCAGCGAAATTGCTAAATAAATTGCGTACAAATATTGAAAATGATCAAGATTCAGGATTCGACGATACTGCCCCTCAAAAAGGAATTGTCGAAGCGAGGATTATCTTGAAACGGGAATAAGGCTGAGCTACAATCACGGCTGCGGGAAGCTATGGAAGCAGAAGGCATCGATTTGAGCCATCATGCTGTCGTAAGGACGAAGAGACACCCATGAAAGATATAGAGAAGGAAGAAGCTGCCGACGGTGCGAAAGACTTAGAGTAGACAGCAACTAGGGTTGAAGAAAAGGTTAGAAAAGGTTCATGACTAATCTTCGGGGATAGACATGAATATACTATTCGCTGCAATTTCACAATATATATCTGCAATGAATGCCAACATTTAACAAAAGTTAGATTAACAGGAAGCCAAAATGTCACAAAAGATGGATGAACAGGTTGCCAAGATGTCCCAAATGAATACCGGCATTACACAGAATTTGGATGAACAGGGTGCCAAGATGCTATAGAAGTTGGATGAACAGGATGCCAAAATGTCACAAATGAATGCCCTCATTTCATAACAAATGAAAGACTAGGAAGCGCATATTTCATCCCGGCTCATACTGCTTCAAGAGAGTGTTATCAAAGAATGCGCAGAACTCAAAGAGAGACAGGACAAAATCGAGGAGCGTCAAGATAAAATATAGGAGCTCTTTGAGACCAAAGTCAATGAATTGGAAGATCGTGTCCGCGATTTGCATTTAAATTGTCTAATCACTTCGATGAACGCTCCCATGGTAAAACACCCTCTTTTGACGGCATAACTTCTTTCCAGATCTTCAAGCATTCAAGCACAGATTATAGATGAGGTCATCATAGGAGTAAACTTCCTGTTTGATCAAGGCATCAAGATCGACTTGAATAACCGAATTATGGAGCTATTAATCATATCGGCTATAATTCCACATACAGCAGCAAGCAAGGGGTCCTTGAATGAAGCGAACTGACCCGGTTCCAGGTGCAATATTTATTTTGGGTACAGATGCTAGTGGCTATGGCATAGGAGAAGTACTTTGACAAGTGATTGTTGGGCAGGAGAAGATAGTTTTCTACTATAGCCGGTCTATTGGGAAACTAGAGCAGAACTACTGCGTAACTCGGAGAGAACTACTAGCGTTAGTGGATTGTATTAAACATTTTCACAAATATCTGTATGGTCGACATTTCCGAGTTAGAACGGATCATGCAACGTTGAAGTGGCTATTACTGTTCAAGAATCCTGAAAGACAGCAAAGGAATTGTGCACGGAAACGCTGACGCTTAGTCCCGTCGACCATGTAATTTGGAATGTAAGCACTGCACAAAAGCCGAAGGTACGGAAGACATAATAGATGGCTAATTACACCAGCAGAAGAGTGGTAGGCAAGCCACTTAAGGAAATGTCAGCAGGAATGTTAATGCACTGATTGGAGATGATCTGACAGCCAAGTAAGGATCAAATGGCAGCGGAAAGTCCTATCCCGAAGGCATACTGAGCACAGTGGAGCAGTTCAGAGTTGATATCTGGCTGTTTGCATATAGTATGCGAAAGTAAAGATAGTCAGTGCTCTCGAAGGTTAATTGATGCTCCGAGGTTAAGAATTTCGATCGTTCTCAAGGAATTCCATAATGGTCTTGGTGAAGGGCACTCAGGCATTACGAAAACACTGGAGAAGATCAAACAGCGGTTCTACTGGGTTGGTTGTCGTCAAGGGCCAAAATCACGAAGTCATGGACAGATGAAACAGTATAATTCAAGCGCAGTATTTGAGCAGCATTGTGGCGTGGGCGCAAATGTTGAAGAACTTTGCTTTGATGTGAATTGTGGCTAGACATTCATGCACCGGGATGAATGTCAGGACTCAGCGACGGTGACCCACTTTCTTCCGTCCTTGTCCCATCCATCTAACTTCTTGAACGGCAATCCCAATTAAGGGATCGGGCATTCTAGGTACATACCCTCAAATCGTGTTCCTTGCAGGGGCGCCATCAATAGGTGGGTCTCTCATTCGAGGTATTTGTTGGTTTTAATGTGGTGGGTCACGAAACCTACACACAACCGGAGGGAACTCGTCTTCTCACTTTAGGTCAACTCCAAACGGACGTGTGTTGGCTACCCAGAGGATACTTGGGTTAAGACCGGAAGTCGTGAGTTGCTTGAACCATATGTCAAAGAATCGTTTCTGGTCACTCCCAGGTGAATGGCAGTCAAAAATTTTCCTCACTCACTCTAACTTGTGTATGACCCCATCCTTCATATATACAGAGATATTATATTATTGAATTAACATTCTTAAGTCTTAACTTCTAACCACTTCTCTATTTTATATTTTTGTCCTTGATATTGTCCTGTCTCCCTTTGAGTTCTGCCCAGTATTTAACAAAACTCTCTTGAAGCTGTAGAAGTCGGGATGAAATACGCGGTTCCTAGTCTTGCATTTGTGATGTGAACATTCCTTTGTGAAATATTAGCAAGCTGTTCATCCAGCTTCTGTGAAATATTGGTATTAAATTTTGTCATGTCTTTCACGATGCTGGTATTCATTTATAACATCTTGACATCCATCTTTTGTGACATGTTGGTATTCTTTTGTAAAATTGCAGCCAAGAGCATGTTCATGATGGCTGCTATAAATCTTTCCCAACAACAACGTCCTCTTCTTTCTCTATTTTCTTCGTGAATGTCTCTTCTTCCTCGCGACGGAGCTAGTATTCGCTCAAGTCAATGCCATCGGATTTCATAGCAGTGCTTATAGCTCCGCTTTATTTTCGTTTTACCAATACCTTTTTGAGGAACGGTATCGTCAAATCCTGAATCTTGACCATTTTCAATTTTTGTCCGGGATTTATTTAACAATCTCTCGTCTGGTACCAGTTGTAACGATTTTCGTAATTAAATCGATGATTTCCCAAATCCTACGAGTTCAATCATTGCATTGCTAAATAAAAGTCCAACTTTTATTAGTTTACTCAACGTTTATTTGCTTCTCCTCTGACGGCCGCAATAAAAGTGAAAGAGTGTTTATAAGAGAAGATAAAATGTACTAAAAAAGTAATTACATTTATTAAATTAATTTTAAAGTTTATCTTTTTTTGAAAACTTGTTGTAATTCTTTAACGTTTAGCTAAATAAAAAGCATTGATAACAGCAGAGCTAATCTAGTTGGTGATAACGCTACTATGAAATACAAAATAATACATTGTGAAAGTTGTAATATAAGCGATTATAAATAGTGAAATGAATTATTAGTTATTGAGTAATAAAAGGACATTGAGTAAATTCTTTATATGTAATTAAGAAACTGCAAGCATAATAGGCGACTTTTATTTAACAGTTCAGAGATCGGACTCGAAGGATTTGGGAAATCATCGAGGTAATTTCGTCACAATATGTATGTATTTACAAAATACAGCGCTTGCAAAGTGCGAGTGTGTTGTGCTCTGCAAACATTTGTGGGCCATATGGTCCATTGCAGTACCTACAAATATATTCTTCTGTGGTAACTATTGGAAAAACTCATGTTTCCATACAAGCTTAGCGCGGCACAATTATCCTTCCCGTTTTACCGATCGCTATCACTACACGAATTTATGATTGCGGAATAAGTTTTATTCTCGTATACAGAAAATGTGTGAAAATTAAACTGAGTCAGTTTCATTTCACTGCTGAGTTCTGCTGGCGCACAAAAGGCATGCTGAGTTTAAGCAGAAGTGGATTATATGGTCCAGCACAAGGACATCACAACGTTAATTGAACCACATTTTTTATATGTATTCTGGTAGGTTTTGGATATTCTACTAATTTGGATGAGGACAGATAGAGAAACGGATTCTAGTGAGAAAATCTAAATTTCTCAGAACGTTTCACTCACTTTTAAGTGCGCTTTGAAGTGCGGCTAAATATAATTGATCAAAAATAAGCTTTCATTGTTAAAAGAATAATTAAAAATATATGTGTAGAATAAATCGGTAACTGCCGTGGTTTCCACCCTACTGTCACCATATTTTCTTTTAACGGATACCTTACTTATTTTGTCATACGTACAGTGATTCACTCATTTCAACTTTGGCAAGCTATAAAAACTAAACTAAGGAAGATATTCCCAGCCTATTTCTGACATGAAATAAAAAGCTCTTCATAACAATCCATGGGCCGTTCGGAGGCGGCTTAGAATAAATTGTAAGTCACCCACCCCCTCTGTAGAAAATTGCTTCAGCGATTATAAAGCGTCTTAATAAAAAATTACAAAAACAGTTGCTTAAATGCACTTTTGCTTTTACTGCGTATAACGTATAAACACACTTCATGGAGATTTGGATTTCTACAATAATCATTTACTTTAAGGGAGTTCACAAGATTGTATTAGCAATTTTACAAACATACTTAATAATAGTTTATATTCAATGGATCATATATTTTTAAAATAAATATCGGTATAAAATACTAAATAAACTCACTTTTTGATTTAATAATCATAAAAACTACGCCAACGAAATGAATTACTCCACTGTAGCTAATCCTCATTTTTTAAGGAAATTAACTTATGAATATTTTGCTGATAATAATTTTTTTCATGGCTCCGTTGATGATAAGAAATTTAAAATAATATGGATAACGATGGAATTGCATTGTGTTAGTTAACTAATTAAATAGGGGTTCATAATTATTTTTAATGGTCTTGCACATATTTTAATTAAGACACAAATTCATTTGATTTTGTACTATTTTTAAATCGGGTTTAAGCATCACGGGATATTATTTAATATTTGTATTTTATTTTGTAAATTACTTATACATACGTACATATGTATGTACATAAGTACTGTGCTATATGAAAATATATTAGGCGGTGGTGATTTGCATAAGAGAATATCATACCATATTATTTAGTTTAAGCTCTTTTATATTTAAAAATAATAATATCAAATTACACTAGTCAAAAATAACGACATTCGACACATTCACTCTAAGTAAAATTTTAAGTTAAGCCCATTTATTATGTCAAATATAATTAGATTTTGGTATCCGTTAGGCACTTGCTTTGTCATAGTAAAACATACCTACACATTTTTTCATATATAAATCTTGTAAAGTTTCATATATATTTTTTATCATTTTGACTACAATTGAAAATTAATGATATACAAAATTTCACTGAAATGATTGGAATATTGGTGCCCCTGAAATTTACATACGCATGTTACAAGAACGTTATATGATTTCCTAGACTACGGAATAGCCTTCTATGGTTTTAAATTTCTATTTCACGTTTTAAATTTCGACTGCCTGAAAACTTCGCCTTACCCTAATGCGAATAGAAAGTCTCAGAGTGGTCAGATGCCACGTTATGAAAAAAAACTTGTCATCTCGCTTTATACGGGTAACTCGAACCGGACACCAACAAACAGGAATTTATTTATACATACTTATGTATATCATATGTTTAAATGAGCTTAAAATTTAATGGTTGTGTACCATAAGTCACAAGAAAAATTTAATCACTTTGCACTTCACTGAGCTGAAAATTGCGGAATACTCCTTTAATTCGTGGTTCTATAGTTAGCGGTAACTACATATGTACATCCAAACATACATATATCGACACACATACATATGTATGTATGCACTTTCTCGTGACGAAAACCAAAGGGTGGCTTGACCGGAAGTCGGTAGCATTCAAAGAAGTCATTCACCTAAAAAAATTTTAATATTTGTTGAGCACTCGAAAACACTGGCCAAGCCGTAAACAGAAATAACTTGATATTATTGTGGTTTTTTAAAACGTGTCACTAGAAGTTCACCCCCATATTGCCTTCACTTATTTTGACAATAACAGTCATTATAGTTTTTGCTAAAAAAAAATTTACCGAAATTAATTTTTATTTTTTAGTTGAATTTTTAGACTCATGTATGTATAAATATATTTTCTCCACTGCCTCCTTAAAGAACTTCATTTTAAAATAGTAGTTTTGCTATAGTTTATAATTATTAATAAATAAAAGAAAGAAATTTCCGTAGGAAGCAAAGTTTCGAAAGCGTTGTTACACCGTTGCTCAGAAGAGTTACACTGAGTTTCAGTATTGCAACAAAATAAGGAACACCTCTTGCTTCGAAACAACTTCGCGGTCACGCCTGAATGCGCCAGTTTTAGTTGCCGGTAGAGAATGTGTACCTTGTTCTACGTATGTACATATGGATGGTATGTATATGTTTTTTAACTAGTTTAATTTTCTTGCTAAAGTGTGGGTAACTTGTGAAATTGGATTCAATACTAGAAAATACTGCTACAAATACGACAAATACCAAAATGAATTTATATTTTCCAACAGGGTGGTTTTGATTTGTTTGTGAGCTATGCTTAATGCGAAATACTAAGCGGCTAACTAAGCAGACTAAAAAGAAAAACTCTCTAATTCTCTAATGTTGCTTTCTATGTTCGTAAGTTCATTAGTACGTACATATCTACATACATATGTATGCACTTACTAGTAGTATACAATTTTGTGATGTGATGTTTCCACATCACTCCTCAAGCGTTTCAACATTTTTTTGAATTTATTTTTTTGGCTTGGGTTTGATAATGAGTTAAGTGTAACATACATATGCATGGACGTTAATAGTTTGTTCGTATGTTCAAAAAACGAACGCGTTAACTTTTGCATCGACGACTTTATTTTGATATAGGTAAATACATATACTGTACGTGAACATACATACTTTGCTTTACAGCATAGACTCACACATACCATATAGGAGAAAACAGATCTCGGGAATTTCTCATTCTTTTTCGATTTATGACTGTCGCATATGTATGCTTTATGTCCATACATCTATACATGAATTTATGAAAGTATTAAATTTTATAATTATAAAATTAAAGCCTTGGCACTTCTCTCACCATTTGATTTTCAAACTTAGTATCAAAGCGCCTATTTCCTGCTTAAAATTTAGTCCGATTTCTATATTCCACTCCCGTTAACGAAAGAAGTACTTCGAAAGTTTTCCTAGTACCAGTCCTGTTTAGCTCAGATCCCATTTCTTTTGAGCTGGAAGAACATGGAGTGAAGTTAAACGTTACATAATTTACATGAACGACTACGACTACCAACAGTGATGTAAAAGCCGGGACAGCTGCCTCTTTATTTGACGTTAAATCGGTTTTATGGTGCTTATGATCTGATTCGATACAATACTTGATTAGACGTGCATACATTCCTTAACCGAAAATCGAGTAATAATTTCTACAATTTTTATATAGTATATTTCTTTGTACATAAGCCAAAAACAAATTTCAGATGCTGTAAAGTAAATGTACTTTTATGTGCATATGAATTTTTCATCGAATATGTGAATATATGATATCAGGGTTAACCTTAATTTTATAAAGTTTTAGGTTAGTCCAATCTGGTCTATATCATATCAGATTGTCTATAGCTAATGTGCCTTTGTATTTAGAAAAGAGATCTGATTGGCCTTTGTATTTAGAAAAGAGATCTGATTGGCACTTTTTAACCGCGGAAACGATTTTCGGTCGAGCTTCTATTCCGATTTATGGTCTTCGTCTTAATGTTCTCCAACAAGCCCTTGGAGAGGCCTATTCTTTATTCTAAGTCGCATCCGAACCGCTTGTGCATTTTTAAGAGCAGCTTTTTATTTAATGCCAGAAATACACTCGGAGGAGTTGACATTGTCTGCCGAGGATCGTCCGCTATTAGAACAAGTAATTCGTATTTTTTAAATAAACTATTTCAAATTTTGCGTGTTGATTTGGCCAGAATTATAACCTTTGACCCTCCAAATGGCAGCACTCACTGCTAACCACAACTTCGGTCGCCACATCTGTCTATGATACACATAAGTAGAATAGACTGGTTATGTTAATAATCATATCTCTAAGTTATAGTACAATTTATTTAGATTGGCACTTAAAAAATAAAGTGCACTCTAATTTTATGTGTCACATTCTCTCTCTAACAGAAGAATTGGTTTTTTTTTAAATTAATTATTTATTTCAAATTATTTATTTATTTTGTTCGATGCTTCAAAATTAAAAATATATTGATAATTATTCAAAATAATAACAGTATAATACTAGTAGCAATAGTATATTCTGCATTTACATGGGATAGCAAGCGTGAACTACCGAGGGGATTGTTCATGAGAACTTCTCGAAATTTGTTCCTCTAAAAAGTGCAATAGAGATATATGTACATAAATTCGTTGATTGGTTGAGGATATAATGTGCTACAGCAATGAAAGCAAGTTTTAATAGTGTTAAAGCTTAATTCGGAAAAAATATCCTGCAGCGTTATATATCCATTGTTGGTCACATTCATTAAACTTAGCACTTGAACATGCTTTTGAAGTTTACCATATTCGGCATTGCGTGGGAGTTAAAGCTGTAGGATTTTATTCGAAAAATCGGCCAAAAGGTCTCAGCTACTTACCAAAAAATTAGAGAATTACCTGGTGCAAAATCAATTTAATTGGTAATTATGTACTTTACTCGTTGTGTTGAAAACTACGTTGGTTTACTAAGATTTAAAGAGATGTACATAAATCCCAATCATTGAGGCTCAGGAAGATTTGTTGTGTGAATCTGAAGTTTCGTCGAAAGTAAATTTGTACGTTACCATTTATAAGACTCTACAATTACGTAACTTAGATTTAGCAAATGCTATTAAGCACATTGAACTCCTTTTACAAGTTATTCAAGTTCAAGTATGTTTTCTTTCCTCTAAACGTATAATAGACGGTGTATCTTTCAGCAATTCTGACAGTACAGAAACGATTGTCACAGAATTTTCTTTATGGAAATAACCAGAAAAGCCCTGCGTTTCATAAAACAACTGCATGAAACGTCCGGAAAACTTTTTGCGAAACTCGAACGGACAAGAAAGATTAAATGGTTTAGCCCTAATGAGTATTGATCGCAGTTTTGTTTTGGACACTGAAGAAGCTATTAATGATCTTGCCGAGTGTTTAGCATTGCGTACTACCATTCGGAAGGACAGGGTTCAAGTCCTGGTGCGATCATCAATATAAAATTATAGAAAATTAGTTTTTCTAATTGCGGTCGCTCTCGGCAGGACATGTCAATTCCTTCAAGTGTATTTCTGACATGAAATAAAAGCTAAGCCGTTCGGAGAGGGCTTAGTATAAACTGTAGGCCTTCATTGGAAAAACATTAAAGACACACACCAAAAACTGAACCGCAAATAGTAACAGCATTTCCTCACTCTAGAGCCAGCTTTAAGCAAAAAAAAAATTCTATAATTTCGAATTTTGGTCGTTCCAGAACTAAAACCTATGGCATTTCCCATTGCAAAGTGTAATTTTAGGGAAAATTTAGAAATTTTATGAAACGTAATACAGATGGGATACAGAATTACCCCCAATACCAACATCATATGAAAGTGAGGAATATCATATTGCATTCATGATAAATGAGTGATAAATTTTGAATATATTTCATTAAGTAAAAAATACTATTTTATTACTTTTGAAACTGTTTCGCATGCTAGAAACTCTTTTGGAATTGTTCCAAGAAGCAGAGATGTACATAACTCTTTTGTTTTTTCCGATTCGAGAAGGCATCGCTTACGCGATTATTGCCAAGTGAACAATAGATCGCCATTCGTTTCTTATCTTACACATTCAGCACCAATTCCTTCTAACGGAGTGGAGGTCTCCATCTTCCACCGCGCTGAGTGCTGTCGCCCTTACAGACGACATGATTTAGCCAAAGCAGTTGCCGTCGTGTATCTCGTACAGCTCATTGCTTCATCATCTGCTTTATTCGCCGTTACCAATTCATGAAGGTCCATTAATCGTTCCCTACCCCTTTTTCTCGAAAACTCATAGCGCTGACTAATTAGTAATAAAGTGTTACGTGGGACTTCATCGTCCAAGCTTTTAGTGTTTACCAAAGATATTATGTACGTAGTTAAAGTTACTAATGGTTTACATTTATTGTTATTTACATTTATTATTATGTTTACTTCACAGTTCAAATAATCTGCTACAATAGATAAGAAAATAAAAGAACTGTGGGAGTTTTAAATAGACTAAATGTGATATTTGGCAAAATGTGATATTCAGTGAAAGGCGGCCCTACTACGAAGAAGACCCATTATGGTGCTGGGATAGTTGAGACGGAACATTTTAAGTATATTTCATAATTCATTACTTTCATCATCCTTGCCAAATTTAGACTAATTATAACAGAAACAGTTAGGGGACTTACAAGATGTCATAACACATCGTAAAATCATACAGTTATAAGATTTTATACTAGTTTAAAAAATTCTTGTTGGCTTTCAAAACAAAATAAATTAGCATAATTGCCACTCCGAACACTCTGTGTTTGGCTCGTTATAATTATTTTTTCGTTTGCTCTTGTGCTAGTTATCATAACCAGTGTGCCTTATAATATTTTCATTTATGAGTTATAACTTTTTCATAAAAATAACACTGCTCTGCAAAAAAAAATTCTACCGATCCAAGTTTTAGAGTGAAAAATGATAATGTGACACTAGAAAAATACCAGAAATATCTGTAAATTATCGTATCATGGTGAAAAGATTAAAGTTACTTGGTCGTTTTTTTCTTACCATTGTTTCCACTGGAGTTTCTCGGTGAATTGACCAACAGAAATCAGCAAGTATTGCTGCTGACTATTTCCCATTCCAGCGTTTTTCAGTTTGCATATGAAAACTTCCACCATGCTCATTCGATACGGCACCAAGATTTCCAGGAAAGAAATCTACGTGCGAGTCCAAAAAATGAATTTTGAGCGACATATTGCATCGTAAAGCTTTATAAGCAGAAAGAAGCCCTCGAATGATTTTTCGGTAGTTTTCAGCTTTTGTATTCCCGAGAAAATTGTGACACATTTTTACAAAAGCTACCCAAGCTTATTTTTCTACTTTGTTTAACTTGCAATTAAATGCTTCATCTGTCATAAGCTCGCGTATTTGTGGACCTACAAAAATTCCTTCTTTCAAGGAAATCACTGTTTCGAGGAAATTTTGTTTTGAAATATTGAAAGCCTGCACCTTCCTTATTCGTAGCTTTCGCAATACTTTTCATTGGTCCCAACTTTATGTGGCAGGCAAATTTCACCACTTGGTAATAAAGGTTTTTGAGATAAATTTTGAAGCCCTGGAGTTAAGCTCTTTCTTAGTGGCCAATTTTTCACTTTGTAATGGTTTTCTCTTGCGCCCCTGTCCCACTAGCATATAAAACTGAAAAATTTGGTGTATCCTCGTTGTAATCCAGTAAGTATAGCGACAACTTTTAAATCAGCACATATATTCCATTGTATCGAGAATATTTTATTATTTCAAATAATACCTCCAGATTTGCATAATTTTCCTTCATGTTTGTTACATGTGCAACAGGCAGTGATGGACATTTGTTGCCATTATGAAGTAAAACGGCTTTTAAGCTTATCTTAGAGGCATCCATAAAATTCTTCATTTCTCAGAATTTTCTGGAAAACTCAGTTCTTGAAGAAGCCCCGTAGCACCCTTACAATATACCAAATAAAATTATATAAATCAATAAGTCATAAATCTTCTTGTTGTGCGAAAATATGAGACTCTCGTATTTTGATCCAAAAAATTCCATTATTTTAATCTTGATCCGAGTAATTGTGCCTTAGATTTTAAAAGCCCCAAGTCTCTAACAAGATCATTAAAATCACATTGCTTAAGTAAATAAGGTTATTTTGATGGGCATGAAGATCTGGATAAAATGTATGAAGATAAAGATGTACTACCAGTAGAATTAAAACTCGATTGAGGCTGAATACCAGAAGAATTTTAATTTTTAATGTCGTTGATTTTTGGTGGAACTGGAGGTAAAATGCCTTCACCACAAGGGTCTCTTTGCAGATGCGATGTCCGGATATAGAATTATCTTTTTATTTTTTTTCGAGAATCCTTGTGTTGATGTCATGCAGAAATAACAATCATTTTCATGATTTTGAGATTCACTCCATATCATTGAAATTGTAAAAGGCATAAACTTGTGACTTACTTCATGCCAACCTCTTAATATTCTCGAAGAACTATTACAGCATGTTTTTGGCAGCCATCTTTTATCTCTCTCATCGATTGAAAATCTTAAATATAGTTTATTCGTATATGCTGTTTTAACAAGATCTGTGATAGCACTTCGTTGTACTTTTAGAGTAAACTCACCACAAATGTGACAATACCTTTCTGTAGAGTTTTTACAAGCAGGGGGCATTCTATAACCTTAAATAAATAAAAAAAAATTTAGGACAACTTTCAAAATTCTTTTTTATATATATTGCTCCGTCTATAAAAAAATGCATAAACTACACATAAAATACTCAACACAAATAAAGGGAACTTTAAGAGAGGAACTTTATACAAAACTTATCAAAATATTTTATATAGAATGTAAACAATTGAAAGAACAGTTTGCAATTAACTGTTGTAAACTCACAACGGATATTGCGCATGCGCATATGTAGTACCATAAAAATCACTTTCAATACTTTCTTTCTTTCTTTTACAACTCGCTAAAACTTATTTTGTATGTATATATAGTGTTCTTGATGTTGACACATAAAAAAAATTAAAAAAATCATATCGTCAAATCTAGACGGGATAGACAAAATCGGCCAACGGAAATAGATTCAGAGCATTAAAATCTTCATATTTATGGCATTATTCTTTAAAGGAGGATTTTATTGCAGACCAGTGTAATTTATGCAGCCAAATTGTGAATTTTTACTCAGTAACAACTATTACCAATTGTTATTGGGCAGCAGCTCGCCGAATAGAATGATTTGATTTTCTCAATTCCGATAGAACACAGAACACCTTTTTGACTCAGAGTCGGAAATCCAAATCGATGCGAAATCAATTCCGACCATCGGATTTCAGAACAGTCCCGATTGAGTTCACCACTCAACATGTAGCAAAAGAGGAAAAGTAGTAATTTCAATACCCGACGCTAGAACAAAAGTAACGTGTTTGCTAATATATGCATAGGTTAGACGTAATTCATACTATATTTTTTTATTTTGTTAATTTGAGAATTAAACAGGATCGCATTGGTCATAAGAACTAAAGGTAGAAAATTTTCTCTACCAGATTCTCCTATAAGTAAGAACATAGTTTTTTTTGTCCACCAATAAATTGAATATAAAATAATTTGGAACTCTTACATGTAGTTAATATTTTCCATCTCACATTACTCTGATCCGCCTTTCAACCCTCTCAGAAGTTGCATTGTGTACAGTTTATAGCAATAGTCGTATTTAGATAGACAGATCGAACTTGTCTCAATCTCTTCAACTATTTCGCTTCCCAGCGGCCTGGTGACCTGGGACCCAGTATATATGCAGGTTCCTCTGCAGTCACCTCATCTAATCTCTCTCTGCTTCTCAGGACATTTTTTGAGGTAATAATACGAAAGTAATACGATGTGAGATTTTTGAATTAATTGCTGTTTGGCTATTAAAGCATATGTTGATGTTTTTTCTTTAATATGTATGTCTTGAAACCTAGATTAAGCGTTGGGGTAAATAGTATATTTTGTCCATTTCTCCCTTGCTTATTTAACTGAGTCCGAAGGTTCTATCAGAAAATTTTCTTAACGCTTCCAATTTTATTGGTAGTAGTTTCAGTAGTCGAGTGTAACAGTTGAGGTGGTTCTTAGCGCTTCTGTTATGTAGAATGTATCAAATCGCTGTATTCGCTTCAATTGTCTTCTGTATGAGCTTTTTCTGCTGGCAAATATCGCTGTGATTGGCTTAAATATCGCTGTGTGACAGCAATCCTTAATAGTTAGCTCCATCCCGTTAAACCTCGGGACTTTCACGAAGGGATCTGCTACATTCTTCTAAAAAGTAACATAGTTTTTTCACGCATTTAGCACTAAGTTGGCCAATGTCGCTTATAAGTTTATGACTCTTAGCACGTTACTAATAGTGTCTAGGAACTTTTCCATCACCAAAATTGGTCCTTCATCTGTATAGGCAATTCGTTTGAGTGCTTTCACTTAACATTTTTCCCGGAAAAGTAATCTCAGTTGCACGCTACCACATCGAGAAAATGCCAAAATATCTTTAAAGGCTATTTTTTGTGCGAATCGCAATTGGATAGTAAGAGACTTACCTATCCGCTAAATCTACCCTTCACTCGAATTAGTTGCAGCGTGCAAACGCACGTTATGTTAATATACTTTTTGTGCACTTTATTCCATAAACGAGCTGATTTTAATCGAAACGATCCAAACAATGTTGATGGTGTTAGACATAGCGGCTCTCCATCCACTTGACAACACATATCTTCTCTAATAAATTTTTCGTAATTTCCTCTTAATTTTTTAATAAAGCTATAACGTTTGAAAATTTTTATCGAAGTTCTTTAGGTACCCTGTTAAGTTGAATAGTTCCTGACGTAAACATTTTCATCAAACAAACGCTCGGTCGACACATGAATGTCACTTTCAATGCGATCTCTAACAAGTTTTTGGATAATTAATCCCAACATGCATATTGTACATACAAATATGTGTGTAGGCCATTAATATGATAGAAAAACTGGTAATAAATCTTAACAGAATTAAATATTCGATAGTTGTTGAATAAAGTAATGGAGTAAAATTGTAGTTTAAGACGATTGTTTGCAAAAAAAAATACCCAAAGTTCCTCTAAAAATCTCCAAAAGTTACTTTTGTATCACAGTGGCATTGTTCCGCAATGTTATAAAAATAATGACTTTTGAGCGGTCACAAGTAATAATAGGGACCTCACGTAATAAATGTTTCGTATCTGTCATCTGACAAAAATAAAAATATAAAAAAATTCATAAATTCTCCCATACAAAAATAAAGCGTGAACAATTAGATATTTTCTTTTGTATCCGACCTGCAAAAGAACGTCCAGCTGACTTTTTTTCAATTGGCTGATTTTCTTTACATCACAGACTGTCAAATATAAAAAGTTTCTTTGTGAAATATTTAAACAAAAGGCAAAACAAAATTAGTTATTCCGAAGAATCTTTGGTAAATATTATATATATAAATTTAGTTCATTTTAATTCTTGCATTCTGAAATTTAAATTACATTATAAATGATTTTTTTTTCAATAAACTTTTAAGTTTAACTGTATTTTCTCCACAGTTAAAAATTTAGCGATAATTTCCTTTGGGTTATTTCAGTGGTTAGTTAATATTATTATTATTAATTAAATTAACCCAAGTTGCTTATTTTGTGTTGTTGTTTTCCATGTTATTCGATAAACTATCTAACTGTTTTTGCAAGACGGGTGCAAAATAAAACGTCTGTTATTGGAGAACATCTGTTTAGAGCTGAAAGATCCAAGAATGTTATGTCGTTATTCTGGCCAGACTTTTCAGTGTCATATTAAATTAATAATATTATTCTGGAAGATAATTATGATAGGTTGGCAGTGCGATCTACCATACGGAAAGCCAGGATTCGAGTCAAGATCCGACCAACTTCCAAAATTATGAAAACTAATCTGTGATGAGAGTAAAATTAATTTCCAAAAAGTTAGTATACATTGAGAGAATGCTTGGTGTATATAACGTGATTTTTCGTTTTGATAAAAAATAAAGAACAACTAAAAAATGTTTTTGAAGAGTGGAACAAAATACTTCCATCAGCCATTAATAAGTCTAAAGGATATCCAACTACTTCTAAATAACTTTGAGTTTGTCTTTTACATAATGTACATATCTAACATTTATAACTACTTTTGTGATATGAATTTTTAGAAATTTTGTTTGAAACGTAAAAATTTTTTTTTTTATAGAAATTTTAAGAGTATTTCTGTACAGAAATACTCTGGTGATTATTCAGTTTCGTTTAAGTAAATAAAACAACGTTTTATTTTAATTTTTGTGTTTTTTAAGGGAATATGTAATCTTCCCAATTGTTACTTCCTTAAGTTACTAACTGCATTTCTGACATGAAATGAAAAGCTCCTGATATAACCCAGAAGCCGTCCGGAGAATAAACTGTAGTTTCCAAGATGCACACCACAAAATGAAGTAGACCATTATTGTATTTATTATGTACCGAAGGTATTTCTACAAGAATAAAATAATAACGTCAGTACAACAAAGTCTCTTAGATCTACCGGTTTTGCTCAAACATTTTCGAGCAATGCGAGCATATGAGTAACGAGCACTTGCACACCTGCGCATTGCGTGTTACTAGAAAATTTTCAAGCCGAGCACTAATAATTTTAAATTTATTTATGCAAAGTGTAAAAATCATTAAAACGCCACAGAAATTTTGACATACCCGGGTTTCCAGAGCTCTAATGTGGATGTATTGAAAACAGTTACGGTGTATATATATGGCATGTAACAAAGATTCCAATCTAAAATTCTAATAGGTACAGTTCAACACAATATCTTTATAACAGCTAAAGCGGGTTTTGGCCGAGCTCTTTCTTGACATTCTCTGTCAAGGGGCGACAGCAATTAGAAAAATTAATTTCCCTTGATTTTAGATGTTGCTCGAACCAAAAAAAAATGGGGAAACCCAAATGGACATAATTAGAAAATTATTAAACAATTTATTAAAAGGAGGTATATGCCGAAAGGTGTACATAAGAATTTGCATATACATCATTGTGACGAAGTTACCAAATAGGAATGACAGATGAAAGAGAGAGATAGATAGAGCAAATATTTGGCCTTTGACAAAAAAATGTTGAGTTATCAAAACAGCACAAAATCTTATTGGTAAGCCCCTGACTCGAGACACAAAAGGATGAACTCATCCCAGTTCGAGTACTAAATGAATTGAAATCACTAATGAAACTTCGTTGAGGAACTGTAGAAGCCATTACCTTAAACCGGTTCCATTAGTGAAAAGGACGGCATAGACGGAAGGTTTGAAAGCCAAATACAAGCACAAGGCCTAGCAAATTATCCGCAGATACTCCAACATATTCAAGAGGGATGGCAAGAAATCAGGTAGGATCAACATTGTATTTATGCCGGACGCTAGGACGAAGTGAAGTGTCCGACTAGCCAAAGGTGAAGATGTTATCCAAATAATAAAAAAATGAGCAAAAGCGGTGTTACCGAACCATCAGCGATTCCATGGAGTTCGGCGTTGTTAAGAAGTAAGATGGTCTGTTGCGATTTTGCGTAGACTCTTGGAAACCAACTGATGTGACAAAGAAAGACAATTATAGTTTGCTCAAGACCGATGATACTATAGACTTCGTGACTGTCACAGAATGGTTCTCAACCGTCAGAGGGTAGCTGGCGCTGTCATTAAACTACGTCCTAAAGAGTTGTTGTTATTCAAGAAATAGGGTTTGCCTAGGTTTTCAAGTAACAACAAAAGATAAGATAGATGATAGTGAAGATTTAGCCAAGGCCCAGGAATTCGCTTGAATTACTGAGTTTGCTTAAGCTATACATTTACTGTCGTTAATTTTTTCTGAATTTCTCCAGCGTTGCCAATAATCTCTATGAATTCATAGGCGAAAATAGAGTCTTCGAGTGGAACAAGTAACTAGAGGAGATCTTCCAAGCTTTGATAGAACGGTTATGTACTGCGCCTATGCTAGCGTATCCAGTTCCTGGTGCAACATTTATTCTGGATACAGATGCTAGTGGTTATGTTATAGAAGACTTATTTTACAGATAATTGACGGGCAAGAAAAGAACGTTACCTACAATAACCAGTCTAATGAAAAGTCAACTCGGAGAGAACTACAAGCTCTCTACTACTTGCATAAAACATTTCCACAAGTATCCGTACGAACAACACTTTCGAATTAGAATGGATCATGCAGCGCTAAAGTGGCTACTACAGTTCAAGAATCCTGAAGGACAGCTAGCTCGGTGGATTGAGAGACTGCAAAGCTATGACTTCCCCATCGAGCACCACAAAGGAAAGCGCACGAAAACGCTGACACTTTGCCCCGTCGACCATGTAATTCAAACGTAAACAGTACTTGAAAGCTGAGGTTAAAGAAAACTTAATAGACGTCCGTCTAATGACAATTACACCAGCAGAGGGAGAGTGGGAGGCAAACCACTTCAGGAAATGTCAGCAGGAAGATCCGGACTTGGAACTGTGAAAGTGCGGATTGGAGATGAACAGGCGGCCAAGCAAGGAGCAAATGACATCGCAAAGGCGTAATGGGCCCAGTGGAGCATTTTAAAGTTGATATGGCTGTTTGCATAGATTATGGGAAAGTGAAGATAGTCAGTGTTCTCGGAGGCTACCCTGGAAATTATCAAACAGTGAATTTATTGGGTTGATCGTTGCCAATCCACTGCTGAATGGATTGCTGTGTAGAGTATGCACCATTCGAACGAGTTGCCATGGATGTAGCCGATCCATATCCCTATGAGAAGACTATGGAACAAGTACGTGCTGGTGTACTACTTTAGTAAATGGCCTGAGGTCTACCCATTTCCAAACCAGGAAACCAAAACAGAAGAGGATACATTCACCTACGATAATGAGATGAAGGCCAGATATGAAAAGGCGATGACCTCCGACAGTTTCCAAAATGGAAATTTAGTGTTGCTATACAACCCACAAAGGAAGAAAGGTTTTCCCCGAAAGTTCAATGGAATAAGGAAGGTCACTAATCAAACCGCTGAACGACTTGAGACCAAGGAAGAAGATCAAACTGGTCAACGTGGAAAAACTTGGACGTGGAAAAACTTGAACTCATGGACTTAGAAGTAGCACGAAAAAATACCTATAATTAAAAATACTATGACTATGCTAAAGCACATCTTGATAAAGAAATAGATTTTAGGAACCTGTGCTTTTTACTGAAGAAAGTAAGTATTCCATTTTGGAAAGTGATGACCGATCTAGAGTTGGGAGTAAACCAAATACTGCGCTTGATGGGAACAATATTATATCTGGGTTTCTATATCTTCATATGAAGTTGTACGTTTGAGAGGGTACTAACCGCTATGTTTATGCAGATATATTGGAACAAAGTTTGAAGGCAAATGTGGATATATTGGGTATTGAAAAGACAACGATTCAAAGAACAGGCTGCATTGAGTACGTTCGAGACGGTTCAAACACAACACTGATTTGATTGTGATCGAAGTGAGCAATGAGAGCGTGGAAAAATGTGAATTTTTATAACATTTGCCAACGATGTCACCACGGACAAATTGTCTTGGATTTAATTGTACCAAAAATTGTTTCCAAGCTTTTAATCAGTCATTTAATTTACTACTTTCAAAGTAAAATTTAAAGGAAGTTACTGAAAATTCCATCGGGCTAGATAGTTTTTAAATTTTTATTTATTGTTAATGTTGCGTATCTAAATTGAATTACATAAATAAATAATTAGATAACTATTTACTACCATTTGTTTAATAAAAACTGCCTCATATAGCATACAAAATGTATTGAACACATAAACCAATATTATTCCAAATAAGTTGAACAGTATGTGCTCATTGACTTCTTGTTCTTTCGCCAAACAATCTAATTTAAAAAATTTGTCTTTTAATTAGGAATATTTAAACTATATTTTTACTAAAAACAAGCACCAGTTCTAAAATTATTTTTTGAAGGACTGTATATGGTAACTCGCTTTTTCACTCACAACCAAAACCCTGAAAGACGGCAGCAACAGATAAACAAATTAAATCTTCAACTTTTTCAGCTGGTCACTAACTCCATTATACTCAAAGGGCAACTCCTAAAGCTAGAGAAGTCTTCCCTATCGAAATCTGGGCATCTATGTATAAGAAAAAGATGGACGCGTGTACAGAAAAATAAAACTGAGAATCCATGATGATTGCCATGGTGCTGTCGTTTTTAAAGGACATTTTCATGGAGGAGGTAAATAATTTAACAGGTCAATTGAAAAGTACCCGGCCAACAATAGAATATTTTTTATATATATATATTTTTTGGCAAAATTAATTTTTTTTATTCAACATATTCCCTTCAAGGGTGATACATTGATTATAGCGACGATACCATTTTTGTAGTACGATTTGTCCTTTGCTTTAAAATAGGCCTCAGCTTCGGCGATCACTTCTTCATTCAATTTCAATTTACGGTCATTCAACATCATTTCGTGGTTTTTTTTGATGTTTTCGTCGGTAACAATCTCTTTTGGGCGGCCAATACGTTCCTCGTGTTTGGTGCTCATTTCACCACGTCTAAAGTCGGAAAGTCGTCATCAAGCCAAGTTTTTGCTTCAGCTGTATTTTTTCCCTTTAAAAAGGAATAGTTTATGACCACGCGAAATTCCTTTTCATCCATTTTTTTTTCACAATAACAAAAGTTGCTTCATTCAAAATGCTTTTATTCACAAAGGCACGTCATTTTTTGCAACCAAAAATTTATATTAATTTTCTAATATATTTGTGTATTTTGCAGAAGTAGCAGGCAACATAAGAAAATTGAACAGCGCAAAAATAAACATTGCGGAATATTGTAAGCAATATTTATTAAAGATATTAAAGATATTGCAATAATTTGAAACCTTTTGGCCATAGCTTCAGAATATACGTACCAATTCTGCAAAAAACGCGAGTACTGCATGAAATACATATATACTCTACGCGGGCAATAGAGTAATTTAAAATCAAACACAATCCATACAAAAAATATGGTCCAATTAACAATTGGGATGTCCTATGGCTGGACCATATAATCAGCTCTGCATAGCATCCGAGTACTTCACGGAGTACCTATTGGGGATCACATTAAGGAGTACCTGCGCAAAATTACATTCGAACATACTTTTTAGCTTCGAAAAGCATCTACTTTGGTGGAAAGTTAGTATAACACAATTTATTTTTTATATAAATTTATATTAATATTAATCGTTTATTATTAATTAATATAAAATATATTTTAGTTTGCGCATGTGCTCTATGTATTTGCGTAGAATATTCTTGCAAACATTTGTGGATCATATGAGTACCATTTCCACACATTTTCTGTATACAAGTACAAAACTTATTGCGCAATTGTAACTTCGTGCAGTGATTACGATCGGTAAAACACGACTTGTGGTCGCTCTTGGTAGTTTCATTAACATGTTTGGTGTAATAAGGTTTTAACCTGTAGATTTCTTTGGGTATAATTATAATGTATAAATATACAGTTATACATTTTGCAATTTCCAAAATAAACGTAAATAAAATGCATTTAAAATAATTTATTTCATGAAATTACTTCTTTATTATGATGTTTGAACCCTGGCATTATATGTGAAACACTACATGATACAAATAAACTCTTCATCATACAAATGACCGCATCGTGAATTTTTGCAGACTTCGATCCACTTTAGGTAATTTTCGACCACATTTCGGAACATAATGGGTAGTACCTCAGCCATAACTTGAGGAATGTTGGTTTTCAAGTGCTCAATAGGTTTATCCGCATAAACACGGCCTTTCGCGTAGTCCCACAAAAAAGTCCAACGGTGTCAAATCGCCCCATCTCGGGGCTAATATACATCGCCAAGACTAGAGAGATTACGAGGACGGGAATTTCCCTCGCAATAAAGCCATCTTCGCTCGTATTTTGTGGCGGTTGTGGTGGATCATAACGCTCCGAATTGACAGTGACAGTCTCGCTGTTATCGTTTTCAAAGAAGTAAGGTCCAATTACACCTCCGGACCAAAGAGCGCACCAGACAGGATGTTTTTTGGGTGTAATGGCCTTTCTTCGATTATTTTATTATTCTCGGAGCCCCAAATGCGACAATTTTGCTATCTACGTACCCACTGGTTGGGAAATGTGCTTCGTCGCTGAACAAAATTTTGTTAGAATAAGTCCAAGTGCAAAATACGTCATAATGTACCGAAAGAAAGTCCCATCTCTTGAGAACGTTGAGAAATAGATGCATTCGGGCCTTCAGCTACACTTTCACTTACAGCAGTGATATTGGAGATGCGATGTGCAAAACGGTGATGCACAGGGCTTACAAAATCTGCAGCCGATCCAGTCTCTTCAAATTTCTTTAAAATTTTACCAATTGCTTGAGGAGTTGGACGCTCATATGCACCATAATCTCCTCTTAAAGCACAAAACGTGGTCATGCTTGAATCACCATTTTTTGATCCATTGTCATAAATCCTGACTTTTAACTAAAACAAAATTTGTTTGGCGTGCCAGTTAAGTTTGAAAGATGACAAAATATAGCCCTGCACTTTCAAAACCACTGACTGGATAACCCTATATTATAAAGGGGGGAATAACTTAAATATTTGTAAAATTTAAGCCATTTCTCAAATCCTAACTTTTCAAGAAATTTTAGCATTGATTATAACCCTGCAGCGAATTAAACAGAAAGTTTTAAATCTTTATAAAAAGGTGTAAGTTTTGGGTGATTAATAAATTAAATTATTTGGTAAGTATATCCATGCACTGGTTATTACAAATTGCTTTTGGGCTTCCAGAATATAAGATGTCATTCAGGAGGTATGCCGCAGGTTATAAATAGTGTTCATATTTAGTTCTTACGTTTGTCCGCCGTTGCCGAGAACCGAGCACCCAAAAATAATGTTTGACGTGTCATTATTGCACTTCATAAAAAATTTAAAAAAAATATTTCGTTATTTCTTTTTTTTTTAGTTTCCATAAATTAAAAATTATGTATTTGAGGCTTTTCAATATATACTACAAGCTTTAATACCATCCATTTCGATGATATTTATTACATCCCTGGATTAAAAACTGGAGTATTTCGATCAGTAGGGGAATTCTGTACCTTTTGTCGATACGATTTGTCGAGTTTTTAACTAAGCACTGTAGGGGAGCTCCGAATAAATTAATCGTGCCTCGCTATTGGTTATTTAGCATTATTGAACTGTGTTATTTAACAATTGAAAAAATTATACTCTTACTGTTTGTATATTGATATAATGGAATCCATGGTGGTTGATATAGGATAGCATCTTCATGAGTTCTGGGGCTCATGATTGACGCATGACTGTAATTAGTAACCCTGCCTCCAACAAATGGTGAGTTTGATGAAGCGAAAATTTCCTTTGTAGCTTGCCGCTCTATTTGCAGCACGGGAAATCTTATCTTGACGAAAAATATTGAAAGAATGATTGCGTCAATTACTCTATGTATACAAAGACTTACAGACGACTGAATAATGGCTATCCTCCACTGCTCCATAACAGGACGTCGATAGCACTTGCGAAGAATCGGAAGAGGGTTAGAACTTATAAGCAATTTATTCAATTGTTAAAAATTGGGAAACATTAGAAAGTTACATTATTGACCTGTTTATCTGTAGATATCTGTGGAATTATGCTGAGAAAATATTTCTTCAACTAAATCTGGGGTTAATCGATATAAAATTCGAAATTCTGTATCTGTTGTACTTAAGTTGATGGGATCTTCCGCTTCTTGCAACAAACTTCTATCCACTTTCGAAGAGAACATCAGCGGGTGGCTGGCTCCGCATAATAAAAATGATAGATTTGAACTAATTTCTGCGTCGCGATGTGGTCAAATTGCTAACAGCTCACGGCGCCATCTATCACAAGCTATTTAAGTTGAATTTGCTATGGTAGTACGGACATGACCCATTACGAGACTGGTCGAAAGCGAGGACACGATCCATACATATATCGGTTGTAAGGGAGTTATAACCTTTACTTATATCCGGCTGTTTCGGATAAAATAAATATATTTATTACTCTCAATCTATCATGAAGAAGGTGATATGTTAATATAATAACTGGTTATGCAGGTAATTTCTAACAACTCAATAATACATATATTCTTTCATAAATTTTTGTTACCTGTAACTTTAAACATTCATAATTTGTTTATATGAATTTTAAAAGTAATTCTTTTCTTTTTTTGTTAAATTTTTCATCTTCATGATCTTTTCTATTTAATCCTATAACTTCGATGAGAGAAATTTTAAAAATAATTTAGGTGAATTTCTGTCACTTTTTGAATGAAATTAAACCATATGCCCAATTTCAGCACGACTGAGTAAAATAAAATAATCAATTTTCGTTTTAATTTATTGATTAAATCGTTATTTACCAATTTGATTTAAAGTCTAAAAGAAATTATAGGACCAAAAACCACTTTTTATATTTATACAATATTAAACCATGGCTTTAAGATGATATATTTTCCATATCTGGATATGTATGTATATTTAGGGAAGTGGTTTATCCCTAAGTTATTCGTATCCACGTGTTTGGTAAAACTAGCCACAAGAGCCAGTACTCTCTTCAAGCGTCTAAGCTTTACCAAACACAAGCTGATAAAAAAAAACACGGGAGTTCCGGAGTTCTGTGTGCGCGTCTTTATTATCTGCTGTACGAATGAATAAGTTCACATTTGAGTATCCTCTTATATAGCTAAATTTATTACAATATGAAACACAAAGGACTACTGTTATACATGTTCCAAAATTGAGTAAAAGTTTAATTAACAATTTGGAATGATCTATTGAGGAATTCCAGAGCTTTCCTAGCTTTTAATAAGAGCTTAAACTAGAACTTTTAATGTAATGTTAACTTAAGTCTATGTTAACATAACAGAGTCATATAACATAATTAATAGGATGTATATATAATAAGCATGTATTCGGGTATAGCCGCTACATACATACATATATAAAAAACAATGCAAATTTTGATGAACGCCTATAACTGGAGAACCACCAGATCAATTTGCACCAAATTTTTAGGAATTATAGGGTGTTTTTTATAGAAGTATAGAACTTTAAGTTGGTATTACTTTTCAAGATGGCGACCGATTTAACAGCTGTCAAGTGATTTATTCTCAGTTTGGTTTGTCAATTCATCATGAATAGACTCACGCCTGAACAACGCTTTCAAATAGTGCAATTTTATTTCGAAAATAATGGTTCTGTGCGGAAAACGTATCGCGCACTACGTCCAATGATACGGACCAATGATTCCACCAGCCCATAAAGCGCACCAACCAGTCAGTTTTTCTGGATGTAACGGTGTTTCAACATACACTTGAGGATTACCTTCACTCCAAATGCGGCAGTTTTGTTTGTTGACGTAGCCATTCAACCAGAAGTGCGCTTCATCGCTAAACATCGCTAAAATGGACGTAGTGCGCGATACGTTTTCCGCACAGAACCATTATTTTCGAAATAAAATTGCACTATTTGCAAGCGTTGTTCAGGCGTGAGTCTATTCATGATGAATTGCCAAACCAAACTGAGAATAAATCACTTGACAACTGTTAAATCGGTCGCCATCTTGAAAAGTAATGCCAACTTAAAGTTCTATACCTCTATAACAAACATCCTTTATAAAGGGATATTAGGAGAAGGTTATTGTGTATAGGTTCATGAGATTGGCGCAGCCGCTCCCGGGATATGACCATTTTAGTGAACATTGGTCGCTCCCCATACAAAATACATGCAACAACAACAAATATATGTAAAATTCCAGAATACGCGTACATTGCGATTTATGTGGTGTTAAAAAGAGAGGAAAAGAGAGAGAGAATAATTTTAAATAAATTTTTTTCGTTTCGTTTTCCAAAAAAAAAAAAAAATCGAAAATTCAAAATTTCTGTTAGATATTCTTGATTATTTTATAGGTGTAGCAAAGCACGCTGGGATCAGCTAGTATTGTATGTAAATAACAAAGGAGTTTTTTTTATTTTGCATTAATTTATTATACTCTTTCTTTTTGGCTATAAACTAAAAAATTATACGCAGTCAAAAAAATCACTCTAATATACATACATACATTATTTGTGGTTAGCTTCATTTGTCTTCGGGGTATGTGGTAAAGTTTCTTCACTCATTTTTGATATTTGCCTGATAAGCGATTAATGATGATTTTGATGTAAGTAAATGGAATTTTTTTTGTATTCACAAATATGTATTGTTTTAAATGCAAATATTCAGACCAAAAATAAACATTTTCTTACATATATATGTATATATACATATGTATGTATGTATTGCTTTCGCACCCAGTTGAAATAAATTGTATGCATACCAAAGGAATGCATGATGTTTGTGTGAAGAAGCACAAAGGTTTCATTGAGATGTAAAATTAATGTAACTATTTCTATATTTTTTTATCGAAAATATCTTTCAACAATTTTTTTCATTTCAAAAATTAAAATTTAATTATATACATACGATGAATAAATATGTCTTACTTTACTTTCATCTGTATGTATGAATAAATATATGTATGTATTCCTACAGAACCAATTGTTCACGCACTTTACATCGGTGTTGTATGCAAATAATTTCTACTAAGTATATAGTACATACGCTACATTCAAATGTGTGAGTTAAAGTTATCCCAAAAAGCCTAGTTTTAGTACGAGCAGATGCTAAAAATAAACACGTTTTTTACACCCAGTTATGGGAAATTTTTTTTTTGGTTATAGTTTTAAAATATTGAGTATTGCAAATAGCATATATTTTTATTAATAGTTAACATATTAAGATAAAAAATATTTATGTATTGTAAATACAATAATAAGGAGTATTATAATATGTAAATATGTATATGCCGTAATTTTCTTACTAGCAGCACTTCATTCAGGAAATATCAGCAATAAATTGTAAGGCCTTGGAAATGTAGTGGTAAAGTGGAAACGGTGTATTTGAGGCCTAAATTAATCACTGAAAATTTTCACGGCGATATCACAGCAAATGGAAGGCCTCTTAATTTTCTTTTCATATGCGTGTGTTTTTTGCTTTCTCTTATTGAAACTGCGCTTACAAGGTAAGCGGTTATTTCAGGTGCCTACTTGTTTATCGCATGCTAGAGAATACATCTATTGGGTATTTTATATTTATTCCTTATTACAGGGGAATTTTGCATAACATTGTTCCATATTTTAATGTTTTCTTTCCAAGAACTGAATGTTATTAATTACTTTTATTATTATTATATATATATATATATGCCAAAGTTTTTAGTAGTAAAGAAACGTGTTTAAAAGTTGCGATCTAAGCATAATTATTGCTTGCTCAACGACAAGACAACTAAAAATTGAACTATCACTATGAGCCTGTGCTTATACATATGTTTATGTATCGTTTTTGTGTAATCTACAACAACAAATATAAGCTTCAGTTTAGAATAGATCTGCTTTACCTTTTCACTTTCAACTTGTAATGCTTTACCAAATTTGCTGTAGGGTAGATATACATGTGTCCGTAGACATTTACATATTTATCTATGTGAATATGTTGAGCTTATACAAATTATCGAGATCTAAACATTTGCTCGTACTCGCATGAATTTCTAAAACAATCGAAAAAGTGGTTCTCACTCAACCTAATTCCTGATGTTAATTGCTCCTGTCTCAAGGGACTGTGTTTTAATGGGTTTCTGCAGAAAAAATATATTTGTTATACGTCGTTACTTATTTGTGACAAACAGAAATCTGAAATATTGTAAATGGTGATTCACTTCGAGGTTCCCTACCTTTTCAAAGAAAAAAACACAGAAAATTCAAATTTGATAGGAAGAGTTTATTATCATTCGAAAGAACATTTTTTTGCATTTATTTTTTGAAGATTATCTCTTTCAAATGTTGGCTATGTCTCAGATGGTCCATCCGTTGAGTCCAATTTTCGATGACCCGTTCCAGCATTTCGACTGGTAACTGGCGAATGACACGCGTGATGTTTTGCTCCAAGGTCAGAATCGAAGCGGTATTGTCCGCATAGACTTTATACTTTACATATCCCCACAGGAAAAAGTCTAACGCTGTGATATCACACGATCTTGATGGCCAATCGACCGGCCCAAAACGTGAAATTATCTGATCACCGAAGTGTTCTCTCAATAAATCCAGTGATTGATGCGATGTGTGGGAAGTGGCACCGTCTTGTTGAGACCAAATGTTGCGGAGATCACAAGCTTCAATCCCAGGCATGAAATAGTCGGTTATAATGGCGCGATAAGCGTCGCCATTGACGGTTGCGTTCTCACCGACATTGTTTTTGAAGAAATATGGACCGATGATTATACCGACCCACAAACCACACCGAACCGTTGTTTTTTCAGGATGAAATGGCAGCTCTTGAATCTCTTCAGGTTTCTCTTCATCCCAAATGCGGCAATTTTGCGAGTTTACATACCCAAAATTTGGCTCGAAAATTCGGATCTTCTTGGAATTTTTCAAAAGCCCTTAGAGCGAAGCGATGTTGCTTGGTAAGGTCGAGCGGCTTCAGTTCTTGCACAAGCTGTATTTTGAAGGCTTTTAATTTAAGATCTGGACGTAAAATGGGCCCAGTCATTCCATACGTCAGCCGGAGTTGCTGCGAACGGCGCCGAATCGACTCTCCACGTTCTTCGTGTACACTCTCAGCTACGGCTACTATATTTTCTTCACTGCGTGCTGGACGTGGTCAATTCGGTCGAATATACTCCAATAATGAATGCTGGGTTCCAAGATGGTTTATGGTGTTGCGAATAGTACGCTCAGTAGGCCGATTATCTTGACCATAAGTTGAGCGAAGCGCGCGAAACACATTCTTTGCAGAACATGAATTTTCGCAATAAAGTTGAATGATTTGTAAACGTTGTTCAGGCGTAAGTCTCCATGATGAAATGCCAAACAATACTGAACAAAAATAACATAACAGCTTGACACGACTCACGCGTGATCTGCCAAAGAAAAGGCTATTGAAAAGAGTACCTCTACTTGGATCACTCTTTATAATCGTCGGTATGTGTTACACTTCGTACATAGTTATTTATGAAGATATTGAAATTTATTAAAAAAAGATATAACAGGGTTGTAAAATCGTTTTTTAATTTATAAATAGATAGTTTTAACCCTTTGGTTTGTGAGTATAATATGTACCATACATACATACCTATATACATATGTACCTATATCGATACATACACATGTACATATGTATGTACCTATGCTGATACATACACACATATGTATGTTACTTATGTAGCTATATTGATACACATGTGCATATGACCTTGGAATCTTCATACAGCCAAAGTATTAGGGCTACCGGTGGTCCATCACTCGAAGGTATGAGGTGTATTGAAATTCATTTTTTCAATTTAAATAATGAGAATCGAAAATCCATATGTACAAAACAAAAAATTTTAATATTTTAAATATGACTCTGAAGTTCAAATGGAAACCAAAAAAATTATTAATAACATATAAAAATTTTACACGATTCGGTTGAATAGTTTTTTTTCTACAACACCAACCAGTAGTTTTAAGATAAATGAAGTGATTAAAATACACCGGACTGGAATCTGTTAAATGAATGAAGGTTTTGTAAATATAAAAGTGTACAAAACTTTGAGAGTATATTCATAAAGGTCTATACTTTCGAAAGATCGAAAAAGCAGTATTTTGTGAAAATTCTAGACATCTTAAAGAAATTCCTTTGGTTCATTATTAGATATCGAAGATGCATATGAAAAATTTGCTTTATATCCGATTCCAAAAAGCCTAAACAAGATGGGCAATACTCTTATTCTTTTGTAACTAGAGCTGCAAAAAAAAATCTTTCTCGCACATCTAAGACTTTTACAGCCTACACAAACAAACACATTTTTAGTTTTAAAGTACTGACTTTGTATACAAACTCTTTAGGTATTCAAAAAAAAAAATTTTACATAAAGGCTAGACCTATTTATGAGTACAAAATATTAAATATTGGTAAATGATGGGAAGTTCGATTGCGGAACTTCTATATCTTTTTATTAAGCACTTAATGTAAACTAATATTATTGACAGATGGGGAACACCTGAACATTTTCAGTCACATTCCCGATATGCCAAATATTAAATACAAGGTTTGCGGTTTACGAAGTTTACGCTTGATGATAATTGGGATATATTGAAGACTTACTTTGAAAAAGATGTCAACTGGCCACCTCGTAGCTGCTATTTGACTCCATTGGATTTTTTTTTTTGTGAGAACCCGTTAAGGATAAGGATACGCTAATCATCCAGAAGCGATTCATGACCTGAAACATTAAAATCAAGTCGCCATTGCAGCCATATAGGACCCCAAATCGAAAATATGTTGATCAATTGAATCGACAACGCCGCGGTAGCTGTATGAATGTTTTGATATTTTTTTTAAAGTAAAATTTGGCGTTACGATGCAGGCTTGACCAAGTAATACATATTAATGTGTGACGTCCAGTCTGCAAACTCACTTGGAAATACGTTTCAAAACTTTATATGTATGGCATGACATCCATGCAAAGTATGATACAAGATTTACGAATTCAAAATCTTCTTCTCCAAACGATTTTGTCTAAGCCATGAACGGCCTTAAGATATGTTATTGGAACGCTAACTTCAAGTTTTCTTAGAAAACCAAGCAATAGAAATTCAATTGAAAAAATTTAACAACTTCAATATTGATGAATTTCTGTTTTATGATACCTAACATCTGGGAAGGAAAGCGCGCGGCGGAACGGGAATACTTGCCAGCAAAAAAAATAAACTTTATGTAATGGAAGAGTATTGTAAAGACTACCTTCACAGTAGCTCTGTTCATATATAAGAGGACTCTGGTGTTGTTGGCACTTAAACTACATTGTGTGTAGCAAGCATAATGTAGTTTCTTATAGTCAAGTTTGTCAGCTGTCAAGCTCGCCATTATATCTTCTCTTTTATTAGATGATCGAAAACGAATCGCTTTTATTTATCCGCAATATTCCGCTTTCTCTCTAGCTTTTTTAGCCGTAATCGCAAACAAACGCTAATATTACTGGTCCTTCGAGCAGAATATCGCGATATTTCAGAGAAATTTCTATAATTAAAAGTTTACACCGCGATAATTTCACATTTGAAATTTCCCTCTCAAAGAAAATGTCGCTACTTAAAGTCCGTGATTTTGTGCTAAAGGCAATCAAATGCAATTTTTTTGTTCTAACAAAAGGGACACACTTTTGGTCGACGTAGAAGTTGTGGCCAACTATTTGCAATTATTGAAGAAGCAATGGGCATGATTTTGTGAAGCCCAACAAGTAGTGGAAGTTTCTTGGGGTGAAAATAACCTAGAAATGGAAGAGGTTTCACGAATACAAAGTGAGGAGTGGTACACCATTGCTAAGGCGAATTCAAACGAATTATAATGTCGCTTAAAGAACCGACTACTGATATTTCACCTACTACGTCGACGTTTTAGCCGCTTCCAAAGCTACAACTGTCTTTATTTAGTGGTAATCCAACTGAATGGCTTACGTTTAATACGCATTTTGTTCGCTTTTCAATGCCAATACAGGTCTGTCGGGTGGACATATACCGTAATTTTTAAAGAGTGAAGCTTTGGATTTATTGAGCATTTTAGCGGCGAGGGACAAAAACTACCTCGAGGCCTGGGAATTACAGACGTCACGTTACAAGGTCATGTGGGTTATAAATAGTAGACAGCCATATATAAGCCTTGTATATTGAAAAGACAACAACAAGCTAGCAGCCACCATTACCGCTCTGCCCGCCACACCATGGCCACATATTCGTAATCTACAACTCGCTGATCCAAACCTTTCCAAGCCTGGACCAATTAACATCTTGATCGGTATGGACACAATGGATAAGGTTTTACTGAATGGTCTGAAATAGGACCAAAAGGGCATTCTGATGGGTCAAAACACTACGTTCGGTTGGGTTTTATTTGGAAATGCTATTCCTCCTTAATCGACTTGGGTCACATGGAAGCTAATGCTTCAACAACGTAAAACACTTACTACATGCCGCTTCACAGTAATGAAGGACACGAGCGCCACAGCGAAGCATCTATTACTCATCGCTACCAATACCCTAAAAAACAAAGTTTTATTTTTTGATATGCTTACACTTGGACGTACGAGATCCAACTCTGTTGCCTAGATAGAATTCACGGGCTGCAGTCAAAAATCTTAATATCAATATGCGGAGCCCCTTGGTATGTAAAAAACTCCCCAATTCGGGATAAAACCTCTAACAGAGGGGATAGAAAATCTGCTTAAAAATTACTCATTAAGGTTGTGTAACCTCCCAAAATTTGTAGATAAAAGTTTATTACAGCAGAACTACCCCAACCGATTAAAGAGAAAGGATTTACGTTTGAGCTACGATTAAGTACTCTGCTGCATTCAATTTTCCCACATGATGGGAGCTATTTTACGTCTATATTCTTCAAGATATTTATTATAATTTACTATATGTCACACATTAGTACTTAAAACTAAATTATATTTGTAATTTATTGTACTCTGCGTACTTTGTTGTAATGGTTTACTTGTATTAGGTATAAGAATTAGCTTTAAGATTTTTGAAATTATTTTTAGTTTGTGAAGAGAAAATTTAATAAATACTTTATAAAAAATATAAATTTGTTTTTATAAAAATGGCTATCGTCTAGGTTTGTTCTTTCTATTATTTGAACATATTTTATATTTATCTTTATGAGCATGCACATAAAAGCTTTTACTATTCATTATTATCATTTTTTGCGTACATAAACATTCCTTTTTATAGTTTATTTTATCAATTATTGGATTGCTTATCTCACCCTTAATTTGGTTGATAGGCTGCAGTTCCCTGAAACTACCGCACATTGGCTTATGAATTTTAACATTATATTTTTGGTTTACTGTTATACCGTGCATACATACATAGCATGCTTATTTCAAATGGGCCCATATTTTGATTCTGTCGTTCCGATAATAAATAAACTTATTTTTTCATCTTCTACGAATATACATATATATGCGTGTTTATGAGTGAATATATGTATATCCTTGCAAACAAGGTGAGAACTCCATGCACGCGTGAAATACATAATCCACGCGGACAATAGAGTAATCTAAAACCTGCCACAATCCATATCTGCATAACACCCGAGTACTCAATGGAGTACCTACAGGAGATTATATTTTGTAGTATACGCGAAAAATTACATTCGAATATATTCTTTAGTTTCGAATACCATATGCTTTGGTGAAAAGCTATTAAAACCTACACACCTTGTGGTGTAAATTTATATTAATATTAATAATTTATTGTAAAAAAAAAATAATATCTATTAGTTTGCGTATTTATTCTACGTATTTTCATTGAAATAATTATAAATTCTGACCTCCCTTTCCGTACCAGCAGAGCTCAACAGCGAAACGAAACTGACTCAGTTTCATTTCCACACATTTTCTGTATACGAGTATAGAACTTATTGCGCAAATGTAACTTCGTGAAGTGATTGCGATCGAAGAATGGTCGTGCTGCAATAGGTTCATGTAAAACATGAGTTGGGCTAACAGTTCTCACAGAGGAGTATATTTGTAGGTACTCCAATGAACCATATGATCCAAACATATTTGCAGGGTATTATCGTTTGCTTTGAATGTGTACAAAATAAGTAAACAACTTAGAGTGCTTAGAATTTCTTAATTAGTAATGCGAAACAGTGTGTATATAATTTTTAATTAGAGATTGTAAAATATTTATTCTAGTAAAATAATGATATCATTCAAAGATTTCACCTACATACTGTTTTACATTAAAAAAAACAACTGATATCTTTAAAGTCTAATAAAACAATAATGCAAAAGGAAACACTCAGTTTTTTAATATCAGAAATCCTATATTTGTATAAATATATTCAGTAAATACAATTGCAATATTTATACAGGAAAACTTAACTTGCTCTTTTATGGTTATAAATATATTTTCTTTTTTATATAGATAAATATATGTATGTGACCAAAATCCCATAACTCGAGAACAGATTTGCCTACAATGCATATTTACAACTGGCATCACCGCCAATAACTGCTTTTTCACATATACAGTGGTGTGAACAAAATAAGAACAACAAATGGGCATTGTCGAATTTCATAATTTTGAATTTTCCTATAAAATTAAAATTATTCTCTGTTAAATTTTTTTGCTGACAGGATGCATAATTTTCTTATATACAAAGAAAAATATAAGTTATCTTTTTTTATGCGATCAGCGCATTTTATATATGCATTTTAGTAAAATGGAAATGAAAAATAATACCAAATGAATAATAGTAGAAAGTCTAACACATTCAATATAAAATATGTTGTTCCTATTTTGTTCACACCACAGTACAATGGCAATATGAAATAAATTAACGCTCTTTGTTATGTGCACAAAGCCAGTATTCTCAGCTCAAACTACTAGACCCGCCAAAAAAGTATTTCAAAATTGGTTCGTGTTTTTAAATCTACACCAGGGTATATTTAAATTATTCCTTGTTAAAATAAAAGTTTTTTAAACTAATCCGGCGAACCGGCGAAAGGACATGAAACCAATGTGCGCATATAAATAGTTTAAATTATTTAGAAAAATATTTTTTATACATTCAATAGAAGTAAATAGTTACGAAAAATATTTATTAACTCACAAAAACACTAATATTTACTTATTTAATATTATATATAATAACATCAACATTATTTTCGAAATTTATAGTGTATTATTTACTCATTTTAATATTATAATAAATACAAATTTCTGTTAATTTAGAAATTAAAATATTACGTAACATTATAATAAATTAAAATTTGTATTAATTTAGAAATTTAAATAGTGCGATCAAATTTTTAGTGACTTCCTTAAAATTAGGCTTTGAGAGTATGCTAAGTGACTGATTAAGAGCATGAATAGTATTTTCCAATTTTTAATACAATTGCACCCAACTATAATTTAAAACCTGCCCATCCCTGATTTTAAAGATTTATCTATAATGGTAGGAATTTGGTTTCCTACCAGATTTCACTTCTTGGCATAATCTGAATCGGTTGATAAGTAATTCTTTCTAAAAATCTCGGATAAAAGATTTTTTTTTTCGATTGCAGGTTTCTTGTATTCCCAAATGCATACTTCCTTTGACATGATATAATGATATAACGATATGTGTTTGACTGCTTCAACTTCTGTATCTGGTGCTCTCATAGTCCACTTTATAAATTTAATTTGATTACCGTTGGAAAACATCTAGTTATTTCATAAAGCATTTCTGTTGTTTTTCTTGAATGACATTATATTTCCTCACTGATATAATTGAAAGTATTCCAATTTTTCCTTTCTTCTCGTGTATCATTTTCATTTTCTCTGGGTTGTTATTTTTAATATATCTTGGGTTTAATATTTGTTACTAACTCCTCAATGTAAAAATTGTCCTATAATTCTTCACCTGAATACACTGTTACAATTGTGTCATCATCATCATCTTCTATATTATTAAAAGTATTAATATTATTACATAAAATATTAATTTGTTTTATTTCACTTCTCACTTTCTCAGAAATAGTGACCTTACTATTTACTGCTCAAATAATCGACCACTTTATTTTTTTTTCTCCGTAAAGGTAAGTGAATTGCTTGCTGATAATCGTAAAATAAGGGTTTTGTTGTTAATATAGGTTGAGTCTTTTGTATGAACTCTTTGTTGGTTGTGAATTTTTCGCATAATCATTCACAAAGTTTTGGGTTTTTTCTCTGCCTATTGAATTTCTAACTGCTCGTTTATTCTTATTTTGTTCGAATTTGGTTTCAATCCATTTTCCCTTAGTATATGTATGTCCTACGAATTCTGTTTCATTTCCATAAAAGTACATTTATCCACTTGAAATTTTAAATTAACCTTTTGTAATACTTTAAATATAACGGTTATTGATTTCACGTGTTCCTGAAGAGATGAGCTAAATATTAGAATATCATTTAAATATACCACACATGTTTTATTAATAAAATCGCGTAATGTCTCATTAATAAGCCTTTGGAACGTTGGCAGAGCATTTTTGAGATCAAACGACATTCTTATGAATTCGTAAAGTTCGTTCGGAGTAGCGAAAGGTAATTTTTCCTTATCTTGTTTTAACTAATTTTTGATGATAAGCCTAAGTCGATTGTGGTAAAATATTGTGATTTTCCTAAAATGTCTAAAATATAATCTATATTTGGTAATAGGTATTTGTTTGTCATCGATCGTTTTTGCATTCAACTTTTTAGATTTTTTAATTAAATATTAGACATGTTCGCGTTTCTTTCTCTACGGCTCGTATCACTATCCTATTTGTATTAAAGAAAAAGTTAAACCGACTGAACCAGACTCCTTTTCGAGATCGAGGGGGAGTTTTTAAAAAAATAAACAAAGAATCATTTGCAAAGGCCAGTGATTAGTTGAGGTGCGAAATTACTAATTTTTATTTTAATTTTCCAACAATAATAAAAGTTGTTACAGTTATAAAAATACTTAGTGTTTTTCTTTAACATTTAACTATTTTATTGATTATTTGACTGTTGTCCTTAATTAAAACATTAGTGCTTATTTAACAATTTATTTATTTTCTGTTTATACATCAACTAATTATTGGCTCTTGGAATTTAGTAAATTTATCAGTTTTCTTTTATATTATTTTTTGACAATTTTAAAATACGCCGGATGTTGGTTTTAGTTTACTTTAAATCTAATTCTTATTGATCACTCGCTAAATTTAATTTCCATTTATATACTTATTTTTAACGTGAATTCTACTGAACTTGAAAGGAAAACTTCAAAGTGAGTTCAATATTTGCTTAATATAAAAAATTCTTAGTTTTTTGATAGAAATATACATAATTGTTTCATACCATTGACGTTTATCGCTTTGCTGACTAAATTGGAAATGTCACGCCACGTGGTAAAGTCCTATGCCAATTTTCAATTTTAGTTTTTGGATGAAAATCTATAAATTAATGTCAAACGCATCATCTCACAAATTTTCATAGCATTATATAATTTTGACTAAATAAAAGTTATGCACTAAATTTCATGACAATATATATATAAACTGGATGCAAAGACATTTCCAGTAGTATTTATTTTTTGGCTTTACGTCTTTTTTTACAGAAATGTTTTCGAAGATATGATGCACCCCACAAATTAGATGAGGAGCTTGGCCTTTATAATCCCTCAGTTTTAGAGTTGTTTTAACCAAACTTTGTATCTAAATTCAAGTAAATATTGGTATAGAAAATCATCGATATCGGAAAACTATTTATATAGCCCATATATCCGATTTGTTCAGATATGAGGTTTTAGATCAAAACCCACGGAAAAAGCATCTAAAACCGTAAAACCAGCTCCAATGAATAAGACAACAGCCTCGAATGAGAGACCCCACTTATGATGAGGACCATTGCAACCGTATTAAGGACTATGATTTAATGGAATGCATATGGAATATTCGTTCCCATAATTGGGCAAGTGCTGCTGAGTAACTGGTTGATGTCCTCTTAAGATTAAACGTTGACATCATCGCTGTCCTTATTATTGCTCGCCATCTTTATAATTGTATTCACTAGGGGGATTCTCTATTCTAGGAAAACTTTGCTATCCGTGCACCGCAGCGTGCATTTACTAGACATAGAGAATCCCCCTACTGTATTAACATGATATATGTATACACTCAATACGTATAAAAGAACTAATAAGCCGTCGATATAAATATGCATGTATGCGGGATAGGTACATTGTTAAGCTTCACAGTAGTGCACGTTTTCGGCATTAATGTAAAGTGATGTGTTTACATTTATTTTCATTAACTTTAGTGCGCCACTTTTTTAGCCATTCTTCAATTCATTTATGTTGATATACTATTTTTGTGACTGTAAAGGGCATTTGTGAAGACTTACTATAGCGGTATCATCCGCAAAAGTTGATATGTTTTTGATATGTATAAAGGGGTTCAAGAATTTACCCGCGGTAAGGCATGCCTGTCGTAAGACTAAAATCCAATAGTTCCCGCGACAGTCGGGTCTTTATACCGGAACGTCCCGGATTTTTATACCGCCAAGGACTGTCACTCCCGCAATGTTCCCCGAAGCCCCATTTGGGGAATTTTCTGCGGCTACAACAACATATGTATAAAGGGTCAATAGCACTACTTTTCGGAACACCTTCACCGTTATTGGACATTCCTCTTTTATACATTCATTTACTTGTGCAGTGAATATCGCCTGTTGAATAAATATGTAGGATTCAAGGATATTGCGGAATGTGTTGGGTAATGATTGTATAATTTGTTTTTAATGAATTAGATTATCATGCTACAGCTTCTTAAATGCTTGAGTCACATCAAGAAAAACGGCCGAGCCATAATCTCTTAATTCGAAGGCTTTCTTATATATGTATGTACTTAAACGATTTACTTATTCAATTATCCATATTTTTCGCGAAAACCAAATTGATGTGTAAAAATTATGTAATTTTCATAGAGAAAAAGAAAAATTTTTGAGAGCAGCACTTTTCATAAATTTTGGAGTTTTATTAGTCTATATTATGACGGTAGGGTTGCGTCTTTTGGTTTAGCTATTATAACAATCTAAGTTTGTATATTATCTACAAGCTAGTTTTGGTATAGCACAGAAAAGCTTTGCCAGAAAAATTAGAGTACTGCTTCCCTTTTTTTAGCACTGTTGGTGTTATATGGTCATATACGGTGATTCTTTTCGGATCTAGACCGGCAAAAATCTGCTTTAGCTTAGAAGCAGATGTTTCACAGGAACCATTTTATCTTGGAACATTATGATTTAGTGATGTAGTTGCATCACACCAAATTTCTTAATAAAAATTTATATGTTTCATTTTACTTTGGCTTACAAAATAAATTTAGGTATACTATCGACGTAAAACAGGCAAAGGCAAACTTTATGAAATCAAAATTTAAATTTCAGTCAAGTCAAGTCAATGTCTAGATTTAGAATTTATACATGAAAACATAAACAAAAATACCTTATTTTTTTTACCAGTTTTTGTCTGTTTGGCAAATATTTGGCTTCGACGAATAAAAACAATATTTTGGATTATAAGTAAACGAGCTTTATTCAAAGGCCTATTTTATTAGAATTTTTTTAATTGAATATTTTGTTATACAACAAAGAAAAATTGGTAGAAGGGACAACTGTTTCGGAGATCACCACATCTCCTCATCAAACTTCTTTTGCCAGGAATCGAACCGACGGATTCTGACATCACAGGCGAATGCTCTAACAACTGAGCCAACGTCTGCCATGTAATCTGTTGTTTACTAACCAACAACTATTAAGTGCGCTAATAATATTTAGCCGCTATTTTTACTTAATGCTGGGTTAGCGACTTTTTGCAATCCTGCATACATTCAGGCATTAATTGTCTGAGAAATGTATATATGTAAGTAGGCTTGCTTCTACCAATTTTTCTTCGTTGTATAACAAAATATTCAATTCAAAAAATTCTAACAAAATAGGCTTTTGAATATATCTTATTTACTTATAACCACAAACAATTACAGGCCACATTAAACAATTCATAATATATATGTACATAAGTCGAGCCCGACAACAAACCTACTTATATACATTTCACAGACAAATAATGCCTGAATGTATGCAGAAATCAGCGGCGGAAGGAACATTCTCGATTTTCACGCTCTAGAACATGCCAGTTATCGGCCTCCCTTTTTCATCCGACATTTCACTCACTTTCGCCACATTTCCCCCCACCTAAGTCTGATCCACCCGATCAGACACATTTGCTGTTCCAAACTCTGCAAGCATCTCTAGGCGGACCACTTTCATTTTATTTCTGGTTCCTCCAACAGGCTGGATTCGATACACGGCGTCGTTTAGTCACTTGATTATCTTATATGGGCCTTCACAATTGGTATGAAGGCTTGGAGTCTACCCTTTCTTCCTTTCTGGATTGTATAACAACAAAAAATCTACGTTTTGGAAGCCTTCGGTGTACATCGCCTTATCATACCTGGCCTTCATTTCGTTACTCATAATTTCAGTTCGCTGTTTCACAAGAGCATATATCGCTCTCATTTCTTCCTCTAACATTTGAGGCGTTTCCAACTAACAGTTCCAAGTTCGTACCTTTCTGCTGACATTTTCTTAAGTGGTAGTCTCCCTTTCTTCATTAGGCGTCTGCTATGCCTTCTTTACGATGAGCTTTTAAGCAGTGTTTACATTCGAAATAACATGAACGACGGGATAAAGAGTCAGCGCTTCCGTGCGGATTCCTTTACGGTACTCCATGGTAAAGTCAAAACTTTATTGCCTCTCAATCCACCGAGCTAGCTGTCTTTCAGGATTCTTGAACTGTAATTGCAAATTCAGCTCTGTATGATCCGTAGGCAACTATCTTCTACTGCTCATTAATCACTTGTGAAAGTACGCCTTCTCTGCCATAGCCACTAGCATCTGTATCTAGAATAAATGTTGCACCTGCTAGCATAGGCGCAGTACATAGCCTTGGAAGGCCTCCTCTTATTAGCTACGCTGGCGAAATTCAGAACAAATTGTCATTAGTAAGTGCACAGCCCAAGAAAACTTCTTAATTCGTACGAATTTCTTTGCCTTGTTACAATATACCAAACAAGTCTACCAATGTAGTCTCTTGAGCACATGGTCCACAAGGTTGTCTTCTCTTTATCCTCTTCGCTTACTTTCACTTGCCAATAACCGCTCTTAAGGTCGAATGTTGAAAACCATTCTGCACCAGTTAACGAGTTTAGAGTCTCAAGAAGCCAAAATACGTCCCTTTCAGCTGGCTCATTTCAGTTTAACGACTGAGAAGTTGTCCTCCCTGTATTCTAGAGCCTGTCTTGCATTCACGTGTAAAGTGACCTACTTTCCTATAGTTGAAGCTCTTCTTGGTACTGATCTTTTTTCCGGTTTCATCACTACAAATATTCTCCTGAATGAATCTCAGCGAAAAGAATAGTGCCTCAATTTTCTTCAATGCTCCAATTATTTGTCGTAGCCATCTTCTCGAACCGGAGCTTAAAAATTTGAAAATAAATTATGTCCTCAATAGATTGTGGTTCTACCCAGGGGCCGTTCGTAGAAATGGTAGGACTATTCATATACAAATCTCAAAATAGAATTTCCAGCTCGTTGACTTTGGTCCTGTCCTTTCTTAAGCTCTGCGTTTTCTTTCACCAAATTTTGTTGCATTTCTGCGATTGTCTTTTCTAAGAGGCATTAAATAATTTTGTATTAGTGAATTTTCATATTAATTTCTTTTAATACTTGATTACGAGTCATTAGTTGTGTATATACAATTAAATTGTTTTTGTTCTTATACATTTGTTTTATTTGCGACCATTGCCAATAAGTCTGAAATTGCTTCATCAACATCTAATGGTGTTAAACTATCCGCTACCATTTCAAATAAAAAGTCTAATCCTTTGAACGAAAACTCAAAACCCCAACAACCAGTTTCTGAGGCAACTTCCAGAAAGTTAGTCGCAGTCCCTGCAATGAAATCTGTCTTTGTCTCGAGATTTGCAAAAGGTACCTCTGTCGATGATATAACGAATTACGTTTCATCTATAATTAAAACTGACAATTGAGTTATTAGAAAATTTAATTTTACATACGAACGGAATATTTCATAATTTAAATTTTTTATCAATTTGGAACATTTTGAAGCTATGCTTTTTGGTCTTCTGGCGCTTTTGTTCGTGAATTTCAATAAAAGCCAAAAAGTAATAATAATTGAAACAAGTTGAGGCCCGCTTTAAGTTTACACTACCAAAATATAAGAGGTTTGAATAAAAAGTCTCGAAAATAATTACGATGTAATTTCTTTTACTACCTGGCTTAAACCTCATGATTTTAACTCGGAGATTCTTCAAAGTACTTATTAAATTTTTAGAAAAGACCGTGCAAATAGAGTCGGCGGTGGAGTACTTTTTGCTGTAAACTCTTCGATTCCGTCTGAGGAGGTTAGCCTTGCTTTTTTAGAACCAGTTGAATTTAAGTGTATTCGAGTACATGTTGGAAGAGATTATATATATTTAGCTCTCTGTTAGATTCCTCCTTAATCGAACCTCTGTATATTTACAATATATCTCTCTTTTGAAATCAATTAACGTAATGATGAAAGATACTGATTCAGTGATTATTTTGGGTGATTTTAATCTTCCATGTGTATCATGGAATATATTTGACGGTTACATCGTAACTCACTCCTCAAGAATATCTTACAATTAATTTTTTAAGAGATGACTGACCTAAGCCTAAATTAAACGAATCTATATAAAAATAAGTCTAATTTTGGTTGATAATGCAACAAAAGCACTCCTCTAGTTACGCCAGAAGACGTTTATCACCCTGCTCTTGCTATTACCTACGAAACTATATGTGATCTTAAAATCAAATCGACTACTCAATTTGATTTCTCGTAAGCTAACTTTAAACATCTTACTAAGACTTTATCAAAATTATCATGACCTAGATACAATGAGAATATTGATCAAAGCGTCGCGCATTTTAACTTAACTACATTAAAATTATTTGAAAAATTTATTCCTAAACATATTTGTGTTTTTAAACAACCAGCTCAACCGTAATACAATAATGAACTTAGAGTTTTGAAAAATAAAAAAACGATATTTCAAGCTTTATAGAAGTACAGGTATGCACTCACATTTTTTAAAATACTCAATTTTGCGACACAAGCTCTTTGATTTAAATCGAAAATGTTATTATGCTTATTTGTGCAAAATTAAACGTAGTTTAATAACAAATCCTAAATCATTTTATGGTTTCGTAAACGCTAAGCGCCAGGTATCTGGATTTCCCTCTACTATGACGTTTCAAAATAACATTCCAGTGATAGTCTGACAATTTCCAATTTGTTCGCTAAATTTTTTAAATCTAATTATTTTCCTAGTATTCAAGCAAAATCATATTACCCATAGAAATTATGTTCGAGTAACTTAATCCCTACACCTACAATATCGTCTGACGATGTATTTCTCCGTCTGAAGTCCCTTAAAAAGTCATGCACATATAGTCCTGACCAAATTCCTTCTTGCTTTCTTGTAAATTATGCTAAGTATATTTTCGATAATTTATTCAATTTGTCACTCAAAGAGAGTATTTTTCCATCTATATGGAAAGAATCTTTTATTGTACCCCTTCATAAAAATGGAAACAGATCTTTGATAGAAAATTACCGAGGTATAGCTAAACTATCTGCGATTCCTAAATTATTTGAATCACTTGTCACTGATCATTTGACTCATTCAATCTCTTCATTTATATCACACTCCCAACATGGACTTGTTAAAGGAAAATCTACAACCACCAATTTACTTGAGTTCACTTCTTATATCATCGATGCGTTCAGAAAGAACAGCAGCGTTGACGTAATATATACCGACTTTAGCAAAGCTTTTGATAAAGTGTGTCACTCGTTGCTAATCAAAAAATTTGACTTACTGGGTTTCTAAACGAAATTTTTACAATGGGTCTCCAAATTACTGTATGATCGTAATGTTTAAAAATTTTACTTCAGATACCGCTAATGTTTCTTCAGGAATACCTCAGGGTAGCCATCTAGGCCCGATTATGATTTCACTATTTATAAACGATATATCTTCTCAGATAAAATTTTCAAAACTTTTAATGTATGCGGATGATGCAAAACTTTATATGTAAATCTTACACTTCCGCAAATGAAGGTATATTACTACAAACAGACATAAACAGAATGATTGAATGGTGTAAAATTAATCGGATGCTCCTAAATCTTAAAATATGTAAAGTTATGTATTTCTCCCAAAGAGCTATACAGACTACTACTCACACTATAGATAACTACAATGTGGAACAGGTTCATCGTTTTATTGACCTGGGATCACTATGGATCTTAAACTGAACTTCACACATCACATTGGTGTGATAGTCAACAAAGCCAAAGGCATCTTGACTTTTGTAAAAAGGTGGTCACAGGAGTTTAATGATCCCTATGTTACTAAAGTTTTGTATATAACATTAGTAAGGTATCAAATCTACTATGATAGGATGGAGTCTATTCAAAAGCACTTCCTCCTATTTGCCTTAAGAAATTTGCATTGGGACTCTCAGTACAATCAATATCAATATCCCTACTCTTACCAGTCGTCGGGAAATACTTTGTGTAATTTTCATAGTTAAAATTATATACAGGCTCAATTTCTCTGAAATCAAATTTAATGTTCCGTTTAGAATATCCAGAAATTTTTCCCCTTGTTTCTGAAAACTTGTAAAACGAATTTTGAATTTCATGAGTCTTTGCATTGTTTGTGTCTTGATTTCAACTCTCATTAAAGCACATTTGACATGTCTGACTCGCTTTTTCATATTAAGAAAACTATTTTGTCGACTCTCAACTAATCGTTACATAACATTTTATATTTGAAATAGTCCTTAAAAATCAGCTGATGAATTTTGTTCTGTAGCTGAATTTTTTAGTTCTCGACACTAAACAAACCTCTCCTCATAGTTACCGGGCATTGATGAACAACAACACAAGTTCCGTTCGTCATGCAGACAGCGACCATCGTGCGGATGGGCGGGAGGTGGGTAAACCGTTGGGACTATTAAATAAATCAATAAGGATGATATCTACTCCCTCTGTTCAGCCATTTGTGCATCCAACTCTTTTGTAATGCTGGCATTCATTGCAGACAACGTTCATTTATTACTAGCAATTCGCACTATGTACAATCATTTATTTTACAACTTTCACAGTGTACTACTTTTACTTCACAGTGTTATCAGCAAGGAACTAACGCCTGGAATGATCGAGATGCTTTTGATAACGAACATTCTTAATTCTCCCGTTCTAGAGCATACCAGCTATCGTCCTCTCTCTTTCATCTGACATTTGTTTTGTATTTTTGCTACAATAAAATAAGACTTTTTCAAAAGAAATCAAAAATTTTAATCGTTATGAATTATTAATCACCATAACATAACATATGTACATGTAGATCATATGTATTATATATATTTGATTGACGAAATTCCGAAATTCGTGGATGGAAATTATAAATTTCTTTAAAAGTATTGTACTTGTAAACTGGCAACTATTGACAACATACCCCTTTTCCAGTCGGGTGGTACGACTGGGAGGTAAGTTAGGCTTTTAGAGAAATACCGTTCGCCATTGCGATGTTGCTACGTGGTGGAGATTTTCGCGCAACAACGCGAATAATAATAATAATAAATATTGCTGCCTGCCGCTGCGACTGAATAGCGACGCTCATTGCAGCGCTGTTTGTAGACTTATTGTTTTATTATTATTTTTTATCTTTTGCTTGTCTGTTTATTCATATGATTTGTATATTGCGCCAAATCCATCACTATGCACTTGGTTAAATGAAAATATAAAAATTTTGATTTAATTCGTAAGGTTATGGGTACAAAAAAAATTATAATATAATTTCTTTTATCTTAGAACCAGCATTAACACCAAAAAAAAAAAAAAATGTCAGCGTGGGGGTTCAATGAAAAGTACAAACGAAAAACTAACGTATTGTCGTTAGATTATTAAATAAGCTGTTATTATCTTGCTGACAACTAAATATTTTGAATATTATTAATAGACGGTTACATAGACAGATAGGGAAGAATGTGTACTGCCCCCATTAGTCTAATGTGCCCTCTGATTCTTATCACATTATATCGCTCAGCCCTAAATCCCTCAGGAACCCTAGCAGACATGAAGGCTTGGACGATGTAATGTTATTTTGCTGCAGCTGCAAGGTGTCTAAATTTTTTAATATTATTATGGCAAATGTTTCGCACACCAGCAATAAGTGAGCTAGTGTTTCCGGTTTTATCTCGCAAAATCTTCAACTTCAATTTCTTCTGCGCTGATACCTCTTTTGTTCTTAATAATCCTCTGCAATAGAGGCCGACTTCTTCTATACCTCTATAAGTTATAAACTCGGATTAGGAAGAAACCTCTATGAACGAAAAAAAGACCGAAATATACAATTATTATTCATACGCCACACAAAATAAGACTGCCAATTTTGCCAAAATTATGTGTTCTCATACTTTTTTTTATTTCACCATGTATACATATAAGCAATGTAAAAAGAATTTCCACAAATTTTGCGTGTTTTCATGTAAATATTTGCCCGATAAAATATTGATCTCCTCTAATTAAAAATTCACACAATATCTTGAGGAAGACAACGTCCTTTTAAATAACTGCTTGTAAAAAACTGCTTTCTCCAAATTCATTTGTTTACGAAATGTACGGTGTTAAAGCTTGCAATAAGGTAAATCAGCTACGAGTTGAGCTCTTCGAAAGCAATTATAAAATATAAAAGAGCCTTTTCAAACAAAACAAAAAAAAATTCTAATATATCCTGCTTACCTCCTGGCTACGTTAAAGTACGCTAACAATATGCAAATATGTTGTTTGATGCATATGAATTGGAACCAAACTATTGCGGATGGGAACTGAACGGATCCACTTAAAATTCAAATGGTAATTTTCAATTCAATATTTTTCAATTTATGATTTAATTATAATTAGCTAAATAAAATTAATTTATAAGTGAATGAGCTTTATTCAAAAGGCCTATTTGTTAGTATTTTGAATTGAATATTTTGTTATACAACAAAGGAAAATGGTAACATCTCCTCATTAAACTTCTTTCACCAGGGATCGAACCGACGGATCCCGACTTCACAGGCGAGTTTTCTACCACTTAGTCAACATCAAACATGTAATATGTTTTTGTAATATTCAATTCATTACCAACCAACAACTATTAAGTGCGCTAATATTTAACCGCTATTTTACTTAATGTTGGGTTAGTGAATTTTTGCAATCCTGCATTCTTTCAGGCAACAACAGATATAACCACAAACAATTACAGGCCGCAATAAACAATTAAATTAATTACATTAAATTATTAACTTCTTCTGAAAATGGCGAGAGCATATGATGGCGACGAGGACGTAAAATATGGTAACGACAAGGAAAAGGACAAATATGCAAGAGAGAAATTTAATTTAATATTACATTAGTATTAATATTTGATATCCATTAATATTTATAAATATTTCATTAGAGTTACAGATATGTATATATATGAATGTATGTTGTATTAGAGATATAAAAAAATGTTTTCCTTGTTATCTTATAAAAACAATTAATGTTTTCCTAACTGACTTCTGACAGGTGACAAATAGTGGGATGAAATATTGTAAACTATCAAGATTTATATAATTCTGATCACAATAACCGTTGATGCCACCGAACGAACTACGTCATACACAGTGAGCGAGACATTATATTTATGTTATATAAAAATAAAAATAAAAACGTCTTAATATACATGTGAACTTAATAATATAAATATGGCAATAATTTTCCGAAATATTAACGTAAAACACTTATACAAAAGAAAACATAAATTTTACAATAATTTTTTTCTTTAATATTTTATTTTATATCATGTATTTAGCTCTTCGACGGTCTCACGTTTTCTTAATATTAAAACTTCAACTGTTTAGCACAAAAATGTATAACATTACATTTATAAAGTGGTTCACGAAGGCGGCACTATCGCCTCTTTGTTTTAATTTTCCAGAAAATGTTGATATGAATGACTCACACAAATTCTCTTAAAATTTTTGTTGACAATAGCCAGCTGCTAACTTTTTCACTTCGTCATTAAGCAAACGATTTTACACTTGTGGTCACCTTCTATTCTTTGAACCTTGGTAAATTATGTTAACAAATCGTGGAAAATGAACTTGAAATAAAATATGATAAGCTCGATATAGTGATAGATTGAGTAGAGCACTTCTGTTCTCACTATAGGTGATATCTCCGAAATTCATTCACCTAGCCCTGTGACGGTTCGGAAGTAGTAGCATTTTGACTTAAAGAATAAATATGTTTACAGAAGTCCACAAATAACATAATTGTTGCAAAAGTTTTAACTACGACAACTGGCTTCTGACGATTCCTTTATTTATTTTATTCGCCTACACTTCTGACAATTTTCTCCCTACTTTCTGATACTATTTTCGATTGTATTGCAAATTTCATCAATTATTTTGTCTAGCCGTTCTTTATATATCCACCTATGTCGATAACTACAGAGCCTTTAAATGATCAAATATGTCTACTGGGACATACCATCTTCTCCGTAGCCAGCTTTTAGACTTTTAAGCTGTGTCAGGGAAAACATGCACTCCCGTATTTTTCGAGCTTAGTACGTAATTTACGCAGAAAACAAATAATGATAATATGCCCAACTGACACGAGGGCGCCTTCCGTATAATGTACGGAATTCGCCGAGTCATGAAAGCAAGAGCTTGTTAAGCGTCGAAATTTAAAACCACTCAGCTACAAAAAGCAAAGTAATCAGCTGAAATATAAGATTATTTATACTTCCATAGAAATTTAGTGAGATTTTTGCTAAGAGAATTTAGTGTAGTATTTTTCGTTACGAAAAGAGAATAATTAATATAATAGAAATGAACTGCAAATCAGTCCGTTTAAAAGCTTGACTAAAAAATTATACCTAGCAATTCTCAACGGCTAGAACATATGGATGTATTTATAAGATCTATGCGACTAGTGTACGGAGGAAGATTTCATATTACAAAATTACATACTTACTACGAACTATAATTGTTTAAGATAGTGATTGAAGATACTTCCATGTAAATAACATGGTTTTACATTTGTTAAGGTTAAGAGGCATATAATTGTTATTGAACCAAGTTACCAATTATTTAAATCGGTTTTTAAGAAGCACCTTCCGTTAATTGAGGTATATGATTGAAAAAACTCTACATCATCGTCATATAAAAAAATCTTTGAATATTTTATAACTGAAGACAAATCGTTAATAAATAACAAGAATAGAATCGATCACAAATAGCTACCTTACGGAACACCAGATGATAAATCAATTATCTCAGAAAAGATAACTTTTTATAATACTTATGTTATATGTTACAAATATAGGAAGCTATGTAGGCTTGATTGAAATCCAAGAATATCTAGTTTTTTAATAAGTATTATGATAACTCTGTCGAGTACTTTGCTAAAGTCTGTAAATATAACATCAGTATTCTTGTTTTCCCTAAACGTTTTCCTTTAAACGAGAGCAACAAATTCCAACAAATTAGTAAACATATATTTCCCTTTGCAAAACCCATGCTGGGAGCTGAAAATGAAGGGAAATATGGAAAAGTTATTTGGGTAGTAATAACTGCTTCAAAAAGTTTAGGTATATCAGATATCCTTGCTATCCCTCTATACCATTCTTATACGAAGGTATTATAAATTATCTTTTCCATATCGAGGGGAAAATATCTTGTTTCAGGGGTACATTAAAGATACATTTTGTCGGTACAAGTTTTCAGCACAATATTTTAGAAATCATGTTGGAATTATGTCAGAACCGTAACTTAAAGAACTCTTTAAAGCCTTTAGCTGATATAAAAATCTTCGGGAGAAGCAATTAGGTTATTACAAGGTGAATCGATAGAGTAATTAGACTTCAAAAATTGTGCAATCATATTCGATATAAGATAAAAATCACCTAATGTAGCAAATAATTTTGCATGTCATGGCGGATGGATACAAAGAGACTGCGTTTGGAGCATATATATATATATATATATATATATATATTTATAGATATATATAGATAACATATATTTATATTTTTGGAGCTTTGTAACCGCGAAAGCAATATTCGGCCGATTCCCCCAATTTGTGGTTTTGCGTCTTGATGTTTTACCAAAAAATGGAGGAACCTACAGTTTATTCTAAGCCGCCTCCAAGGGGCCTATAGTTTTTTATGAGGAGCTTTTATTTTATGTCCGAAATACACTCGAAGGGCTTGACATTCCCTGCCGAGAGGCGAACGCATTTAGAAAAATTAATTTTCTATAATTTTGAATGTTGCTCGAACCTGGACTCGAACCCAGGCCTTCCGAATTATAGTACGCAATACTAACCCCTCGGCCGCCGCGTTTGGAGCTAACGAAATCATAAAACAGCCACGTACAATGTTTCTTTCAACTTTAATTAAGTAAGCATTGTTACATATTTTGTTTAGTTCAAAGCACTTGTGACGTAGCTTAGAGTATTTAATATAGACTTTAGGAAAGCTGTTTTGTTTATATAATTTAAAAGCGCGAGACTTTCGCTTTTTAACAAATTTAATTCCTTGAACCACTAATTGGTAGCTTATAGCAAACAGAAACAATAACAAATCAAAGTAGTCTTTGCAAAATTATACAGTTCGGTTCAGCTGATTAGGGGTAGTATATTTTATGAAAAATTTCTGATTAAAACTAAGCACCATATTTAACTTAGCACCAAAAAATACCATATGCTTTAAATTTAAGATATACTTCATCCGAAGATATGAAAACATTGGCATATCGACTCAGATAACTATCTTTTATAGCTGTAAAAATACTTGCCTCTACACTTTTGCCCTCAATTTATTGGTTAAATTGATTAGAGGCACTTACTTAATGAAAGTAGAAACAAGTATAGGAAAATTTTGGTGGTTTATTTATTATTTATTTTTGAGACGCCAATATTTTGTGCCGTCCCTTTTTCATAAATTGATTTAGTTCATTAACAGTAATGGACGTCAGGACGTCTCTTCAAAAGACTGGCAGATCTCTTCTTTGAAGGCGTGTTCCGATAGGTAATTTTGTCAGGTATTTGTCACTTCTGTGTTTAACATCGGTATTTCAAGATCTCTATAAATATTCCCGTTGCGTATATACCCCGAAGCACCCGAGAGGCTTCGTAGCGTTTTTGATTGGAATCACTGTATTTTATGGATACTAATTGCGCAAGCAGAGCCCAATAATTGTATTCCATACATCCATATTAGCTTTATAACTGATTGGTATAAAAGGATTTTATTAACCAGTCATAAACCCGAATTTTTACCCAATAATCAATTTAGGTTGACGGTTTTAAGCAAAAGGTGCTGTATTCTAGCAGAAATTGGCTCTTACAAGTTAATCGCTTATTTATTTGGATTCTAAGGTATTTAACTTCATACGTTGTTTGCTTTCAGTGTTGGGTATGTTTCGCTCTTGAAAGTGAATATGTAATAATTATACTTCTCCTCGTTTATTTATATGAGGTTTGGCAGTCGACTTTCAACGAGTTTTTTGAGAATTTCTAGTGCATTTGAAGCTTTGATTGGGAATTCGCTTCGATGTAAAATAGCGGTATCTTCTGCGAATGATTCCCAAACATAATTGAATACTCCTCTGAAAGAAATTCATTTTCTTTAATTGTAAATCGCCTATTAGTAAGGTATGATATGAATAGCTGAAAGAAGGTTTTTGGTATAATATATTAATTTAAATTTTATGTATGAGGCCTTCATGTCACAACAAATATAGCTGAGCAATACTCTTTCTACTCTCCTTCCTGGCCCCATTTGTAATGTGAGGGACTTGTTCTATTATACCAAGTTTTATGAGTATTCGTGGAGGAAAGAAGATATTTTTGAAAGCAGCACTCTTTCAAAAAGAAATTGGAAAGAACAGGCAACAAGCTAATTGGCCAATATGATTTCGGCAGCGTTGCGTCCGGGCTTGGCTATTATGACAACAACAATTCGTTGTTAAGTCAATAGCGGGCCATAATGTGGTATTTTTCGCACGATTAACCGTCGTTGTCGTTGTTGTTGTTGTAGCGGCATACGCCAGCCCCGTTTAGGGTCAGGCTAATTTAGTTTCAGTCATCGAGGTCATCTAAAGGGAGTCCCAGGAAACGTGCTGTTTTGACGGGTTCGGACCAAAGGGAGAGGGGGGTTAGATGAATCGGGTTAAGTAGGCATACAAAGAGGTGTTTAGTGTCGTGCGGGGATTCGTTGCATGCGGGACATGTGTTGGGTATGCCAGGGTCGAGTCTGGATAGGTAGGAGTTAATCCTACTACAGTATCCAGATCTTAATTGTGCCAGGGTTACGCGGGACTCACGAGGCAGCTCGAGCTCTTGTTCTGCGATGGGTGGTGATTTGACTCCGAGAACACCATTCACTGGAAGAGAGTTCAAGAAGGTGTTAACAGACTATCGGTGAATGGTGTTGATGGCCTGTCTGTACGCCGTCCTGTCCAGCGGGTCTTGTCTGTATTGCTGTATGTCGTCCCGGTAGTCAAGTACTCCCTTCCGGATGTGCCTAGGTGGTGGTTCGGCTTCCAACATTGCTTACACAGCCAAACATTATG